>OU015493.1:119735192-120187692 GCA_907164885.2 Dolomedes plantarius | reverse complement strand
TTTATGCAAATGCTGGTACCTTAGGTACGAGTCATTCCTATTCAGGATGTATTCCTACGCCCAAAATTTGTTGCTTGTTTTTATGAGGGTAAAATTGTTTGATTTCATTGTGATGATCTGAAAGCAAACACAAAATTTTCGTTAGAGTTACAGTTTAAAAAACTATTAACTAACAATTAACACCATAAACACTTGAATGTAGAGTTTTCTATCTTTGAGATTTGAGTAATATTTTTATGAAATATTCTCTGCCATGAAGGTGTTTTTAAATGATTTGAAAAAAAAGAACAAAAGTGCTTTAATTGCGAGAAATTTGTCCTTATGAGTAACTTATTAATCTAATAAAATTGACAAATAAAAAGTGTCGTAAGAGGTATAAAATTTTAAAAGTAACATTTAAAAATATTTAAAATACCCCACACATTTAAAAATATTTTATGTGTTCACTTCGTATGTTAAATTTGAATAATTATTCACTTACTTCATCAAAAGAAGTTTGAAAAAAAGTAACTTCTTTATATTTAATTATATTATAGCATTTTAACTAAAGTTTTTCTAAAATTTTAGTTAAAATGTTTATAACAAAATTTTACTTTACTTACTTTACTTTACTTTACTTTAATTTTACTTTACGTAGAATAATATTGCATTAAAAGTAAACATTTATTTTTCTTAGGTAGCATTGATATTTTAAGCCCTTTAGCAAGATAATACACTGGTATGATGTTTGAAATTACTTTACTTAAAAATAGTATGAAATAAATTCTCCTAACAGGAAGTGTCCTTCAGGATTTTGGTTTTGTTTATTCTTTGATTTTAAAAATTATGGTATGTGCAGTATCTTTTATTCTAGATATTAGAGAAAGAAAACTAATGAAATTCTATTCCTTTTTTTCGGAAGCGTTCGGCACTTGACTTTTCGACATTCGTCCGGTCCACACACAAATTTGCTAGCTTCTTTATTATGGAAGCATCTTGTAGAGGACCAACATCAGTTTCTATGAACGTAAAGCACAAGAAAGACCATGCCTTAGGCGAGATTCAAACCCGAGCTCTCTCCGGGGGACCTAAATTATTATTATTTTTTAAATAAGACAAAAAAATTCCACGCTAATACATCTGAAAAATATGCAGCTGTGAAATCCTTTTAAAACGATTCTAGGTGTTACAGGTTATGAGATAATTTTCGAAGTAAAAGTTTTCGAGGCTCAATTAATAATTTGTGTTTTTTAACCAAGTAAAGATAATTTATTTCTGTTTTTAAATATAAATATTCAACAAACCATCATACAGGGTGGAATTTAGAGAATACATCAAAGTATTATCAAAAGCATGTGTTTTGTATCTTGACATCTTCTGTACATTTATTAAAATATAATGAAATTTTATTAGTAGAAGTTATTAATTACCATGGACTTTTCCTCACAGTGCTTGCGTATGAATACATATTAAACATTTTTTTAGAAAAATGATCCTTCACTGTCAATCCACGAAGCCTTGAAGCTACGAAACATCGCACCTTAATATTATAAATTTCCTGATCGGTTTCTTTAAGTCTTTGAACTTGTGAGCAGGATTACGACCTTTTATTATCACACAATGGAACATAAACTTTACTTTCAATAAAAAAATTTAAGAAAAAATTTTTTAAACACCTTTCTGAGCTTAATTAGGTTCTTTAGAAATTTACTCTCCCATTTTTTAAAAAATAAGTCTTTGATTTTTATAATAAATCTTGATATTTGGTGTTGATTTAGTTCAGAAAGGGATATCGGAAGATGTGATATTTCTTGGTACTTTATAAAAAAGGAAAACTTTAATATCTAAGAGAAATTAAAACTCATTTTCATTTATTGCTGATTTTAGCAAACAAGTTTAGTTTAGCGGCCTCGGTATGATGGACAGGCTTCATTCAATTTTAGTCTTACGACGATACTTTATTAAATTATATCTTAAAAGTAATTTGATTACTTTAAACATAATTTAGCGTACAACATCAAGTAATTGTTTGTTGAAAAGCAGAATAAGTTCTTAAACAATTTTTAAATTGTTTCTTAGTGTGAAAGGGATTCCAAATTTTTACTACCTTCAAACTATTCAGTATTGGAACATGTTCCATTTCTTTTACAGAATGCATAAAATAAGGAAATTAAAATTAAAATTAAAATGAGGGCATAGTTTTCAGGTCAAATAGTTTTCAAGTCAAACTAAAGTTTCCAGTATGTTACTAAAACATGAATCCTCTTACTCAAACAGATATGCCTTTGGTTAAACTCCAGCAATCACTAGAAATATATCTACTGGAAGCAAAAAGTTTCTTTTATAAATTAATTAATGCTTTTAATGTGTTTAAACAGATCAAAGCACTTAAAAATTTACCAATGTTCAGCTAAGGGTTCCGATGGTAATATAGTGTATAACGATCCATTATTTATTTTAATTACTCAGTGTGAAAATTATAAAAAAAACATTAAAATGGAAATTAATACCACTATAAAAAAAAGACGCTATTCTTTCTATACAATAAGAATAGTTTATCCATTACTCTGGTCTAGACAGCTAATATTGGAAGGGTTTTAATTAAGACTTAAAAAAAGCATAACTAGTTAATGGAATTGATCTTTCGATGTGTAAAGAACAGCTTACAGAAGGAATTAAGAGTTTTATAGAAGGAGTGATTATAAAGGATATTTTTTACTTAAAATTCTCTCTAAATGGTTAGATTTAACTTAAAATATTTATACAAACCTTAAATTTCCGTTAACGTGAATATTAAGGAAAGGAATGCATATAAATGGATAGTAATATGATTATGAGGTTAATTTCAACAAATTTCGACAAGGCCTGTCCCTCAGAGGTCTGTCAGTATATGCTCTCGGATTTCAGAAGGTTGACAGCAGAGTTGTTTTTAAGGCTGCTGTGTATTCTATAGGATTCGCTCCCCTCAATGCTAGCCTATGGAAAAAATGTGTCCAAGGATTGCAGACTTAGATTTAAAGATTTTTAAAAAAACTGTACACCATTATAGAGAAAGAAATCTTACACCTTGGGACATTTTTCATTTTTAAAAGAAAATGCAAATAATATTTTAAAATTAAAAAAAAAACAGGGAAAAAAATCTGGTATAGTGTGTTTTAAACGCTTATAAATTCCTTTGGTGGACGAAATTTATAAAATGAATCCTGTTACAAGGTGTAAAAGTTATTATGTTCAAATGGTTTAGCTGGTTTTGTTGAACTCTTTCGGCTACTGTGGAAAACTCCAGCCAAGTTCCATGGCCTACATACTCAACCACGTTACTCAAAATTTCTTCCCTTCTACAGATATAATGCAAAATTTACCTTGAATTGTATAAATGTTAGTTATTATGTCAAGTTTTTGAATTTTCGTAAATATCGCATTTTATGAGAACAACAGTGACAAAACAAAATAAAAAATGAGTATATGTACAAGGAAAATTCTTCTATTATAATTATTATTTAAATGACAAATAATTGACAGGTAAACCTTAAACACAGAAGAAATTACTTATAATGGCATAACTTGCAAATTATTTTCAGAAGGTACTAGTTCTTTTAAGATCAGATTATATCAGTTTTCTTTGCAATACTGAAAGTTATATCAAGAGATTTCTCGTGAAGTAAAATTTTGACAATCCTTTAATACTCCTCTTTTGCTATTATATACATAGTTCTTTTATATTTTCCTTCCATTTTCAGTCTATTGGAAATATTTTGTTTCAATAGCCTGACTAACAACAATATATTACTCCAGAAGAAACACCTGACATTTATCTTGGGCTTGATAGCAATAAACTCTGGCCTCGGGTTATCTGTTGACTGATATCATATTCATCAATTACCAGACAACAAAAGGACAGGCTCTGAAAGGGAAACAATGTGATTCCTGATACTTGGGACAAGAAAAATATCTATCAAAACGTCCTTTATCAGTCATGAGCAGTAACATCATTTCTAGTAATTAGTAGATTTTGTTTTTCCGGAGGAGGTACGAAAAAGACTTAAGTTTCCTAAAATATTAATGTGATTAGACTTTTTTATTTAAAGGACAGCTTAATTTTATTTAAAGGACAGCTTTTTTATTTAAAGGACAAAATAAAATGCTTTTTATTAGTTTTCAATCATCAATTCATTAGTTATTTAATTCATTAGTTATTTTCTTCTGTGCACTCACATTTCTAAAAAAAGGGCACACTTATATATACATATAAAACAGTTCCGTAACTGACTGACTGACAGATAACGCACAGACCAAACAGCAGGACCTAAATGGCTGAAATTTTGCATGGCGATTCTTCTTATAGAGTAGGGGGGCACTAAGAAATATTTTAGAAAAATTCTTAGTTTTTAAATTAAATTTTTAAACTGATTTTGTAACTTTTTTTAAGTTTGCATTTAAAATAATAATTTAAGGGTTTTAAAATTTATATCACGAGAAAGGTCATAAAAATTGCTATAAAATGAAATCTTTTTCGAATATTTATCTTTATTTCCTGATTTTTGGTGAATTTTCAAAGATTATTTTTAAGAATTTAATTTCTTAAATTTGATCACGTGGTTTCTTTTCTTTTTGGGATACTTCAAATTAATTTTGCGTCGCGTGCATAACAACGAAATAAATTGACAAAAAATAAAATTAAAATACGGTAAAAGATAAAATTTAACTACTAGACTAATTGAGATCGAAGTTTTTTAAGAATTTAATTCAAATTAGTATATTTTATGGGTATTAAACATGCAAATTAATTGCGTGCATTGACCGCTGTATTCAATTTTAATATTTTCTTCGACATTATTTTGTCTATAAAAATATCCGTTACGATTTATAAATATATATATATATATATATATATACATAAATATTTTTGGCGTTAAAGGCATACATTGACCGTTGCATTTAATTTGAATATACTCCGTAGCGAAGCACGGGTATTCAGCTAGTTTTTTTATTTATACAGAAGAATGTACTCAATTGTTGTAGTTTTAAAAAATTATAATTAAATTAGGATCTTGTGACAGCTGTTTTGATTCGAGAGGATAATGCTGAAATTATTTAATGCACGTGTCAGGAAAATTCCCTTTTAAGAATTTAAGTGCACAAATTTTATGATTAAAATGATAAGCGCTAACAATGGAAGATTTTCATCTCGGAAAGAACCGGCGAATGCGTAATTTCATCTTCGCAAAACTTTGTAATGAACGAAATTCCTTATTAATGTAAAATATTTTTAGAATTTGAATTATTTCTCTTCGATGAGGCATTTTAAGTGATGATTAAAGGAAGTATTGGAATTCCCCTGTTTTACATATTAATGGAATTATGATTGTCCTTATTAATGTGAAAAAGTTAGGCATATTTTCTGAGCTAGAAGGCCTGTATGTATAAGAAAAAAATGGTGTACATGTATTATGAACATCGTAATAATATTGCCGAAGTGTACTTGAATAAGAAAATGAAATAGAAACTTCAAAGGACTTCACTTGTACTGCTTTGAAGTACACAGTATAATCTACAGTCTTGTACAAATTATCATGCATTTTATATTCCTTGGTGTTATCGTGGATTAAATGTAAAATATCTACTTTTTAATTTACCCCAGTCTTGTTGTTTTTACACCTAGTCCTTAAGTTTATTGTAATCACTTAAGGTTTATTTTCAAAATTTATTATTACTTTTAATTTCCTTTTCGTGAATGAAGTTTGAATCCCTACAGAGTTCTTAAATGTTATTCTATACTTTATTGGCTTTTTATAAGTTTCCTATTCGTCTATTTAAATATAAATACATTTTTTTCTGATTATTTTAACTAAAATTTTTCTATTTTCTTATTGCCGACTTTAAAAATTAAAAGCAAAACATTCCAAAACTAGATTCAGATTAATTTAATAATAATGTGACAGGTTATTTATTAAAGATACCACGTAGTGTGACTTTGTACCATCATTCCTATTCAGGAACCTAGCAACACACCTCTATAGTTAATTAAAATTCTTTAGTTGAGCTTTTTAAAGAAATGTATTGACTTTTTGTCCTGAAATTATCAAAACTTTTATATTTAATACCTATTTCTTCACACTTTGTAATTTTTATGATAATAAAGTAGTTACCAGATTTTAAATGCGAGATAATACAATGTTGTGGCAAGAAGCGTTGCAGTAATTGCAATTTTGTCACATGGCAAATTGTTTACAGTCATATGAATACGTGTGCAAGTGTTTCCGTGAGTAAGAATTAATTTCGCTTTTTTTTTAACTGTGCTGAAACAAATCGAACTTAAAGAAGATATTTTACATATCTTATTTGCTCTTTCAAACAATATCAGAAATCTCTCTCATTGCATAAACCAGAACTTTTAAATTCTCTTTGTTGACACATGCTCTCCTGCATTCATGCTTTCATATTTTTGATTATCTTCTTTTCAAATTTTGAATCTTTCCAGATCTTAGACAAACATTTTTCATGTTTGTGTCTATATAAATCTTAACAAAAATATTTTTTCAGTCTTTCAAACTTTCAATAAATATTTCATGTAATAGGGAAGTGACAGTAAATTTTTCAGTGTTCAATCAAATTAAATTTGTATTATATGTTTTAATAAGATTTAGATTTAGGTATTCAAAAATGAATTTAATAATGATTAAGAGTGAAATCCTCTTTGATTTAAGAGATATACTGTTCATAATAATTAGAGAAAAAATTTGCAAATAAAGTTACGGGAATAAGGGATAAAAATTATCTTCAAAAGATTAGTACTCAAAAGATTAGTAGAAACCAAGTTACGCCATTGACACTTCATTTATGATGTCTTTCATTTGATCTCTAACACTTCAAATACAACACAGTTTGCAGAAAAATTGAACCTCGAAAGCTATTTTCTGGAGAGAAATGACGTATCCTTATGCTGAGACGTCCTGATTCTAACTAACAAACCACAAGCTGTTTCACAATACAGTGGAGTCCCGATAATCCAAAATGATTGGACCAGACCCTTTTCGGATTAACGAATTTTTCGGATTAAGTGAAATCAATCTTAAAATATACTTAAATTGTATAGTAACGTGGTATTACATAAATATTACTAATTATGTGTGATTACACAGTTTATTTTATAAGGCCTGTCTAAACATTACCAAATCTCCGGATGAAATGAACAATTAGAGAGCGAAACGCTGCCCAGTACAGTACAATAGAGTGTAAGTTGTTCGTTCAGTAGAGTGTAAGATTTTAGACGATCAGTAGATTGTTGAAATGGTTTTGAAAGAACCTGTCAACGTCTCGCGCGAGAGTGAAGGTGAAGCAGACGGTAAGAGCGAGCAGTGTGTATCCCACTCAGACGCCGCGGCTGCATTTGATGTTGCGCTTTGCTATGCAGAGCAACACTCCGCCGCGACCAGAGCGGACACCATTTTTCTGACGCGTTGGCTTAACTGGCTTCAAAGGAGAAGTATTCTTCTCTTCGACAAAAAAAATAACACATTTTTCAAACCAATGAAATAATTAGTTCAGTGCATTGTCTAACTTTGAATTTTCTTGCAATTTTTAGAAATATACTTTATATCACATATTAAGGTTTTATTGTAACCTTAGTTCTTTTTGACTTTTTGTTTCGGATTAAGCGGACTATCGGATTACCGAAGTTCGGATTATCGGAACTCCAATGTAATAAGTAAATATTTTCTCCCTGAAAGTTAATCAGCTCTATCTATAATCATTAAAGATACTGGGAGTAAATAATAATGAATGCTGAGTATCGAAATCAAACGAATGTCAATGTAAAATGCTGTGTTAGTCATATATTGTAATGTGGGCAAAGTAAATCGTTATCACTCGAATGTTTAAAATGTATCTTATAATAATAAGTACTTTTTTTGCTGAAATCCCAAAAAGTAAAAAAAAATAAGTAATAGTTATCTATTTTACCAATATAAACATAATAATTACTTTAATTGGGGCAATGTAAATAATGTAAGCTATGCATTACATCCTGATTCTTACCTGAATTTTTTTTCTAGCCGTAGGAACTGTTTAGAGTGTGATCTGTTATTTATTTTTTTTTTGCCTCCACCTTACCATGTCATGTCTTGCATTTTCCATATTCATGGTAATCTCATTCATATATTTTATTTCAATGAAGAGAACCGGTCTTCAATAATTCAACTTTCCATTTCAGATCTTACGTCCAGCACGACATGGAATGAAACATTACCTGATATCACTCTAACATCATGCTTTTTTTTTTTGGGTTTCGTTTCTATCTATGACATTGCTCTGGCAAGGATCAATCAATATTCATCTGATCACATTTTATTTTTTATATTCCATTATTGTCTGAAAGTAAATATGTTCTTTGAAGCCGCTTGAAATGAGTTTCTATAGCAACTTGGCCTAGATTTTATCTACAAAACTATATCTTACGACTGTCGTTTTTAACCCATATTCCATCACTCCAATGTTTGAACTGTCTTCGGTTCAGAGCCTCAATGGTTTATTATTTTTAGTGTGATGTCAGCCTTATTGGGACAAATATTTAAATCCGGGGGAAAACCGATGGCTTAGTGCACGCATGTCTATATCTCCGATATTGAATGTTTCAGGAAAATCCAACATAAAAATTTGTGAGGTTACACTTAAACATTCGCCGTGGACACCTGGTCTATAGCCAGCGTACTGCAAATACTCCATAGTTTGGATATGGAACACTTATAATTCTGGCTAGAAAGAGAAATGATACTAACTCAAAACATGCTGCGAATGGACAATACACTGAAGTGCCACTGAATTAGGGATAGCAAAGCCTATGCAAATTGTGTAGCGCTGCGCATCATGTATGCGCAAGTGAGGGCGCTGTGGTAACTGCATATATAGCGCGTACTGTGGTTGTTCTGAATTAGTTGTTGGAATTGCCAGTATGGGTAAACTACCTGATTTAGACGCCTTCGATCGCGGACAAATCGTAGGTGCGCGATGCATGGGCCATTCAATTTCCGAAATCGTCAGACAGCTAGGATTTTCAAGGTCGACAGTGTCAAGAGTATGCCAAGAATACATGGATGGTGGAAAAAACTAGCGATCGGGCAAACTGCAAAGTACAATTAGCCTTGACAGTGCGTGGTGAGAGACGGCTCAGGCGTATTGTACGTAGCCAGCGAAGCCAAACATTAGCTCAAATTACTACCCAGTTTAATGACGGTGCCAGTCGTACAGTCAGTAAACGGACTATGCAACGCTCGCTTCACCGTATGGGTTTCGGGAGCCGTCGACCTACGAGAGTACCATTGCTCTATAATCGCCATCGGGCTGCACGTCTTGCCTGGGCAAGAGAGCACAGAGACTGGAGTGTAGAGGACTGGAAACGAGTAGCATGGAGTGATGAGTCTCGATTCCGACTACTTTACGCCGACGGGAGGCTTAGAATATGGCGTCAGGCTCATGAAGCCATGTATCCTGTATGCCTGGCTGGAACTGTACAAGGGCATGGTGGCTCAATCATGGTCTGGGGTGTTTTTTCGTGGCACAGTTTGGGATCTTTGGTGCGTGTACCAACCTCCCTCAATGCAATTCGGTACGTAGAGTTGCTGGGTGATCACCTCCATCCGTTTATGCTGTTCTGTTATCCGCACGGTAATGGAGTTTTCCAGCAAGACAACTGTACCTCTTACAAGTCTCGATTGGCTACTGGCTGGTTGGATGAGCATTCCTCTGACTTCTCTGTCATGAATTGGCCACCTAGAAGCCCAGACTTAAATCCTATTGAGCATCTTTGGGATGTTTTGGAACAAGGCGTGAATGGCCATCACACAGCACCAAAGAACCTTACTGAATTATGGATAGTTTTAGCCAATATTTGGCAAGCCTTTTCCAGAAACTTGTTGAATCTATGCCTCGTCGTTTGGCAGCCGTTATCAAGGCCAGAGGAGTCCCAACTCGTTACTAGGTAGGTATCCTTAGTTCAGTGGCACTTTAGTGTACTTTTCCGTGTACGATTTTCAAGTATGCTCCACAATGTTTAAAATTTATAAAATGAGTTTTGAACCACTTATGCTGTCCTTTAAAAGAACTTTGTTTCATATCGTCAAAATTTTCAATACTCCGAAAGTACTGTTGAAAAATATCCTAATTGTCACGAACTATTGTAATTACTTCACGCTAAATCTAAATGCGATTTGTATATCTAAATTTTAAAACTGGACTTTAAGAAACATTTAATACTTTTAATTTTCTATTGTAAAATATATTCATTTATCGGTATGTTTAAAATATAAGTGGTTTTGATTATTTTAATTTCTACATATCCGTACTGACATAGGATGGATACTATTTTTCGTGTGTTTAGGAGCAGTATATAGAATGGACATGTGTTTAGGACAGAACAATACAGATCACTGAAAAAAAAAATCACAGAACAATTGCAATGCAAGCACAATGCAAATGTTAACCGGTACCAACTAATAAATTCAAAAATACCTGAAAGGGAGGCAAATTATATACTAGGAGTAGATTTGGCCTTCAGAAATTAAAAAGTGTTAAACGGGGAAAAAATGGTTTGAGAACCATTGCTGTCAAAGGAAAAGCAAAAGCATAAATAACAATTATTGACTAATCACCAACGATCAGCTGCACATTTAATAAATTCGAATATTAAACAACTGCAAGATCTTGAATTCAAAGAACTTGCCAAATGAAAATCATGGCACCTCCCTATCCACCGGTTACCTGAACGCCCAAGTGGTTGGGATATCGCTGCTTTTAGATTGACGACGGGGCATGACTGTCTCGCCACTCATTTTCATCGAACCAACATACTGAATAGCCCCATGTGCCCCCTCTGCAGCAGCGACGAATTGATGATTGCTGACCACCTTCTTAAGTGTCCGGCGCGTCATAGTTCTTTTGTTTTTACCCGTTTGGGAGGCTAGAGAACTTTTGTCTGCATGTATTTAATTTTGTGCTTTGTATTGTGTATTCTGTACTGTGCTTTTGGCCAAGGGTAATGTCTCTGCGCCTGCTGTAATGGAAATTATTTACATCACCAACGTACGCTGAAGATTTGTAACTAGTATTCTTTCATTTTCTTACGACAGTTGCTCAATAAGGCATACTGGATTAGTACGTGGGAGGGAAAAGAATTCCAAATGAGGATTTTTTCTAAAATTGTATTGGTGCCCGACAAAGAGAAGCTATCCAGCCCACAACAGAATCGATTATTGTCTTTCACTAACTTCGGAGCAAAATTAAGACTGCTTGAAGATGAAAAGAGGCATGGAAGATGCCCATTTAGATATTTTATTTCTGCAGAACCAGTTTGAAGTTTATTGTTGGGAACATATTTGTGTGAAGATGGGATAGTAACAACCACTTAAAATGTAAAAAAATTAGTTTTTGTGTAAAATTAAACTAAAGGACCAAGGATATAAATTATGTAGTCAATAATTGTTATGCTTTTGCTTTTTCTATGACAGCAGTGGTTCTCAAACCTTTTTTCCCCGTTTTACACTTGTTAATTACTAAAGGCGAAATGTACTCCTAGAATATAATTTGTCTACATCTAAGGTATTTTTAAATTTATGACATCTAGCAATTTACTGAGGCAGTAATCAAATGCATTACAGATCTTTATTCTCCATTTATTAATGTTTTCAGTAGACTAAAGAATAACTTGTTTATATGAGCTCAGTCTCTTCTGTATTGTTTAATTATTTTACAGAAAAGAAAACTAATACGTATATACTTGATACTTTAAAATTAATATGACAACTAGTAAGGCTTCAGGGAAAAATACATCGTTACACAAGCCACTTATAGCTAAAACAATTGTTTGAAATATATATTTGTAATCCAATTTGCGCATCAATGTTCAACAAAAGGTTGAAAAACTTAAGAAAACTTTGCTATAAATAATATTCTCCCTTTTTTTGCACTAGAGAGTATTACTACCGGGAAATATCACTGTTGCCGCCACAATCAAAAGGCCTCATATATTTCAGCCTGCAAATATTTCAAGACGTCCTCATTAGAATACAATTTTAATTGCGAAAGCAGATCTGATAAAAAAAAATGTGTCTCGGTTCTTCACTTATTATGTAAACGAAGCGTAATAAATTAATACAAGTATTGTATGAATCCTTATTTCCTTACAGAATAATTTGAAACTCTCGTAAAATCTTTCTTTGTTATTTAAAGGATGCATACAGTATCTGGAAACTTATTTAAACTGGTTTGAATAGAGCCATGAGGGAATTCTAGAGTATTTGTCTGTTGCTAAAGTTTCTCAAAACTTTATTCCGAACTTTAGTTCAGCGTTCATTGAAAAGGATTTAAGATCAATAAAATACTTCGACTGTGAAAAAATTGGGTTTTGAACAAAAGTATTGATGAAGTAAAATTTTTCAACATAAATATAAAAACAGTCTGCATAATGGACTCAAATAAAGTAAAAAACAGATGAGGTTCGTACGGGTCATACAGATTTCTCTTTATCATTATTGTGAATAAACAGAGTATGGAATTAAAAATAAATAGCCTATGGGAAGGATTATATTTATTTTTAATGAACTGTGATTTGACCTTAAAATAGCACGAAGTTTTAGAAAGGTTGAATTTTAGACAGCTAGAATGGAGAGAATTTTTACATCATGCTCGTTACATTTTCTCAAATATGTATTTAATGCTATAAATTATTTCTTTCCACCCACTGACATTGCCAATATACGGTGAAAAAGATATTTCTTTAATTTCTCTGTTAAAAGATAGAAATTTTTTAAAAAAAATAGCATTTGTATTAGGAAATCATACCTTATTAATTCTAAAATAAGGAATAGAAAATGTTGATAACGCGTGGCAACTTTAGCTGCCGATAATCAATTGTTTTTACTCTCACATAAGAAAAAAATTATTGGATGAATTTTTATAACACCTTAGATTAGAATTTGTTCGTTGAAATTAGAGAATTAAAGTGAGGGGGTATTTTTTAGACGATATGTTAATAGATGGAAAAAAATCCATAAGCGTTGTCTTTTAATCAGTAAATTAAATTCTAATTATAGATAATAATCAGATAATTTGAAAACTCTGGGGAACTTCATCCGAGCATTATCAATAATTTTTTCTCCCACAGAAAGACCCCCCCCCCAAAAAAAAAAAAAATAAATAAATAAATAAAAAAGTAATTGGTTTGTTAGGGACCCGAATTCAGGACATTCTGCCCTCTAGGGGTATTCGCTAATCATAAGAGCCCTAGGCATTTTCTTGAACTTTCCGGATTCATTAATGCCTTTTTGAAACTAGAGTGGTTTTATTTTATGGAGATTTGGATATTGCTCCAGAGAGTGGGACTTTTGAGTTGTAAAATTTTAAGCACATCGTCAAAAATTTGCTGGATTTATCAGGAGATTCAATTACACTATCACTGTTATTGATTTAGAAGTTGTAAATTTTGAAAAAAAAACATTCTTTTTCAGTCAGTTCGCTTACCAATATCTCTTTGCTCGGCCTCATTCTTTGTAAATGCCTTTCTCTGAGGGAGTCTAATTTCTTACCACTAAAATCCCGAATGCCGCCAGTCACTTAGTTCCAATGCACTAGATAAGACCCCACATAGCAACTAAGGCCTTAACGGACTGAATCTCTGCCTATGAAAAGTCGCTTAAATAAGAAATTTGGACTTCTAAAACATATTTTCAATCAGCGTACAAAACACAGAAATAATGCTTCCCACAGTTGTAGTGTTGTGACTTTGCTAATGCACTTCTCTGAACAGGCGAATATTCTGAAGAAGTTAGAATTGAATAGGTTTAGTTCGATTGGGATGGATTTTTTTACTTCCTTGACCAACAGTGAAGCATCCAAACGTTCTCGTGCAATTCGTAAAATACAATTGGCATTTTTCTCAAGAATTCACCATCTGTGTGAGATTCCCATTGAAGATAGAAGATAAAATCGCTCAGTGGCATCTGTTACAATATATGATGAGGGTTACAATACTCGATGTCTTTTTTATGGTAATATTACTTTTCAACCTTGAGTGGTTTACGTTAAAAAAGGTTCCTCACAAAGGAATAAGTTATCTTCTTTAAATAAATAAATAAATAATAATAATAATAATAAAAACTAACTTAACAACCTTACTTCACGTAGCTAACGTTCTCAGTGGTACAAACAAGAGATATATAAGGTAAACCAAAGAAAACAATATGATTATATTGTCCCATTTTTCACTTCATACTCATAGTCGCTGAATAAATAATGTTAATGAAAATAGTTCTTTGTTGAATATAAGGAATTCTCTTTTTTTATACCAGGGAAACAGCTCTTAAATTGCTTTCCTTTTAATTCACAATATTAAAATGTATAATTTTTTTTCGGTACGATTTCAATATTATGAAACTTCACTTTCCAGGACTGCCATCAGGTGTATCCAGTTAAGTTTTTAAGAAAGTAAATGAAAGCCTCACAATAGAAAGAGTAGTTATATGCGTGAAAGCAGGCGAATATAAACCGAGACAGAACCACCAACCCCATACGTGTATTGTTCAATTATAAAGGACATATTGATCAAAATAATGAAGCATTGAAGTAAAATAGAGAAAACGGAATCCTCAACTTTATCGTGCATAATATTCTGTTCCATTAATTCCAAATAATCTTAAAATGCCAGCTGTAAGCGAAGTATAAATTAACCGCGTAATAATGGTTTCCATAGTTACTAATAATTAAAAATGTCAAAATACTGTAAAAATATTAGCCATCTTCTAATTTTTGTTCCGTATAAAATTGTATATCTGTGGTTCGAATAAATTTTGTACATATAAAAAAGACAAAGGATTTCATATAAAAATATAAGTATTATATATTATTATAAGTAGTAACTGCGATAGTTTATACTATAATAGAAGCATTATATATATATATATATATATATATATATATATATATATATATATATATATATATATATATATATAGATAGATAGATAGGTAGTAAAAGTAAGAAAATATCTGATGTTTCGGTGCATATTCCCGAACAATGCGACATGAGAGAATAAATCCAACATTGAAGAAAAGATAGAAATAAATGACGTATATATTACAAAAATTAAAAATTAACGAAGAAAAAAACATAATAAAATTTACTATGGTTGCTTTTTATACTTTTTTAATAAAGTCTTATTTATGGAAACCCTTTTGAATATTTTTACTTGATAAAAACTGTTAAAATTAATAACTTTTGTGAGATTTATGGATTTAGCGGACTGTAAGGTTTTTAAGATTTATTTAGAATTTAAACAAAATATTTACATAAGCACAATTAATAGAATACATTTGCAAAATTAAAAGAATACATTTTCGTGATTTATAGATTATACTTGCCCAATTAATAGAATACAATTGTATAATTTAATTGAATATATGGGATGGATCAACGTTGTGGAAATGAAAAACCCAATAAGCATACAGAATATGAATTATCATTTGACTTACAGATCAATGACGAAGAATATCTTCCTTTCCCCAGATATCATCAATACCTTTCACTTTAGAGAATACATCAAAAAACAGAATAATTGAGCAGAAGCCGTTTTAGACCCTCTGCTCGCTACACGGGCAACAGATTTCTGATTTAAAAAAATAGATGCTTCCACAAATCGTTACAAAAATAAGAAATTGCCAGGTCAGTGCTGCCGCACATGAACGATCATTGCTGATGCTAGACGGAACAACTTTAAACTAATTATTATTATAGCCCCATTCCCCTTTACATACAGAATTCTTATAATTCTGTAATCTTTTAGCTCCTTGGTAATAATTAAGAGTTTCCTTACACAATGTTGTTAACATTTATTATTATTCTTTTAACCTTCAACTGTACTAAAAATTGGTTTTAATATGTTTATATTCCTTTTATTTTTGTATATTATACTGCTAGAGAATTTTTGCTGTATTATCACGTCAGCATCATTCTGTGTTTGTTTCACTCCCTCGCCTAGTATTTGGTTCTTAATCGCACACACACACACACACACACACACAGACACACACACACACACACACACACATATATATATATATATATATATATATATATATATATATAGTTATTTTTAATGCAAAATTAATAATGTAGGAGGAGTATGTAGCAAACTCAAGAGCTCTGCTACATACTCTATAAAATTTTAATTCAAAATAAGAAGCTAGAGATAGTGGGTCAATCTAAGTTCATCTCTAATAGTAGGGCCCCGTTGAGCTGTCCAAGTGTGGGTACCACAGGTTTATCTCCGAACATAATGACGGACTATGGACGAACGACTAGGATACTAATTTTTGGACAGATACTTGACAGAGGCCCCGAATAATCTGTAAAAATTCTGGATAGGATGAAGAAATCTGAACGAAACAACGTACAATATGTGTCACAGGGGTAGTGACATTGAACGACAAAATGAAATGTCTAAAGAATATGTTATAAAGCATGCACTGGAAAAGATAAGAAGATAGGAAGAAATGATAGGAAACAAGAAGAAAAGTAGAAAAGGGGAGCAAAATTATGGCCGTAATAAAACGTACCACACGCAAGAGCTTCCAGCCTCGGGTCAGGTTGTAAAAAGGTCTAGATCCGTGAGAACGATGAAAGTGGGGTCACGAAGATAGGTACGGTCCTAATCAGGAATGGTCAGTAAGAAGTTGATAATTAAAAACCCAAGCAAATGTATGCGCGTGGGGGTTGTTAGAAATGGAATGGAGATACCAATGAGATTCCAACGTGGGGGGAACGAAAAAGTTAAGAAAAAATAAGTAGTGAGTAAAAAAGAAGAGAAGGAGCTTGTTTTACATATAGAGATGTTCTGACTTATGATTTGACGTGACACTTGAGGATGATGCTGATGCTGGTTTACTAGATGACGCAGAATGCGAGCGACAATAGACTGCGAGTTCACCGTAGCCGAAGATGGCTGTAGAAATCCAATTGCAAATACATAAAAGTAGTTAAAATGATAGAAGCTGATGTGATAGACGATAGTGCCATTTGACGTAGATGCGACGAGAATGCTGCCGGAGTAGAAGAAAGAGAATGCCGCTGAAGATAGTGTAGCGTCATCCCGAGCCGCCGCCTCAGGAATCAACTTAAGCCATGCCGTATGATCCAAGAGAAAGACATCAAGTTATACAACTTATGAAATTTCTTATTTCTAGCTATTCTAGTTAATTGAAAATTTTTTAAATCCATTCTGTCGAGTATATTGTCTGACAACGTATTCTCTACTGAGAGTCGTAAGAGGCAGATAAATTTGAATTTAAAAACACACCATGAAAATTTAGCCGTTTTAGATAAATTTCTTCAAAAGCCAAATCGATTTCTGCATCGGACTGTTTGATGAGGAAAATTGTATTTAAATTTCTAAGGCTCTAAAAAAACACAAATGTCATAAAAAACCTCGATTTCGAAATTTATCTCTTATTCAAATCTTCCGCATTATTCAGAGGATCTAATACATGTCGCACATGTCTTTCAATTTTTAAGAAAATATTCAATGCCAAAACATCCCCCTGCCAATTTGTTGAACGAAGAAGTTTCGCAAACAATCAATTTAGGAAAATACTTGAAAGCTTCTTATGCGTGTTTCCCGAGAGCACATAAAAGTTCTTTAGAAACTTCATTCAATGCGTCTTCTTTTAACCAGGTGAGATTTTTTTTTTCTTTTTCAATATGAAAAGTTTTCTCCTACCTATTACTTATAAGTATATTATAAAATCAAATTAGCTCACCATCTTTTCGCCATCTATTCAAATCCCCGGAGTTCCTTTTATACTTAAAAAATATGCGGGAGAACATAAGTATACCCAAAGTTGCAGAAAAGGTGGAAAAATACATTTGAAATTCCACTGTTTCAAAAATGATATGTATTAGCATAGATACATCTAGCTGATAGAGAGAAATAGAAAAAAATATCTATGTATTAATAATTTTAAAAACATGTTAAATTAAACGCCATTTTAATTTAACATACTTTTAATACATTGAAGTTTTCTATTATTTTTCATTTCCCATTTTTAATACTCTTCATTTAAGTTAAAAGGTTACATAAAGTTCCAGTGTACAAGTTATAAATAAATTCAACTCATGAAAACTTTGATCGAATGCTTAAAAGTAAATGTTATTTGCATTAAAAAATAATCCAATATAAATACGCGAAACATAAATCTAGTTTAAATGTAAGAAATTCTTAGCTATTACTAGTCATTAAAGACACCCATCTTCCCGTTGTAAACTTAAGTTTTGCATGAAATACCAAAACATAATGTAGCTAGAAAATAGCTAGTAGAGGGGATGTCTACGACCATCTGGCATATAAACAAATCAGAACAATGAGTTGTATAAAACCTAATTTCCGTAAAATTCTATAGGCTGCAAAACTTGAAAATTTGAACAGAATCATTAATAATGCTGTGTACGCATTAATGTCTGGAACTGATGAAAAAGAAACTATGAACTGATACAACATATTGAGGATTCAGCATAAGTTTTAATTAAAAAAGTCAAATCACTGTGCTAGAATTCTATAGAATTACTGTTTGCAGAAATGAATTAGTTTTTTTTTAACTTTTCTTTATATTTTGGATAAAACTTTTAAGTCTTGAGACTAAAATGATAACTAAAGACATCTGGAAAATAGTTCTGGGGTTCGCTAAGGAAAATTACATGGTTTAATAGACAATAAGACCCGCTTTGCTGGCAAGGGTGGGAGGGAACTTTGCTGTTTTCAATGTCCTTCATTAATTATTTGAGTACATTGACCATATGTTGTTACTTGTGATAAAATCTGACTGAAAAATGCAGTTTGAAACCTTTTCCGAATAGTTACAAACAGTCATACCAACAGCAGGACTTGAACCTGCCGACTCTAACACCTAAATCCAGAGTTTTTTTAAAACTTAAAATTAATAATGTAGGAGGCATATGTAGCAGACCTAAGAGCTCCGATACATACTCTATAAAATTTTAATTCAAAATAAGAAGCTAATGGGTCAATATAAGTTTATCTCTAATAGGGCCCCATTGAGCTGTCCAAGTCTGAGTACCACTGGTTTATTTCGGAACATGGTGGCGGATTATGGACGAATGATTAGAATACTAATTTTTGAAACCTGAATCTGCGAGTTCAAAGCCGGTTGTAAGCTTGGGTGTCTGCAACCATTCGGAAGGGCCTTTAAGCTGTAAGTTACAAAAAGAAAAATTACTGTAGCATAACAGTCAGTCAAGCCACAAGCATAATCAGTTGACAGAAAAGTATATCCATAAGTATTTGCTAAATATCTCATTCCGACGTTTGCTGAAACTGTTATTTAATATTTAGCTGTTTGAAAACAGCTTCTAAAGTACCACTTTTATTGTTTCAACTATAAGAAAATTAACAAATGGAGAAGTTAAACGTTAATATTCTTTCAAAGTTCTTAATATAGAATCATCAGAGGATTAATTTTCTTCAAAGTTAGACTCAATATTGATAGATTTTAAAATGAAATATACAACAAGTTTCATTCGAGTGCAAATTTTCCGAAAGATTGGGTTGAAAACTTTAGAAAGCATCATTTGCTGAAAATCATGGGCTTTTCAAATCCAAAATGTCGTTCTCTCATCTCCCTGCAGTCTGCGTCTGATTTTCTCTATAGCATCTGGAACATTCTGTAATTAAGCTACCTACACGCCTACGCAGCAAATTTGATTGAAAAGCTCCGTAATTATTTCTAATTAGTTACCTCTTAACATGAACCGAGGAAATTCTCGTAATGCATTACACTGTTTTCGGCTAAATTTTACTTAGTGATTAATATTGAAACATTGCTTGATAGGTTTAAGTAAAATTGCTGTATTTTATTGAATTTGTTAACGATAAAGAAAGATCTTCCTATATTTTGAGCATTAATTAGCTCATGTTTATCGATCCCGAAAACAATAAATTGTATGCACAATGAAATGTGGATTATGTGCTTGAAATATGCAATTAGTTAGCAGGGTAAATCTAAAATCTCTAATATCTTAAGTTTATTTTACTCTAGAATATGCAGTTGGCAAAATTAATAAATTAGTTTACTAATCAATATCCTCTATTTTATGGAATCTTAATATCTTGTTATTGAGTAGGGGAAGAAGAGTGTAGGAAGGTAGGATCTAAAGACAGCAAATTAACATAAGAGTGATGGACCTGATGTAAGGGATTACTTCTAACAGGAAGTGTATCTGATTCGCATTACGAGCAACACAATCAACCTAAATTTCAGGTGGTGGTTTTCTTTTGGTGTTTTAACTTCTAATCTTAGTGACGTTGTAACTCTTCCAAGCTCTAACATTATTTTCTAGACAAGGAAACCTTTTGGCTTAGATCGGGGACTGGTGCCAAATCATTCAGACCAATAAGAGTTATTATGCACTTCCTTCATCTAAATTAGGGGTCGATTTTGTCAACGTCTGTGATCGTTTTTAATGCTATGCAATACTGCGATTGAGTAAGAGTATACTAGCACATAATTCCCTATAACTAATAAAATTTCACATAAAAATCATCCCTGATACTGCCTTATTTTTTACTTGTCAATTTATTAATCCTAAATTATAATTTCGATGTCAATTGTTTCTAAAACTTAAAAGTTTTAAGGTTATAATTTCAATTTACTAATAGTGACTTTCTCTTATTTTCCTTTATAAATCGAGATTTGTTTTCAAAGAAAGTTTCATACATTCATTAGTTTTATATTTTCCCATCTTAAATATTTATCTTAACAACTTAACATACCAAAAGAAAATTATTCTATTTATATGCATTGAATTTTGGAATTCTGTACATTGATTGGTCAAAATATGATTAAAAAAACAAAGAATGGATTGATATGCAGTGTTGGTATATATTAGTGGTTTAATGGTAAACTTGGTTCCCCACTTAAACTCATTTAGTATTTATTAATTAAAAGCTATATTATATTATAGTTTTCTGCCAGAAAGTACTGCTTATGTCTATTTGTAATAGTTTATTATCGAAATTCATGCGAATTAATTGTTCTTTTAGAAACATTTTCTAAATGGAAATGCCGAACATCAACGATATTCTTTAATAGTCTTGAAAAACGACACTGAAATGATTTGTGGTTGAGTGACACTCAAAACGATTTGTATTAAAGCCAACCTCTAGACTCTGCTGCCTTAACTTCCTGGCACAAACGCGAGAAACACTCTCACAAGCATCCGCATTTTAGATTTGAACTTTCAAGCTCATCATCTTTTACTTTTCATCGTCTTTAGCTACACTTATCTTCTTTCAATGAAGCACTTTCGGATGATAGGCTTTGTTACAACACAAAGAGCATATTAGGCATTTTTTCCTTAGTACATAATCCTAATTTGGTCGCCTTCTGTCTTCTTGGGGATAGATATGCATTGTAACAATTTCTTAATTCCTTTAACTCCATTGGCCCCGCTACTTCAAATTGCCACATCTAAGTCCTTCATATTCATTATTTTTTACCCTACATACTTTGTCCATAAATTAACAGAAACTACTATTGAGACATCCATAATATGTATCGAATTTATCATTTCTTTGGTGGTAGCATGGGCAATTTACTTTAGCATTTCACTGTCGATGCCATGATAATTCTTCACGTTATTTCGAGACAAAGTTATTTCTTAAGACTAAAAACGAAGAAAAAATTTATTGTGAAGTTGAACTTAGTTTTGATATTTATAGAAATTGATTAATGATAATAAAAGTATTTAAGATTTTGAAAGCATCAGTGACGATGCATTTGGGGAGGTTTCTTACAGACGCTATGACAATCTTCAAGACGTGAAATTCGAAATTGATTCTCTGTGACAAAGGTGACAAAAATGGATAAAACTGAATTTTTTGAGTTTCACCTGTGGAGGTTCAGAGAAATATCTTATAGTTGCTGCTAGATCATACGGCTGGAATGTAAAGGGATTGGTGAATAATATCTACCCTAGGTTACTGATAATATATTATACAAGATACAAGATAAATCGCATATGTCATAGAATACGTTACATAATTAAAGTAAGTTTCCCTCTGGTCTCAAAGTTCAAGCCCAGTAATCTCGAGACTGAAATTCCTTCCTGATTTTAAATTTTACTCTTTTAATGCATGCATTTAAAGTAAATTGTTTATAAATCATTAATATGCAAACTATTTTAATAATAGTTTAATACATCTTAAGGAAATTTTTGTATAAGTAAAAAATTGTCTAGAGTTTATTTCGTTTCCTAAATTTAGCTAACAGACGGGCCTGTCCCCGCGCATGTCAGTCAAGGTAGCCGACATAAGTTGTTAAGCTGTCCAGTAAAGATTCAACTCGTTTCCTGTATAACAAATATTATTTATATACAAGGGCCAGTTAAAAAGTTAGTTGCACTTGTTGGAAAAAACAAAACCGGGTTGAAATTATAGAACAAAGATTTACTAACATAAAAGTATAATACATAATCTATTTTTCGACGTAATAATCTTTATTTTAGCATTTGTTGAGGCGTGGCACCAGTTTTTCCGTGCCATCTGCGAAGAATTGCCGTCCAATGTGAGATAACCATTTTGGGTTGCAACTTTTACCTCCTTATCCGAGTGATAGTGTCGCGTTGCAAGGTCTTGTTTCAAGGGATCGATGACGTGGAAGTCACATGGCGCAAGATTCCAAACTCACCACTTAAACTTCCTTAAAGGATCCGTCGTTAGGGTCACCGCATGCGGTCTCGCATTGTCATGCAAAAGCACAATGCCTTTTGAAAATTTACCTGGTCATCGACCTTTAAGCAACTTTCGCAACCCCTTCAGGGTTTCACAATACGATGCTGCATTGATTGTGGCACCCTTCGGCAAGGATTCGGTATGCAATACACTTTCTCTATCAAAAAACAGCGCCAGCATCACATTCCCTGCAGATAGAACTGTTCGGCAGTTCTTTTGAGAAAGATGGGTTTCCTTTCCAGTGCGAAATGGTGAACCCAAGTCTCATCACCGGTCCGGATTTAGTCTGAAAAAGCATTTCCTTCCTGTTGATAAAGTTCCAAAAATGCTAGAGCACTTTCAAATCGTTACACTTTGTGTTGGTCAGTCAATAGACGAGACGATCTCGTCTACTGTGGCACATCTGTTTTTGAGAATGAGTTCATTAACGTATACAGCCTTCTCATCTGTCGTCGAAGTTGAAGAAACTTATCCTCGATATATGCACAGCCATTCTCAAATGAGATATACCAGTTGGCGATAGCCTGGCGTGAGGTTGCATTATCACCGTACATTTCTTGAAATTGCCAATAAATGCCAGTGCAGTCATAACCTTTTTACCACAGGAAGCGTATTAATGCCCGCACTTCAAATTTGGACGCCACTGGCAGTTGCCGAAACATATTCACGACTGACTAGCAAGCGAACTAAAACTGCCACGTCGAAGCCGCTACTGTACTTGCCGCAGCACCTGATGTTCTGTGTTGATACAAAGTTTCAACAAAATATTTCTTTTACCGAAATTTTTATGGAGGTTTGCAACTAACTTATTTACTGATCCTCGTATATATATATAAGCTACTCCCTATTGTCTCAAGTTTAGAATATTTATAGGTGTGCTTCTCCCAAAAGTTTAAAAGTTAATTTCAGTGTTATAATTGTTGATAAAAGTTTTATACAATGGGAAGAAAATTACGAATATTTATACCTTGATAATGATACAGAGCACTTCTAATTTTTCTGTTCCTGTGTGAAGTTCACTGTTTCCTTTACTCTTGAGGTAATGCATATATTAAACAATGAACTCACCATTATTAAGATCCGACGAAGTTTTCTACTCTAAACTATTTATGACAACACGATTAGACTATATAAATACCGTATTCAATTGCTAGCAGGCAACGGGGAATTATTTATAGCGTATGTTAATCCCGGTAGTTATATTACGGAAACCCTACCAGAATTCATCCACGCCACTGCTTGTACATACGCCACACTAACCTTTCTGTCTTCCCTTTATCACCAGGTTGCTGGAACGATAGCTAACTTTGAAACGCCTTCGGTAAACTTGATAATGTCCGGCTGCTGTACGGTAAAGCGATTTTCACTCCAATTGTATTTCGTTCGTTGCTCCCCTCCGTCCGACCTCGCCTCGTAGTGTTTTCTCTCTCACTGTCAAGCGTGCACGCTACCCACGGGGATCCCCGTCTAGTAGAAAAGCGCGGCTCATTTACATAAGGCGCTTCTTCTTCAAACGGGGATTTATCTAAACCAGGGGGGTTAATTTTGATTCAATACCTCACAGATGTAGAGGAAAGAAAATGTATTAGTTGGTAAACATTATTTTATTAAAATTGAGTTATTTTAGATGCATTTTGTCTACAACTCTAACAACAGTGTGTGAGAGAAATCGGTCTATAAGAAAGTTCATAGGAGAAGAGCTTTAGGAGAACGATAGTATAACTGCGACTAACAAAATTAATTAAAGTGAAAATATCAAATCAGTCTATCATAATACCATAAATTACAAAGCCCTGTTAAACAAAAATAAAGGAAACGGAACGAATTTTCACATGTTACACAACAACTGAAAAACATTTTCTATCAGGCGATTCCAAGTTTGCCACACATTGTAATTTTGTCCTTCAGTCGGCAAATATTTGCTCAAGTTTTCATAGCACATACGGCGATACTTTTCTTCGATTACTTTTCCGGTATTTTATTCTTAACTCCTTCGTGAAACGAGGTCATAAAAGCATTTTTACTTCCCAAAATAACCGAGAAGTGCACGGACTAATATGAAATGTAACCAAAAAATTATGTATGTTAAGTAAATATAGAGCAGCGAGGTCTTTTGGTACGTTTCTTTTAAATTTAATCAAAATTAGCCGCATATAGAAAATGTCATTTTCGGTAAGAGGCCAGTTTTGGCTATGAACGCTTTTCCAATTTCATTTTTAAAATACTGTGATCAATTTTTAAGTTAAGAAATATATGTCCCCTTTATAAAACAAGCCCATAAATGTAAGAGAACACACATTTCTCTCCAGTTCAATAGCAGTTAATAAATAAGATTTCCAGAACATTATGATAATGTTAGCAAAAAAGGCAATACCATTCTAACTCTAAAGTTTCGTCGTAACTGCTTTACAGCAGTAATTTTTAGTCCTTCGATCGCAAACGGATTCATTCTGTGATACACACAATATAAAATGTAAATAGTTGATCAACAACTGATGATTGGAGAATTGCCTGTCGTGTCTATACTTTGGTAAAGTATGGCTTAGGATAGGTGATGCACAAGTGGTATATTTTTTATCACATAATGCTCTTAAAGTTTGAGAAGAGTGTCTGAGATGTCTTTGTGCCACTGAAATCATTAATGAGAAACGATTGTGATTCCATCTGAACTTTACCGAGAGAGAGCTTTTATGAAGGTTAAACTATATTGTGGATCATTATGGTCTTTTCAACAATAAGGCCGTCTGCACACGGAGCAACTCAAAAGAAACTGATAACTGACTCAAATCACAAACCAGTCCGTGATGAGTAGGTTGCGACTCATCACGGACTGGTTTGTGATTTGAGTCAGTTATCAGTTTCTTTTGAGTTGCTCCGTGTGCAGACGGGCTAAGTACTACTTTACTTATAGGTTATATCCTATACTCTAATGGTTTGATCTGTAATAAAGCAGGAAATAGGAAACGGTCGAGTTTATTCATAGCACATCATATTTATAAAATCCTACAAACTTTAGAATAAAAGTACTTAAATATCTGAAGTACCTTTTTATAGAAGAAATAATTTCAGTTACATTGGTGTTAAGATTCTATATTTGTTACTTGAAAAAGTAAAACGTAGTTAAAATGAACGCACTCACAACTTATATGCCTTTTACTCAGTAATTCTCATAATTTATACTATTAAATGTTAGAAAAACACTCCAAAAATAATAGAATGGGGATTTGGAAAAATTTTTGAAAATATTTTAATCATATATTTTTTTTATGTAGTGGTGAACGACTTAACTATGAGAGGACGTAATGGATAAAGTAAAAGCTTTCTACGGCAATATCTAAAGCGATATTTGTGTTGAAAAATCTTTTGGAGCCCAGTTACATTATTGAAAAATAATTGATTTTAAATGCATTCAATTGAAGAATATCCCTTATAATATTAACTTCCAGTAAAGTGGTACATTCATGGTATTTTGTCGATCAATGTGGTTTTTTTTTTAAGAGAACAAAAGAAAGCAAACAAATAAGTGATTTTTTTTTCATTGGAAAAGTTAATTGTTGTAAATGACACCATTTTACGCTTGGGAGATCGATATTTACAAATAATGAATGAAAGTTATTTTCGCGTGCATCATATTTTTCATGCTAAACACATTTTTCAGTGAATTTAAAAATGGAATGGAATTTTAGAAAGGAAGTTCAAATAAAGCTGAAAAATAAGAAAACCAATACTAAATATACTTTGTAATTTGATCGATTTAATGTCAAAGTGTGTAAATGTGTCTTTTTTTTAGAAATTCTGCTATATAATTGCCACTTACTTTGCAGTAATTTCTTTTTGCATTGTATAATAATATTCGCACAAAAGTTTGAATGCACGTAATTCACATAAATGTGGAATGAACAAATTTCAAGAGACCCGTTTATCAATGAAATATGCTAGTCTATTGAAAATATTTTATTTTGTATAGACTATAAGAACTATGTACTCAAATGGGCCGACCGCATCATACGATAGTTAACCTCGCAAGCTTTCTTCGAGTGGGCTCTGCCTCGAATCCTGGATAAGGCATAAACTTTCTTGTGCTGTCCCCTCTTAGGAAGTTGTGAAGGTATGAGTTGTTCTCATAATAAAGTTGCCAGCAAAATCGCAGTATAAATGGATGAAAGTCTCTGGATAATCCAAAAAACTTTTCGAATAGAGGACCGAGATAACTCCGTTTATATGAAAATTCTGTATACTGTCTAAGTGACAGTAAAGAGAGACCGAGTAAGAGTAAGTGTGACCGAGATAACTCCGTTTATATGAAAATTTTGTATACTGTCTAAGTCTCTGTGACAGTAAAGAGAGTCCGAGTAAGAGTAAGAGTGGCCGAGATAACTCCGTTTATATGAAAATTCTGTATACTGTCTAAGACTCTGTCACAGTAAAGAGAGACCGAGTAAGGCCCTTTTCAGACGAGGCACATAGTTGATCAAACTGATTTCCGGGCGGCTGTCAAGGAGTGTAGCCACCATATCAAATGTATGGGAATCGCCGGAACCTTTTCATACGGTGTGAATTTGATACCCAGACGGTTTGCTATCTGGCACATGTGCCGATAACGTTCTCATCCCGATGAGTAGACTCAACACAAAAGACATTACTGAAGGTACGCTATTCACACCAGCCGCCTAGCTGCATGAGCTCAGTTCAGTATGGAAAGCATTTCAATTGCAAGTTTGAATGTGGAACAATTCATCGAAGAAATTCGTATTAGTCCCGCTATATGGGACATGAGGTGTGATGAATATAGAGATAAAATTAAAAGGGGTGAAGCTTGGAGGGAATTGGCACGCAAATTTTAATCTGACTTCAACAGCATGGATCCTGACCAACAAGGTGTAATCGGTAAGAACATTTCATTCAAATTATTAGAATTATTTCATTAATTATTTGGAGGATTTGCGCAATTTGGTGCCCCTAGTTGTTTCCATGGAAACATTAGAAGGTTTCAATTTTTGTTACTATCAAATTATGTATATTAAGCAAATATCGATATAAATAAATACAGATGCCTGCTCAATAAAGTAGTCGGTACCATTCAAATTTAAAAGTTCATTTGTTATTTTGTTAATGGTGGTTAAAAACTCCAAAATTAAAACAAAATTTTTAACTTTTTTAGAATTTTTTAAAAAATTTCTTTAGAAGCCGCATTATCATTAAAAAAAATGAACAGACATATTTATTTGGTCATTTCAACGAAATATATTCTTTATCATTGGTTGTTTATTTGATGTTTCTTATGGTGACATATGTCACTCTCTTTACATTACTTATCAAACAGCATTAAATCGATTAGTACAGGTTATGACTGTTACACTTAAAAACATATGTGGGAGCACCAAATTGCGCGAATTTACCCATTATTTAATTAAATTTATCTAGATTTGCAAATGTGAATATCGCTTTATGCCTACAATTTGAATAGTTTTCATATGAGGGAGGTTTTTGCATTAACCCTTTCAGATGCGCAATTTTAATATCATAAATTTTTTAAGAAAAGTATGATTGAGGTAAAATGGTCCTACAAATAAAAGAAATGTGATTAAAAAAATTAGCAGCCCCCCCCCCCCTTAAGTAGAGCAAATATAAAAATAATACATTTTGTATTTTTGTAAGTAAAAATCTGAGTGCCATATTATGAAACTTTCTTAATTCTATATTCCCCTACATCATTATAAATCAAAGACCAATATTGTGTTATAAAATTGGTGTACAAGAAAGGTATTGGTAGAAGAAAGATATAATATTTCAGTTTAAAGTTTTTGAAATTTAAAAATTTAAGGGGGGAAATCACCTTAAATCCTTAAAAAAACTTAATTATTTACTATGATTTAATTTTGAAGAATGGAATATAAGGAATCTTATGAAAACAATGAAGTCGATTATACAATTACAACCGATTTTATGGCCAAATGTATAAAGCAAATAGTAAAGTAATTTATAGAAAATTTAAACTTTAAATGGCTTTTTCTAAAAACTGTTATTTTGAAACTTGTGCGCACTATTTCTTCAAAACTAATCGTCCCAAATTGCAAAAATTTTGTATACATGTATATCTTGTATGTTTATACAATTTCTACCTAAATTTAGTTAAGTACATATCACTAATTTTTTACAGCAATTTTTTTTTATTTTGATATTTTTTGTACATTATAATACATTTGCCTGAAAAAAATATTTTTATGGGAAATATTGTAATTATTTTAGGTGTAGATTAAAGAACCTTATTTTAGGTGTAGATTAAAACACCTTTAATAAAGAAGAATTATTAAAGGTGTAGATTAAATTATTTTAGGTGTGAAAAGAACCTCACACGGCAGTCAACTACATGAAAATAAACAAGGCAAATCAGTTGAATCATCGAATGTGCCGCGTGTGAAAAAGGCCTAAGAGTAAGGGTGACCGAGATAATTCCGTTTATACGAAAATTCTGTATATTGTGTAAGTTTCTGTAGGTGTACAATGTATCAAAGTGTTGTCAAAAAACACAAATATGAAGACACCTAGTTGTATCAAAGAGGTATATTTCAAGTTGTTTGGATCAAGGTTGTCTACTTCTGAAAAAAATCTGATTTAGTTAAATTTGTCGTAAGCTTAATGGTATATAATACAAAATAAATAAAAAATGATGCACTGCTACAATTCTGAAGAATTTTAATGAGATTAATTTTAGAGGGTAAACATATACATCTGAAAGGTTAAAACTGAGGAAACTCTAGAAATTCTAAATTAGACGAAGTCTTTGAGATTTTGTTTATAAGAATGAATAAATCTGTGCACCCGCGTACAATGAAAATGCTGAGTATATTATGCACTCTGATAAATTAAATCTCAAGTTCTAAGAATCTTTTTAGATAGTTTGATGGTTTAGAGAGGGAATTTTGCATTTTAGGAGAACAGTGTTTTGCAAAGGTTGCTAAAAATGGCTTAGGAATGGAATTATATCCTCGAGTTCTAACGCCTATGTTAAAAGAAATAAAATAAAGCCAATGAATTTCAAATACTGTATCGCTCATTAGTTTCAAGAAGATACGATGGCTAAAATGAAGAATTCTCGTAGTCAAAAGTCTAAAGTCTTGCTCGAGAAAAACATATTTGTTATTTTCGATATGATCCTTCCCTAAAACTAAAATTATGTTTGCCAAATGATTAATTTCTATCATTTCATGAACTGTGTATGTAAAGATATTTACATTCCAGTTCTCGTCAATATAGTTCCATTACCTTGGAAGTCTGCTATAACACGAGGTTTGAAATATCTGCCCATCTTAATAAATCCAAATAAGACAATGTCTTATTTGGATTTATTAAGATGTAAGTATCAAATATATCATTTTTACTTGATTATGACGATTTATTCATCGCTTCAAAAGTGTCCTTAATAAAAAAGGGGAAAAACCCCTGAAAAGAACGACAAGAGTTTACGGCGATTCGCTTTTCTTATGCAAAAATAGAAAAAAAAAAGAAGATTTGTTTAAAGCCTGCTGATCCCCAACTAAGTACTTCATGTCAACGAACAGCAAGCGTAGAAAAGCTCTATGGATTCCGCTTGGGTTTTTACAGATAAGCAATCAGCGAACTTCCTGTAAGTGAGCTTAACCTGTATGAATCTATTAGAGAGCTGTGTATTGGAGCAGTCACAGATCTCCCACTTGGTTACATTTAGCGAACCAATAAAATATATAGCTGAAACTTCTTTCACTGTTTTATAAAAAAGGAAAAAAAATCCTCGTTTGTGAATATTTGTGACAGAATGGGATTTAAGTGTTTTTATAAGAAAAGGATTGTCCTTATTAAGGATTATGATCAGAGAGAAATTGAATTTATGGTTAAAAACAAAATTTATTTTTATTGTTTGGTAAAAACTGTCAAACTTATCTCTCTCTTATCGTTATATTATAGTATTTGTTCAATCCATTCTCATTTAATGAGGCCATAGACGATGATAATTATTTACTGTAGTAATTAAAGTGATTAAGGATATTAATGAAATAAAAGTAAAACAAAGAAAATTAAAAAATGAAATAAAATAGCCTAAAGTTGAACTATATATATTGTTAAAGCATTGAAAGTAAAATATTTAAGTCTTGTATGACTGTGGAAGAATTTTTTTATACTTAGATACACTGAACAGTTGTATTGATTTAATATCTTGCATGAAATCAATGAATGACACTAAGACTTAACAATCAATACAGAATGTCTATCTATCTACCCCTCTCTTTTTCTCTCTCTCTTTATATATATATATATATATATATATATATATATATATATATATATATACACATATATAGTAAAACTGTTATGCTGCATCATGTTTTTATGCTGCATCAATTTATTTCATTTGAATAAAAGTAAATTCCGAAAACCATTAGCTTTAATTAACGCAGAAATTAATTGTTCAAACACTAATGAGTGTCTAGCGCACCAGTCCCCAATTGATACGAAGGAAACAAAGACATATCATTCCGTTTTGAAAGGAAATTACGGAGAATCAGAATACTTTGAAGCTAAAATCAAACTTTCCACATTATCTCGAAAAATATTAAATCCGCTGACAGCCAGCGTATTTTGCTTCCTTCATAGATTACTTTCTGCCCATCAGTTTGTGACATGAATGTGCCCATAGGAGCAAACGGCATTTCAAAGAAGTAAAAAGATGCAATCTATTTTTTTTGCGTACTCAAGTAACGAATCGGAATAGTGATTAATTTCGGGCTATTTAGCATATACCCCCTCGCATTTATTCGGATTCCTTTCTGTTCAGGGAATGCCGTTTCTTAAAGCGTTTGCTTGAACGGTACTTCATATACATTTCTAAAGAAAGTGACTTGGTGCTACAGAATTTAGAATAGAGCTCTAGTAAATGGATGTGTCCACAATTCCCTTCATATCATCAATTTTTCCAACTGGAATATATGTTTCAGAAAGAAATTCACTTGCAGCAGTCGGGAGTAGCTTTAGAAATTAACTTCCTTCGAATATTTAAATATATTTAGGAACTGCATTTGACTAAATTTAAGAAGAGACTCCATAGCAGTAAGAATGCAGTTAGCATCATACGCTTATTTCACAAGGTCTATAACAAGGATAAACTATCAAGAGTATTGATTACGACTTTTATGGGTTTTTTTCAAGTGCAAAATGCACTCAAGCATTTATGACACTTTAAGGGGATGGTGGACTTTAAAATTACCATAAATGGAAAAAAATTAAAATTTTTTTGGGGGTGCATTAATATTTTAAAAAGATGTAATTATTGGAATAAAATACATTTAAAATATGTAATGAAATATAAAAGGAAAACTTTGTGGCGTTAGAAAAGTAAATATTAAAGGTAGGTGGAAAAAATATCTTTTTAGTGGCTTTTTCTCAAAATGATTAATTTCCAGATTTGCAAGTCTTTGAAATGCTCCTTGCGTCATAATTTTTGATGAAATTTTATAAACTTTTATTAAAGACTCTTCTAATACGTTAAAATAAAGTTATGTATCCATTTCAGGTTTCGACATCATTCAGATTATCAAAGATTAACTTACTGCAGAAAAGTAGAAAAATTTCGCGAAAATTCAGAGTACAAGCATAAAAATATTTCCTAAAAATTAACTATTCAACGAAAGCACAAAATAATACATCTGTTCAAAATGTATCTATAAGCAATATAAATGAAAAATTATGGGGGGAGGTTAAAAATTGGATCGCAAGGAGATTTAAAAAAGGACATTTAAAAAAGGAATATTTAAAAAAGGAATTTAAAAAAGGAGATTTAAAAAAGGAATAAAAATTTAAAATTTTAAAATATAAAAAATTAAATATTTATAAAATTTTATAAGATGTTTGATATAGTTAAACTTTAATGAATATATACGCAAAATTTCGTATCTCTGAGGTAGATATTTCAAAAATAGCTTTGTAATGTCCACCATCTCTTTAAAGCCAAACAATTTGAGCTTCTCATTTATACAAATTTATACAATATATAAATTCTCATTTATACAATATAAGGAAGAATCGGTCCGAGGAATGAAAAAATTAAAGTCCGTTAGTCACTTTTTCCTGAGTATCACATTCAACTAGTATAGATTCATTTTGATGCATACATGTCAGATAAAAAATTTTCGACTGAAAACTGCTTGTCTTATAGAGAAGAACACGTTTAAATGTGGTTAAAAATCCATAATTCCCATAGCGGAACAAAGGAGACAGTCAAGAGAAGATACATAGCCGATGTGATGTAGGTGTCCACATAAAAAGTCATGAGATGTCACTATTCTAAAATTTACAACGACTATGTGTCTTGGGAGGTCCTCAGGGATAGGGCAAGACAGCAGTTCACTCCAAGCTTTACCCGTTGCCTGCATTTTATATATATTTCCACCTGATCCACTGAATTTTTTGTCTATCTCAGCACAAGCTCAGAGCTAAGGATAAGAGGACCCGGTTTATAGTGAGATTGAGTATCTTTAAAGATTGAGATAGTTTGACGATTCTGTAAAAATGCACTTTAACTGGAATAATACTTAAGCCAGCCTCTTATTAGTTCATCTCCGAATGAAATAACTTTTTTTTAAACAATTTGCTTTGTTACTTATTGCAATAAACGTAAATGTTTGGTTTGAAAATATTTGTACAGTTGTAATCCTTGTTAAATTTAAAACTAAAGAGACGAAATTCAGCATTATCTAGAAATTTATATGAATTGAAAAAAGGCAATCATAGATCGCTAATATGAAGTTTATCTATAAGTTATGTACCGTGTGGTAAAATCAGGGATCAAACCCTATTTTATGTCCTCGAGAGCACCACTGTTGGCTTTTTCTTCGCTTCTCTCATTTTATTCTTTTTAAATTCAATCACGCAGGGTGTTATTCCGATTCCACTTTCTACCTTAATTTACTTTTTCAACGTTATTGCGTTTATCCTACATTTTTTGCCGTATGTTTCCTAACTGTCCGTTATTATTATTTTCAAAAGACCGGGTACCACTGTAAAGACCTCTGCTGCTACTGGGGTTAGAACACGAGTCTCCTAACTTCGGGACCGGTATCCTCCTCTTTATTTCGACGTTTGCAAACATTCTAATTTTTGGATGTCTTTTATTCTTAAACTTATGAAACTGATAAAGTAAAAGGCGTAGTGAGTTTAGATAACTACATTGTTTAAAAAATACGGCTGTAAATCTAAACACGCATTATCTTTTTTCTATAGTTTATACAATAACTTTGCACACTGTAATGAAATGAAAATAATAACGTTAATATCAGTATTTTGCCCCATGATTGTTACAAGGTCCGAACACTTATAAACAGATAAGTAGAAAATTGGGACGTTTAGAGACAATTATTCTTAAATTCCTTCTGAATTAAAACTCTATTATTTCCTTTAACTTTGTCGTGATTACAGAACTCAGATGTGATAATACTACGAAATAATTATTACGTAGTGATGAGAAATAAATTGAAGTGCTATAACTAGGAAAATTAGCATAATTCATATTTATGTGCGAAGTTTCTAATTATCGTTAATATTTATCACACGATCATTCTTGAGACTCTACCATTCTGATATCTGTTATGGATTTGCAGCACTAAAATTAGCGCAGAAGTAATTTAAGAAAATCTGTTGTGTGTTCCCTTAATCCTTAATTGTACTTAAATTTAATAGGATTTTCTCACGCCAGGTTAAAATTACTTTTACTTTAAGATATTAGATTTAAAATTTCAAATCTCTGGATTATAATGACCGAAATTTTAGAGCTTAATTTTCCCATCGTTTATATTGTCATGTTAATTGTATCACGTCAATGTGTTACATAGTTCAAATTTTGAGAGTTTTAGCCTTTAAGTTTTAAACTTTTAGTTTATTGTGAATGTCACAAACCACAGAAAGCTGTAAAAATTACCGTTTTGGATTTCCATTCATTGATTAAACCTTCTGAAGAAAGAGATCGTAGAGTATTATTTATTCTCAGCGGTGCGATAGCTAATTTGGTAGAGCGTTTGTCTCGAAAATGAAGATATTGATTCTATAATCGCTCAGGGATTTCCGCTGTAATAATTTTTCATAAAGAATTATTTTTTTTAATTACGAGTTAATTATGGAGTTTGGTCCCGAAGGTGTTAAGGTTTTTCAAGACAGCCCTTTGCATGAATTTTCAGTTTCTTGGTTTAAAAATACTATATTGCTGTTTAAATGCATTGAAGCATACCGTATGCGTCTACATGATTACATTACCAGATACAACATTTTAACGCTGTATTATAAGTTAAGCTGCGAAAAGAATTTTTCCTGCATTGTCCTGAAATTTCTTTCAAGCTATCTGGTTGAAAACCTTATAGAACCTTTCTTCGTTCTGAATTCTTAAGACTGCCTTTAGGATTTTTAATTTAGCGTGCAAAATCTACGAAAAATTTCCCAGAATCAAAAACTACCTGGAAACAAATGGTTTTTAGCCCTTTTAAGTGACTAAAATTTTCATTAACACTAGAAAGATGACTGCCGTCATTTTGACGGTTTCGGACGTACTATTGAGCGCTATTTCTGTATTTATGTCCTCAAGTTTCTGAAATTTTATGACTTTCTATTTTTAACGTTCTATTTTTACACGTTCTATTTTTAAGTGAAATATGTACACACATTTACAAAATTATATTCGATAGTAAAGAGGGGGAGAAAATGCGTTGTATGCCTACAAAGACTGGAAGTCGACGGTTTCACGGCAATATAAAAACAGGCAGAAATCTTTAAAATAATACCGGAAAAATGTTAGTTACTTTTCGTCTCTTCCCCCTTTTGCAAATAACAGAAATATTGGCTCTTCGAAAATATTGGTATTGAAAAATAAGGACTGCACAAACCATGCATATATTTTTACGGATAAACCATACCAGGCTGACAGCTAGGGATACAGCATAAAAATATATCAAAATATATACTAATTTATTATACATTGGTATGAAAAAGTTCAAAATTTAAGGTATTTAACCATTTAAAAAACACATTAAATATTTTATATTCTTGATTTTACTCGTATTTCCAACCGTCAAAATGATGGCGTTGAGTCTTTTTAGTAAGAAAAAATTCCCGTCTTTCTAGTGTTAAATTAATTTTATGAATCTCAGATGTATGTTAAGCAGATGTATGAAAGACTAAAAAGAACATAAATTTTACATTTTAAACTTTTTAAGGCAAAATTTCAAGAATTGCTCAATTTTTCATATCTGTAATGATTTTTATATAAAAAACACTGGTTAGCATAACAATCCTTGCAAAATGCATGTAAAAAAAGGGTAAAAAAAATTCCTTTGTACACATTTTTTACATATGTAATATGCCTTTATGCTATAAAAACACATTTGAGTAATAAAACCAATCAAATATAGACAATCTTTAATGACTTTAGTATATGAGTAAGCAGCCAAAATAAAAATAAAATCCTATTTAATTATTGATAGAGGATTGCGAACTATAAGATGTGAGAAAGTTAAATCACCGAAAGGCAACGTCGGATCTATGTACTTTCAACATAACTATAAAGATAATTTTTTCATACACGTAGCTTTCATATAGGCCGCTAGAAACAATAAGCAGATAAATTTTAACACTGTATGAACAGTTGCTTTTTATCTATTCAGCTCTCAGATATTGCACCTCTGCTAGGAGAGTGTTACATCACCAAATAGCCATATTTTCAGGAAGAGCTAGAGAAGATATATGTCGAAATTTCATTTCTTGTTGTATGAATGCTTATAATAATTTTGGGTAAACTTATTGTTTGAATCACTTCAGAAGGCAGAACTATATACTGTTAGAGTTGTTTTAAATTTTTAAAGCATGATTTTGAATTTTAATTACAAGATATAACCCTCATCTAGTAACCTCATTTTGTCAACACGGACTGAAAAGCTTGAAGGAATACTGTTATATCTCTATGATAATGCACAACCTATCTAAACTTTTCACAGTATAAAGAAAAAACCTTGATAACATGAACAGCAAGTTAGATAAAAATACAAATTTAATTTCCAAATAAAATTTAATGAAAATTTTTAGTGCAGGAACATTTTAATACAACAACATTACGCACTGACAAAAATCTTATTTTCATTCCTCGCGCATGAGCAATTCCCCATCTTAGTTGTGGAAGAGGGTAATAAGCGCCATCTAAGAGATTGTGTTGATGCTAGACTCATAACATTATTCCAGAATGAGAAGCACTTCTTATGGAGCATTGTGATGCAATTATCTCAAAATGAAAAAATTCGGAGATGTAACACTCTTCTAGAAGAAGTGCGATATACACAATCGCTAGCTTAGAGATTTGTTTAAATTTCTAGAAAAAAATTCTTTTAACCCCCAAGGAACAACTTCCCTACAAGAAACATAAAATAGATGGTTGTCATAGATGGTTGTCCTAAAATTTAACTCATATTCAATCATTCATACTTTCACAAATATATACGGGTAAAAATTTTAAAAAAATAAACATACCTCTCTTTGGAATTTCCATGTTTAATAGTATTTACTGGAAATTATACTGCTGGTAAAATTTATAGGACACATTAAATACAGTTTGTTATATGCTAAATATGTTATATATACTGTGCTATATTAGCATAAGTTGTATAAAAAGAGGACTTTATATATAGCTGTTTATTTCCTTTTCACAGAGGAAATTTTTAATTAATAACCAGAAAAGTATTTAGAATGTTTGATAAGTTAGCTTAAAGAAACTCATTGTTAACTACCTACCATATTCCAGAATAATAATGTAAAATAATTATGTTAAATAACATTTATCATAACATAAAACAATTAAGTTCAAATTTTATTCTTTTATAATTAAAGGATACACAAACTGTAATTTTCTAAAGACAGTGCATGATTGTTCATGAAAAATAAAAAGAATAGGTATTTTACGTTTAAAGTTTCCAAAGTGCATTAAAATCCTAAATGAATTTTCAGCCATTTCAAACAACCAGTTGCACTAAACTTTCCATTTGAAATGTTTTCATTCAACAGACACTACAATTTGAATTGGAGGATCAATCTTATTTTTTCATAGCAAGCCTTCCACAATCTTAAATAACCTTTATTTGATGTCTTGGTATTGAATTTAAATTACAATTCTTCTATAAGACCACATTTATCATAACATAAAAAAAGTATCATAACATAAAAAAAGTACCGTGTAGATAAAGCTGTATACATCAACTTGTTAACCCTAATTATTAGCTCTTGAAAATTTATTTAAAGAAATGAAACACACAGAAATTTAATACTACATGAGTAATTAGGCGGTGGTTTCATGAGAAACATAATCTTAAAAGTATTCCCATAAAAATGTTTTATTCTCCTGGTGTAAAATCTTTGTCGTTAAAAGTAAGAAAAAAATCATTTCTTTCAGACATAAATCTGAGCACATCGGAAACAACCCGTTTCTCTTCATCGGATGTTGTAAACAAAGAAGGCGTCTTTGAAATTTATGTCTAGGATTAATATTTTGTGTCGGGAAGAGCGGATTAAAATCAATCTCAAACTTTGATCATTAAAAATACATTCAATTTCCTGGAATATTAACAAGGTAAAAACATTAAAGCATTGAATTTTAAATATAATGGGGTAGTTTCATTTTTAAGAACGTTGAAATTCATTTTATATATTAGCTAAAAATTATGACATTTATTGTACGCAACTTAGATACTCCATTTTATGTTGGTTTCCCATATCATTTTTCCATGATGCTTTAATGAAATCAAGAAGGGAAAAAATCAAGAACAAATAGATAGTTGTCCTAAAATTTAACTCATATTCAATCATTCATACTTTCACAAATATATACAAGTAAAAATTAAAAAAATATAAACATACCTCTCTTTGGAATTTCCATGTTTAATAGTACACTGCTGGCCACCCAAACTGCAACACCAAGAAAGACAAGAGATATCACAACAAAATTTATTTTGTAGATAACATGTTGACCAAGTATCAAATGATTAAATTTATAGACTTCTGTGAAGTGTGGTTCCTGCCAAAATCAGTAGCCAGAGTAGCCGTCATTGTTGGAGATCACCGATGCCACACGCCTCGGCATTGATTCAAAGAGACTTTGGATGAGTTCTTGGGGTACAGCAGACCGAGCAGCTTCCACACGTTGCCAAAGTTGATCTGCTGTGGCAGCTGGGGATGGAATCTGGGTCAATCGTAGAGCAACCATGGACCACGTGTTTTCTATCGGCGAAAGATCCGGAGAGCGAGGTGGCCAGGGAAGCAATTCAATCTGGCGATTGACGAAGAACCGTTGGACAATGCGTGCCATGTGTGGTCGCGCATTATCCTGTTGAAATATGGCTGTGGGCAAGCCCTGAAGGTAAGGAAGGACAACTGGCTCCAACACCTCGGAGATGTAGCGCTGGCTGTTTAAAGTACCGGCAATGCGTACTAGAGGTGTGCGAGAGTGATATCCAATACCGCCCCATACCATAATACCCGGTGCAGGACCAGTGTGGCGGTGCATAACGCAGCTGTTCAGCATCCTCTCTCCACGGTGTCTCCAGACTCGAATGCGACCATCGTGGTGTTGCAGACAGAAGCGTGACTCGTCAGTAAAGACAATTTCATTCCATTCTGCCGTCCACATCCTTCTGTCATCGCACCATTGGCGGCGGAGACGTCTGTGGTTCTGCGTCAAGGGTAGACAAAGCAATGGACGTCTTGCGGACAGACCACTCTGCTGTAAACGGCGTCGAATGGTACGCGCAGACACTGGATGATGCGTTACAGATGTGCTGTGCTATGGTTCGTGATGTGACTGAGCGATCCGTCACTGCCATGCGCACAATTTGCCTGTCATCACGTGAAGTGGTGCGCTGAGGTGGATGCGATCGAACACGCCGGTCCATCGTATCCTCCTGCATCCAACGATCACATATCCGCATTACAGTTGTTTGGTTTCGTCCAACACGACTACCGATTTCCCTGAAAGATAATCCACAATCTCGGTAGGCCACTATCTTTCCTCTGTCGAACTCGGATACTTGATCAAAAGATGATCGCTGTTTTCGACGAGGCATAATTGATCGTTTTTTGAAAAAACCACAAGAAAAACACAATTGCCGAACTTGAAATCGTCGAAATCTCCAAGCCTTAAATAGCGCTTTGAAGTGGCGCCACAGGCGCGCGTGATGTGCGTCTGCGCTGAAATTCTAATCATTTGCATATCTCACCTCCGCTAATGCATGTTGTAAATTTCATGTTATTTGCATGTTTCCTTCAGGGTGTTGCATTTACAGTGGCCAGCAGTGTATTTACTGCAAATTATACTGCTGGTAAAATTTATAGGACACATTAAATACAGTTTGTTATATGCTAAATATGTTATATATACTGTGCTATATTAGCATAAGTTGTATGAAAAGAGGACTTTATATATAGCTGTTTATTTCCTTTTCACAGAGGAAATTTTTAATTAATAACCAGAAAAGTATTTAGAATGTTTGACAAGTTAGCTTAAAGAAACTCATTGTTAACTACCTACCATATTCCTCGTCTAACTCTTTTATAACTGGATTACCTAAAACGATGGTCATGTGGCTATCATTCATAGACCACCGGGGAGAAAAGCTAAGCTAAAGATGACAGTTTAACTCCCGAATAAAATACTATAAATTCTATTTTTATCTTCATAGCTTTATTTTCAACTTACGAGGGATTGTGACAGTTTGGACTGTAAGTCAAATGCGGTTTAACTATTATCTAGCTAAAGACTGCACGAGGGTTTCAGAAATTAACCAACCAACCACATTTAACGATGACCCGTGACGGTTATTAACATAAAATTTAGTAGCATTACGGAACGAAGATACAAAGAAGATTCGTAATAATTGTTGGACAACTTGACATGGGATTAATTCTGAGCCCAAATATATATTTCTCATTACACTTCCATCTTTTTCACAAGCTTTTACTGACTGAGCAGTCCAGGCTCATTTTTACTTTCTTTTTATACTTTTCAGGCAACTCTTTCTGCTTTGAGCACTTCTTTTCATGCCCACATTCCTCTCTGATTTAGCATACTTTCTAAAGAAAATGTTTATTTAAGAATGGAATCGTAGAGGTGTTTGGAAACTGTATAATATGAAAAAACGGAAATTACATAAAAATACTAACTGTTAGTATCTAAAATTAAGAGGTATTACCCTAAAAGTACCACGATCAGAAATTGACGTCGCATTACAATCACGGAAAGTGGCTATGAAGTACACATTCACGACTTTGTGAAGTGGTTATAGCGTTACTCTGCGACGTAAATGTGTGATGTTACGTGGTGATTTGTCGGAGTCAATGACTTCCAGAAGTCATAAGAGGAAAGTCACTTGAAGGTCACAAAGAGACTATTGTGTGGTCTAAATTCCTTCAACGCTGTGGCTATGATCGGTGTAACTCGCAGCGTGGTCACTTCATTGGTGCTCCTCATATCTGTGCTATTAAGGTACTTCTCGAAGAGTTGAATAAGGATACAGAGCACAGAAAGTCATTACTTAAGTAGTTGTCTTAGATGTTGAAGCAATACTATCAGAATTGACACAATGGGGAATTTTTATATGTACTATAAGTTTATGTGTTGCCAGGAATACATCTGGGTTTTGCGATTATTAACCTTGTTCTCAACGAAGATGGTAAAGGTAAAAGTTCTCTGAGGAACTGTAATAGCGATTTGCATATAGTAGCAATATGATAAGATTTGCAATTTAATCTGCTTTAGAAAAGGCAATTCAGTATCATTATTTCGCTAATTCTCATAATTATACCTGTTAAGGTGCTCGATATCGGCAAAGAATTTGTTTTAAACCATACATTTATATGAATTCATACGACTGAAAGTAACAGGGAGTGTCGGCAATAAATAGATACATATATTACTTTTTCTCAAAAATTGTAATATTTTTCACTTAAGGGGAAACATAACTTTTTTGTGTTGGGGTAACTAAGAAGCTTGTGACAGAATGCATATTTTTATACAGAGAACGAAAAGATGTACATTCCTTTGCTTAAATTTAAAACTTTCTTCGAGACTGCTAAATAAAAATCAAGCTATCGAATGATAAAAATAATAAACGTGGGGAAGACTTTAGAAAAGTAATTTGATTCTGTTTCAAATCAAAATCATGGAAAAGAACGTTACATGCCTTCCTTCAAAACGACAATATATATGATAACTAGAATAGAAGAATGCGTTGGAGTAGTGTTACTGTATGATAAAACATAAAATTTACCAAGTAAGACTTATTTCTTTCATAAAAGAACCTAACATCATGGAAATAACGTATTTCATTCCCCCAAATGCTCATTATAAAACTTTATTTTAATTTTCGCCTGTAAATAAATATTGGGGATTAATTAAAAACAGTGATGAAAGCGTAAAATTTCATGTAAATGTTTCTGTAAAATAATCAGTACTACACCAACGTAACTGTAAATAACTATTTTGCTTAATAAAACAAAATAAATTGAAAATATGTAGGATGAAATATTTTTGACATTCTCATTTATACAATAGTTTATATATTCCTCTGTAAATTTCAAACACTATCCTCGAAGCAAAAAAACGTACTAAATTATGACTATCCTAGCAATTCCTGTACCCTAAACCCGCGAGAATGTAGGGTAATTCAAAAGGTTGTACACATTTAACTATAGACGATAGGGTTAAAAATAGGTAGATCAATAATTTTCATTTTATAGTAAGTATATTGTAACACCTGAAGTTTTTATTCAAGCCTATGTAGTTTGAGATTACTTCCCTCCATTTTTCACTAAAAAAAAGTTACTGCATCACGCGACAGAACGCATCTGGTGTAATACCAACAATGACAGAAGTAATTCTGAAGTGTAAGTTAACCAAGTTTGCTGGGATTAAATCAAACGATCTCAAATTTCTGTCTGAGGGAATTTCACTTGAGGCACATCTATCCGACTGCTTTGGGCATCAGTAGCAACTTTGTCGAAATTCTTCCAGAACAGCTTTGGAAACGTGAGTCTTTTCCATTGGCCTACATAACGCACGGAACTGTCCCCCCTTTTTCTTTCAAAATTTTTATGCTACGTGCCTAGGAGGTCATTTGCCATATTATGTTTTGTCCTCTCAGAAGTTGCAAACTTCATTTCTTCAAACAAAAATATAAAAACATACATAGTGTTCAATCTCTTGGCAACTTACCGATTGTGACTGTATGATATAACATAAAATTTACCAAATAAAACTTCTTGCTTTTATAAAAGAAGCTAACATCATGGAAATAACGTATTTTATTTCCCCAAATTCTCATTATAAAACTTTATTTTAATTTTCGACCGTAAATAAATATTCTGAGATTAATTAAAAACAGTGATGAAAGCGTAAAATTTCATACAAATGTTCACAATAGGCGTACTAAAGCCGATTGTGAATCAGTGTCTACACTGACTCACAATCGGCTTTAGTACGCCATTCTAGCTATTCTCTCTTCAGCAAAATTGTATATCCTTTTTTTAACACACCTTGTATTTTACTGCATAAATGTTTTTTTCAGACGCTTTTCTACATTATTTTACAGGATTTAGAAATTTATTAAATCACTATGAATGTAGATGAAATATCGAGTAAACCTTGGATACAAATAATTTTAAAATGCAACTCTGGCATGTATATCTGTTGCCCGATTCTATAGTTTTCTCAAATATAGGAAATATCCAACAGCTGTTCTTTAAAACTATCCTTGAAAGTGCCCGAAACTAAGGTAGTTTAAAGTTTGTTTCAAAATTTGGCTGCTTTTTTTAGACAAAGAGAAAAGTGCACAAATATAGCTGAATGATCATATTTATAAAAACTTTGTACTTCAGTTTTTTTATGTTTTATACGTGTAAGGGTCTGTTATAGTTTTAATAACTTAAAATATCCGAATGTTTTGAAACGTCCAGTATTTCTATGCATTACTGCTTAAAAAGAACTGAGACGAACATTTTTGGCTAAAAAATCTTAAATTGAATTTAATTCAAGAATTCCACTAGTTTTAGCAAGCTTCTTTGAAAAAGAAAATTAGCTAAACTTTATAGCAAGGTCATTTGGGGCTAATCAAAGAAACTAAGTAACCACTGTAGATCTAATGTCAGGCACATAATTTTGTTTCCTGTAAAGCGTAATTGTGCAAGAGGATAAGAGGAAATCGACAAAGATATCACCATTTTTTACGTATAATATTATTTCAAAATTGATTCATTATTAAAATGATAGTATTTGAAGGACGAGTGTTTAAAATATAACTCAGCACTATATGCAAATGAAATATTTATGAAAATAACAAAACAAAGACTAGAAATTTTCATTTTTAACGCTGGAGGAGTAACAAGATATTAAATATAGCAATTAGAAACTCTATACCTTTAGTTTAAAAGTTTAGAAAATAATGTATTTTAAAATAATCGATACACAAAATATGTCTTAACAAATACAATTGAAGAAATCTTAATAAGTAAGGTAATGAGTGGTGGTTAAATTGAATTCAACTGAAATGGACTTTTCTATTTCTCCCTCCATATGAAACATTATTTTTTATTTTTATTTTAGCTTCTGTTTGATTTGTGGAAGTTTAGAGTAAAAAATCTTAATCAACTGAAAGTAATTCATCCTTACTGAAAGAAATTAGGAACTTGACGCTGATAAGAAATGTAAAAATATATTTCTACTGACTCCATATTTTTCTCTCATATAGTTTGCTTTTTTGTATCAAATTTTAAGCTGTGTTTTTTCTTTAAGAAGTTCAAAACTTGTAGAGTAACTCTTGAAGACTTCATATCTTTGTTATAGAATTATGTAGACTAAATAATAGTTGTGAAGATTAGTACTACGAATGCGTTCTTTACATTTTTATGTTATCTTTTAAGTCTTCTGTTCAACCCTTTTCTGGACCACTTTTTTATTTAAGGATTTGCTTTTCGATTTTTAGTGATTCTGATTAATAAGACAGGTTTTAAGATAATTAATTTTATTTAAAATAATTATGCACACATAAGAATATGGAGGTGAGAAGTATGTATCCCAAGGCCTATTTGCAGACAAATATGATATTCTTACAAATAATTACTCTTAAACTAAACTAAATGATACTAATATATAGATTTTCGACGCACAAATAAAGTATAAAAAACAAAACAAAACAAATACATTTTTAGTTGAAAAATAAGAATTATCAAGTCAAAGCCTATATAGCAACAAAATAATACAACCCCTTTCGCAGTATTTCCCTACCATTTTCGAGTAGCTATCCCCGTCAATGGTTTCCACGTATCTTACGATCCCCCATACACGCATATACCTTCCCCCCTGCATATTTGCATTAAAAGTGCCTTTTAGGATATAAAGAAAAAAACACTAAATTTCATTTTCCATAATTTAAATTCCAACAAAATGTTTAATTTAACAAAAATGAAATTAAAAAAAGAAAGGAGAACATTAAGGAGCATTTTACGCTTATTTCAGGGTATCTAAAAGCAAGAAAAGCACAGAACAGAACATCAAGATAAATGATGAACCTACCGTATGGATTCAGAATTTTATGACAGTGGAAATACAAAATCTCTTACCTAAATAAAATTGCTTTTTCCGTTGGGGAAACTACGATAACACAAAAGTGACAACGGAGATTGCTAAAAGACAAACTGACTTTTAGAATCTGTACGTGTTAAATTCACAGTATGTACACAGTCAGTACATCGTAAGTTTTGTAAATAGTAAGTAATAAGTACTGTACATCGTAAGTAACCGCGATTTTCAATTACCACCAAATCAAAGCAGTAGAATTCTAACAAATTGGGTTTGCAGTTTGAAAGAGACTTTTCCTTTTAAAAAACACCAGTGCCTTACAGTTTCATGGTAACAAATGTTGACAAATTTTTCTGTGAAATTCTCTAGAAAGTTATTTAAATTGAACCCTTGCAGACCCCCCCCCCCAGAAAACACATATTTCAGTATTTCTTGGAAACAGTAAAAAAATATGAATGGCAGCACTATATTGAGGGGGGAACTATTTCCTCCAATCAGTGTTTTAGCTGTCACAGGGAATATTGTTGGGAATTACACATACCGTGAATATATTTGAGAAGATATTAGATGGCCGACGAATGGAGGACTTCAAAAATGGCAGAAAATACGTTTTTAAAATTCACAACGATGAATTTTATTTTTGTGTGAGCTTGCTGCACGTTGTTATATTGAAATATGCTTTCCGAATGAACTGAATCTATGTAGAAACACGTTGACATTATGGTTATTACTCTTCATCCACATTTAACGCGATCATTGACGCAAGTGCGCAGATGCGAACTCAACAAATCCATTGGGAAAACAGGGAAAATAACTGCTGACGTAGGACATTTTTAAGTAATGGATTGTTGCTGTGTTTTATTAAAGTAATAGAAATTCTGGCAAACGGATGGCTTTTAACCACTGTTAGTTAAAATCAAAAAGTTAAAAAAAATGCTTTTACTTGCTTTAATCAGACAATAAATTTAACCTTTAACCCCTAACCTTTAATCCCTAAGAAATATTTTAAGATATTTATGACGTCATATAAGTACATTAAGTTGATTGTGAAACAGCTTGCCGTCCATGGTAACCTCCTTCAGTCATACTTTTTTTTTATCTATAAAATTTGCGTTGGGATGAAATCCCAACACGAGTTGCCTGCTTGCAAAACAATAAATTGATGCGAAGAGTTTCCATTTTGAACTCAAAAGGCATCACTCGACAACCAACATTTAAAAATGGTGTGGTTACAGTCAGCAAATGTGTGCATAAAGGATTAAAAAAACCTGAAAATATTCACTATTGAGATCGGAAAATTAAACTTGAATCAAGAATTTCAAAAGGAAATTCAGCTTTTTTCCCCCTTAGGAAACGGTCAGGATAACGCCCACACACTCTGTGTGAAGGCAGGCGCATAGTACATATTTCCATTAAAGTATAAAAGATGAGTTCTCGAAATCCTTTTTATGTTTCTCTAAAACTGAATCCCTTTTAAAATGATTTTATGCCTTTCAGTAGAACTTTCTTTTTCTGATTTGGTATCACTTTCATACAAACCACTTTCATGGATATTCTTGTCATAAAAAAAGAACACATGAAAGGACATATGAAAGAAAAACACAGATTTTAAGTATACGCAGTAAAAAATTAAAATGGCTTTTAGATTCAAGATAATTAAAAAACATTAATGCAGACGATAAATTCATTTATAATTACATTTATGAATAATCCATAGAACTGTCCATTGGGAATTTGGAATTGGCAGTGTGGCATTTGAGAATAGTGGACAAATCCCAAATGTATTTACGTATGAATTGTTTAAAGAGAAAAATCACAGCTAATGCACCCAGGCCTGATACATAACCATATTAATTAGTCAAAAACTAGTTTTCATTCTTTCTATTTTATTGTGAATTTTAAAAGGCATTGTATTCCTTTTAGAAAAGTTTCGTAATTTGCTTAATATACACTTTTATTTTCTAGTGTTGTTGTTTTCCCTTATAACTGATATAATTTGCGTTATGAAGGAATATTCTTTTGTCGAGCATGAAATTCTGCGCCCTTTGCCCTATAACATTACAATCGAATTGATCTATTCCAGCTGTCTGTTGGCTATCTTTTTTGTTGCTGTTTTGTTTTGCCGGCGAAATAAATTTGGGAATATCTTGCCCGATATTCTGCCTTTGGTGAATTTTTTTACTGTTGCTATCAAGCTGGCTAGTTTATTAGAACGAGAGAAAATATATTATAAAGTCTCTTTTTTCTGAATTTTTTTCCCATTTCGATGTATAACTGGGTATTTAAGCTATAACCACAGCCCAACACATTACATGCACTGAATGAAAATAATGTTATATTTGCGAGTAATGTACTGCACCAAAAACAAGTGAAACTAACACTGCAATCTCAGTTTATTCCATCTTTCTCCTCACTCCTCTTTTGATGATTGAATTCGTCAACAAGCTAAACGCATCTTTCTCTGTCGGATTACGTTCTGTTTATCAATCATGCTTGTTGGAAGTTTGTTTTGATAAAATTTTGTTTTGAGTGATTACCCCTTTGAATACCAAACCGTTAAATATGTATAAAATTTAGTATTAGGGTGAACATGCGTACGTAAGCATGGGCTTACGAAATCCTTCCAGGTTTTATTTTTACAGAAGATCAACCAGTTCAACTTAATTTATTAGCTGTCTCATATTCATTGATGCATCATGACATACCAGAAAGCATAAACAATTTCGAAAAGTTATAACTAAATATTAAAGAAGCACTGAAGAGGTCTATAGCCCTTTTACTCACTGCTGGCGGCAAACTTCACAAGGAAAAATAACAAGTTCTCTAACTAAAGATAAAATCATATCGTTAATTAATATAATAAGCTTTACAAACTCAATAGCAACATATCGTTCAGCTGTTTTCCACTTACTGCAACTCACATAAGAAAACTCAAAGACTGGATTCATCGGGGGTTGGGAATTGCTTCCAGTCGAAGCCGGCGTTGGCAGTCGCTTCCTGGTAGCCCGTTGAATCCAACCCACGCGCGTACTGAGGTTACACACATAATGAAGCGTCGCCGTGTGTTGTCTGTTGTCTTTCTCGGCAAGGTCAAGGTCAAGGTAGTTCGTTTAATGTAGTACCTAGCTAGGCCCTGAAAGTGCCTGCTTTAACCCTTCAGCGGGCGCAACCGTGTACAAAGTGCAATATTTTCGTAATTTTGAATGGTTTGCTTTTACATGTAAGGGTTGAATGTTCTAAGCAGTTCTATTTATAGCTACACACTTTCTAATGCATTTCTGATTTTCTGACCCTTGTATTCCTTTCCATTCATTGTTAGTTGTTATTTAGCCATGGTAAACCAGCGTTTATACTGGAATACAATACTACAAAAGTAAGATCTCATGTAGTCGATCAAATGTCCAGCTATTACACTGTATCCCGCATATCACGAAGATGGACAATCTCGTTGTTTTTTAGGTTTTTGTATATAATAGGAATCAATTCTCAAGTTGTCCTTAGATCCAATAAATCGGACAGTTTTGAAATAGGGCGATTGTATCTGCATTCTTTGACCTTTAGTTATAAGTATATCTCAGTATTATCAACATTTTATATCTTGTCATAAAACGCAGAATTATTATTTTCAATTTGAAAAATAAGTATATTACAAAAGGAAAAATGAAGGTTGAAAGAGACGTTACACTTTGTACCCGCGCGCCTGTTGGTGTTCCAAAAATTGGCGCACCCGCTGAAGAGTTAAACTAAGAACGGAAATATAAAAGTTAACTTAAAGATGGATTTCGAATTAAAAATTGGCCACAAGGCAACAAAATTTAGAAGAACGTCCAGTTGCCGCTTAAAACAGAACTCTTTCTAGGCTGTCTGCGAACCTCTCTTATACAGCCTTTCACTCTGATGTCACCTCTCATTATGCATGTAACTGGTCTCGTCTTCCACACATGATTATTAACTCGGGATGTGATCCGCCAAAGCACTACCAATAGCTCTTTATTAGAAACAAAAATTTCACCTATCTTATATACTTTCTCGTGCAATGTTTTATTAAGCGATGATTATTCTAAAAGCTTTTAAGGGAGAATTAAATTATTTCGTATGAACTGTTTTATTCCATAATAATATTGAAAAATGAGTTTATTAGCGGAGGGAAAAACTGAATAATCTCCCTTTGAAAACAAAACCATTAAATACCTAGAAAATTGAGTATTAGGTATAATTTATATAAGCAAGGGCTTACGAAATCCTTCTCGGCTTTATTTTTACAGGAGATCAACTAGTTCAACTTAATTTATTAGCTGTCAGACATTCAATGTTTCATCATAACATACCAGAAAGCTTAAAAAATTCCAGCCAGTTTAAACTAAATATTACAAAAGCACCACCAATAACTCTTTATAAAAAAAAATAATTCACCCATCTTATACTCCTGCTCGAGCAATGTTTTATAAAGCGATAATTACTCTAAAAGCTATTAAGAGTGAATTAACTTATTTCGTATGAACGGTTCTGTTCGGTAATTAAAAAAATTAATTGATCAGTGGAGGGAAAAATTTCTTACTTTTAATTGCATTTCAGATGTTTATGTAAATACAATACGTGAATTAGCAGCAAATTACAAATATTGTGTGTATAAGGAATAATCGTATGCGCAATTTCTAATAAAATTAATTACCATTATTCTTTCCAAATATGGTAGTAGTAACTTTGCCTTCTTTAATGATCTTGTAAGTCATGTTGGAAATTCATTTTCTAACTTCATGCTGAGTTTCCATCTACTTCAAATATGCGGTACCCTTAAACGCTCTTTGGGGAAAGTCATCAAATTGCAAAAGGATTATTTTTCGGTTGTTTTATATCAGGGATGTTTTTATACGTGTACCCCTATGATCCGTCATTAAATATAAGTGTGTTATTGTATATTTTTGGGACACAATGAAAAATGAATTTATGATATGCCATTTTGTTATTTTATACATAGTATATTTAATAAGAAATTCATATAAAATTATCATGAAATACGATGCAAAGCAAATTTTTAGTATTACAGAAAGATGACATTTTATTTTAAGGTCATAAAGCTGATAACCTTTTTTTGCTAATAACGTCCTTTGCTCCGTAGACGTTATGCTTTCGTAGGCGTCTATTATTTTACTTACGAAAACTTTTTTTCTTTTTGATGCATGTGCTATACTACATATATGAATGCTTTATACACCCAAAGTTGTTTTTGTGCGGTGGACAAGGATGCAAAAACTTCCGGCTAGCGGTTGAGGCTTCTAAACGATTTCGTGGTAAATAGTAAACAATGTCCCATTGGTTTCTGATGATTAAATATACAGGCCAGAGTTTTACTAAAAATTAACAAATTTAATGTGGAACTAAAACTTACAGACTGAACGTTGAATTGAGCAATTTACAGCTGAAAGAGGTGTGTGGTTACAAAAGTTTTTAACAGCGGCCTCTCCTATCAGCTAGTTTAGCTTTTCTGGAGGCAATAATTCGTATGGCCGCTCAGTCCAGATCTTAAGGTTACTCTGTTGGAAAAAAAAGAGATTCCAGAATATATATCCTGCTGAAAATTCCTTAGGTGTGACTTGGGAGTCTTTTGAGAAAACGCTAGTTTTCGAGAAAGGGAGCGTGGGATTAGCTCTTAATGACGGGCCTTTCCGATGCGTCGTTAAGTCAAAACTTATGTCTTCTGCAACGTCAAAATCTCTGAATAACGGCCACCAAGTGATAGGTTTTGGAGCCCCTAAAGTGGTCAAGGATTTTCAATACACAGATTTTCCCAAACTTTTGTGAAAGATGAGACAAGCGTGCTTAAGGCCCCAGATCCAAAGACTTCGTTGGAGGGGGGGGGGGGTGCAATGATCCCTTTTTCAGACCGACAGATGTTTTTTGAATCCTATGCGACACGTGACTGTCCCACATGGTTTTACGGACCGTTACAAGGACCGCATAAAAATAAAACACACAAAAAATCGTTTAAAATAACTTAAAATTCCCATTGACCGTAGCGCTCCAAAACAAACCAAACCTATCAACATACTTTTAGAAGTTGGTTTGCAATTTTGAATAGCCGTAATTCAAAGGGATTCTTCATTTGTAACTAGCGTTCATATTTTATATAATTCCTGACTGTTATGAGCTTAATGCGATTTTTAGGGCACACTTTAAAACTCTTTTAAGTCAAAATGTAGATATTTTTTATAAACTTAAAATGCACTAAAGCACAGTTCTGAGTCTTATTTTGTTTAATTTATTTTCTATCTCATTCAGAAACCGAGTTCTAACTATCTCGAAAATACTTGATATTGGCTAAAGAATCGTCTAAAGAATCTTGATATCGTCTAAAGAAACTGTACAGAGTTTCTCTATCTGTAGTGTTCAGAGATACTTCTGTATTCTTCAACATTTTTCTCAAAATGCGTTTTTTCGCCAGGTCTTCTGGAGATTTTATGACCCTTAAACTGCAGAAAGTTAAGGTTCTTATTCCTTCCTGAAGTTTCTTGGTTATTTCAGATTATTCTATGACGTTTAAAAGGATGACTGCGTAAGCTATCAAGACGATTGGATTGCTCTAAGGAATTTGGGCAGTTGCGCTTATATAGAAAATCCAAGAACAAGAAAAAATATGGCTTCAAAGTTGGCACTTGAAAATTTGTTTATATAGGCAACCAGAAGCGAATATCCAGTGCCCTGTTTAAAAAATTGATTAAGTCGTATATGTAACTGGAGCTTCTGAAAAGCTGGTTAGAGTGACCGAAAGAAAAATGCACAGGTCGAGGAGGTAATTCTGCGAATAAATCCCGGATTAGAAAAGAGTGTGGGGATATTAGTTGGCAGAAGAACCCAGAAGTGGATTTAAAGGTGAGGTGGTTTGAAAGTCTGAGTTTAAAGTGGTGGTATTTGCAAGTAAATGATATTGATAGAGATGTTTGAATGGCGATATAACCATGAACAGTATTTGAGGTAATTCTGCGAATAAATCCCGGATTAGAAGAGAGTGTGAGGATATTAGTTGGCAGAAGGACCCAGAAGTGGATTTAAAGGTGAGGTGGTTTGAAAGTCTGAGTTTAAAGTGGTGGTATTTGAAAGTAAATGATATTGATAGAGATTTTGGGTGGCGATATAACCATGAACAGTTGGCGAAATTTATAGACTGCATTTAAACGCTCGTAGTGACGTATATGTTTTAGAAATTCTTCTAAAGGTTTATTAAAGTTACGATGTGTTATCAAAGTTAAGATAAGCATTTTAGGTTTAACAAGCAGAGTTTAGCAATTCTTTTAGAGAATAGGTATTAATATGCATGGTTAAATCGCTGCATGGTAAAGAAGTGTACCTCTTCTGTTTGGGTATTAACAGTTCAAGCATGCGTTTAGTATTATTTTACAGCAAATGCCGAAGACCGAGTTAAAGTCATCCGTGGGCCAAGTATATTAACAATATTAGCAAACGCGGCATATTTAGAAAAAGTATTGGCTAAGAGATAAGCAATTTAGGGATCAGTTTATAGAACAAAGGACAAAATGAAATGTTCACCATACACTGTCGACGCAGTACATTTTATGACAGGAACAACAATAAAATATGTTTGAAAAGTCATGTGATTTCGACGTGTTGGTTTTCATTCAAGTTTGTGAAGACATATATATGTGAAGGTCTTGTGTCAAGTAGTTTTTAATTTCATCTTAGCATAAGCAACTACAATCAATTTCTTGAGTATTTTTTGCAGTTGTTCTTTAGCACATTTTCTAATACTGATGGACTATCATCATGTAAATTGTCAATGTCTAGAATATTATCACCTTTAACATGCTTACATAGAGTTAAAATATTTGATTCTATTTAAGTTCTCTTAATTTGATAAAGTGGTATGTTTTTGCTTTATATTATTTTTTACCGTTAAAGCTATTTTTAGTGTAACTGTGTCATATTTTAAATGTGCTTTGTCCTCAGAAACGAGTTTCATTTGAATTTTGTCAGTAGGAATATATTCCAAAACATTAAAAGTACATTTACCAGAAATAGACCCTGAACGATCTTATTTATGTAATAAAAATGTCTTCATTGTGATACTATTTGTTGCAGTTTAAAGTCACGTAGAATGGTATACGTAAAATTGTTACAGTTTACCATTATCTGCTTTTAAATTTTGTGCGTTCGATGAAATCTTTTTATCAATCAATTATACCAGTTGTTTTAAAGTAATTTTTTGGATGAGAGTTTGGCCACCAGCTTTTAAAAACTTGATGCATGTATATTTTAGTATGATCCAATCTTTCTCCTTTGTTCTTTTATATTGTTTAGTCAATGAATAAATTTCCTTTTAAAAGATTATTATTAAATTTATTTTATTTCATTACTATAAGATTCTGCAAGATGATATCAGCAATTGAAACTCGCAGAATCTTATAGTAATGAAATAAAATAAATTCAATAATAATCTTATATGATATCAGCAATTAAAACTCTGCTTTATAAAGAGGAGAGCAGCATTATTTCTAAATTTTCGATTAGAAAATTAACTCAACACTTTCCATATGCATGCATTTTTCACTTTATATATATATACACACTCATGGACAAAAAAATTAGCTCACTAAGAAATAATTGCGGGATCGTAACGAAACTTGCAATGAAGGTACATGTCGGGGAGATATGCAAATGATTAGAAATGCAGCGTGATTGCGCATTACGTATAGCCGGTAGAGGGCGTTGAACATCGTACTCTGTGGAGTATAAAACAGGTAACCAAAGCTTGTTTGAGTGTGCTGAATCATTTACAAAGGAAGAGCTGAGATAGACATGCCATTACGCCGTGTTCGAAGACAATATAAGCAGTTGTCGCAGTTTGAGAGCGGGAGAATCGTCGGGATGATGGAAGCTGGGTGGTCAGCTAGGCGAGTAGCTCGTCAATTAGGCCGCTCTGATTGTGTTGTGAGGAGGTGTTGGGACCAGTGGACCCGAGAGATGTCATGTACACGAAGTCCAGGCTCAGGACGCCCTCGACAGACCAGTCGTCGAGAAGACCGCTACATCGTAAGAAATGCACGCGTACAGCCAACTGTTTCATCGGCCGCCATCCAGGCACAGGTAGCACCTTCACTAGGGGCCTCCGTGTCTTCTAGAACCATACGAAGGCACCTGGCTGAAGGACAGTTGGTATCGCGGCGCCCATTATGTGTGCTGCCTTTGACGCCCACCCATCGACGCCTCCGTTTGGAGTTTTGCCGCGCACGAGGAAACTGGACTGCAGCGGAATGGAAACAGGTCGTCTATAGCGACGAATCCAGATTCAATCTCGGCAGTGATGACAATCGTGTTCGTGTGTGGAGAGCCCGTGGTGAACGCTTCAATCCTGCCTTTGCTGTACAGCGACACATCGCTCCCACAGCTGGTGTGATGGTATGGGGTGCCACTGCCTACAATACACGGTCACCCCTAGTATTGTTCCGTGGCACCATGACAGCCCAGCGGTATGTTCATGAAATCCTGCAACCACATGTGTTGCCACTCATGCAACGGATCCCAGGAGCCATTTTTCAACAAGACAATGCTAGGCCTCATACGGCAAGGGTGTCACAAGACTGTGTCCGCACTGTTACTACCCTTTCTTGGCCTGCCCGATCCGTAGATTTGTCTCCAATCGAGCATATCTGGGATCATTTGGGACGACGAGTTGGGCATCCCACGAGTTTGAACGAACTAGAGGCAAGGTTACAGCAAATATGGAACGAAATGTCTCAAGATATCATACAGAACATGTATGACTCAATGCCCGATCGTATCGCATCGTGCATTCGCGCTAGAGGGGGTCCAACGGAGTATTAACTCCTCCGTTCTTTTGCCATTTTCTCTGAAATAAATTATCCTTTTTTCTTTGATTTTCTTATCATTTACTTATATCAAAGTAGTCATTACGTATGTAAAATTTCGTTTCATTTTGACTGCTCCTTCTTGGTGCGCTAATTTTTTTGTCCATGAGCGTATCTATATATATAAAACAGTTCCGTAACTGACTCATTCATTCATTCATTCATTCACTGACTGACTGACATACAACGCACAGACCAAACCGCTGGACCTAAAGGGCTGAAATTTTGCATGGCGATTCTTCTAATAGTGTAGGGGTGCACTAAGAAAGATTTTTCAAAAATTCTTCTTAGATTTTTTTAAATTAAATTTTTAAGCTGTTTTTTAAACTTTTTTTGCGCTTGAATTTAAAATAAAACATTGAGAGTTATAAAATTTATATCACAAGAAAGATCATAAAATTTCCTTTAAAATGAAATCTTTTTCGAATCTTTACCTCCATTTCCTGATTTTTGGTGAATTTTTAAAGATTGATTTTTAGAATTTAATTTATTAAATGCTGATCACGTGATTTCTTTTTCTGGTACTTTAAATAAATTTATCGTCACGTGCATAACAACTAAATAAACAAAAAATATTTTTTTTTCCTTGCTAATGCGGCAGACGATTGGACATTATCCAAAAAAATATTAAAATACAGTAAAAGAAATGTTCTAAAAACTGTACTATATTAACTGTACTATATTCTTTAGTATTCTTTATATTAGAATTAATTTTAATATTTTCTTCTACATTATTTTGTCTATAAAATTATCCTTTACGATTTTCTTATAAATATATATATATATATATTTTACATCAATTGTATACATTGATCGTCGTATTTATCATATAATATATATTTATATTTGGCATGAATTGCATACATTGACCGTTGTATTTAATTTGAATGTACTCCGTAGCGAAGTACGGGTTTTCAGCTAGTATATATATATATATATATATATATATATATATATATATATATATATATATATATATATATATATATATATATATGTATATATGTATATATATATGTATATATGTATATATATGTATATATGTATATATATGTATATATGTATATATATATGTATATATGTATATATATATGTATATATGTATATATATATATATATATGTATATATGTATATATATATGTATATATATATATATATAAATATATATGTGTATATATGTATATATGTATATATATATATATATATATATGTATATATGTATATATGTATATATATATATATATATATGTATATATGTATATATATATATATATATGTATATATGTATATATATATATGTATATATATGTATATATATATATGTATATATATATATATATATATATGTATATATGTATATACATATATGTATATATATGTATATATATATATGTATATATATGCATATATATATATGTATATATGCTGGGCGGTTTTATTGGGTTTTGTTTTTAAAAGATTTTTCAATATTTATGATTAAAATAAACAGGGTTTGATTACTAATTATTTATTACCCATTACTTAATTACCCAGGTTCGTTTTAACCCCAGCATGTAAACACTGTAGAGAAGATAGACACAACTTAAATGTTTTTATATAAATGATGAGGACCAATATTTACAAAATTAACAACGAAAATTTATTACACAAATAAACAATTAAATTACAGTATTAAAATCATTCAAATAACTACATTCAAATAACTACACTATCAAATAATATTCTTTCAAATAACAAATTGGGTCCTCACCGGATAAAACAAGGTATGTATCATTTACGGGATTTTAATTTAAATTTAAATCTTAAAATAGTACTGTCAACAGGCAACAGAAATGTAGAGACTGACTTACCCCAATTCGGCGTTGCTACGGGAACATTAACATTGTTCCATCTTTTTCGCTCATGGTTGTAGGTAAAGGGGCAGGGTGGACTCGAGAGTCCACCACAGGGCAAGCCCGTAGGCTATTCGCCCTCTGCACACCTCTATATCCTCTGCACACTCTGTCTCTATCTCTCTGAAAACTTTTTCTCTCTCATCTGTATCATTTCTACCCCTTAATATTTATCTCAACTTTTTGCATACATGTTTTCACCTTCCAATCACAGTATTTTCTTCTCCATATAAACTCCACCTACGTCTTAAAACCCTTTTCTAGTGGCCCTAATATTTTCTTTATTAAATTTCACAAATCTCATTGGGTCTACTTTCCTCACGTTTTCCCCTTTTCCTTCCTACATTTTCTTATATTTTATTTTCTAACACCTGGTCAGTTTTATAACATTTTTTCCTTACCATGGTCCGACAATACTGCTACTGTTGCGTAAATTTCACTACAATCCCTTCAATTCCTATTCCTTATTCTAAGGGGGCTTTTTCGACTGACCCTCGTCCAACGCAACTCTTTTATCATGGGGCCTTTGAACTCGCCGCGATTCTAGCTTACTACTGGGCCTTCTTATGGGGGTAATTCATCGGTTACTAAGTCAAAGGACACCGCGCTATTCTGCAACGTTTTCCCCTCTTTACCATAAATATATTTTTATTGCGTACCTTTCCCTTTTCTAACAATCTTTTAAACTTATGTAAAAGGCCTATTCTTATGCTGACTTTTTCTTATCTCTTATACCCCTTCACAACGCTTCATAATGGATAAAAGAATCTTGAAATGGCTTGCAGCTTTTAACAAGATCTCCGAAAGCCTTTTGCTGGCTTAAAAAGCCAGCATATATACATATATGTATAACATAAAAACCCCTATATTCAATTCAAATTCTAAATTGCCTTGGGCGTTGTCGCGATTGAGCTATTTTCGCTTCTGATTCCAAGAACAAAGCATGGGCAGCGTCCCCTCAAAAAATATAATTTCTAGCGCATCTTTACGTAATAATAATACGTCACCTCTGACATCAGAGTCATAGTTTCAGCCAATGGCTACAGACTTGTGATCACATGGCAAGACGCTCAAAAAGTTTATATAAGTTCCAGTATAACTCGGAGAGCAGATTTTGGGTGTCTGCTCACGGCCAGAAAACATGTAGTTTTCGCTCCTGGCAAATTTGTACGGGCGGGGCCGCGTCCCCGTCCCGGCCAGCGTCGCGCGATGTGTTCGAGTAAATTTAGTTGATGTTCTACGAAACAGTTTCGGAAAATAAAGACTTTGTATGAACCAACTGCCTTTTTCCTGATGTGTTCCGAGGTGTTTATTGGCCTCTCATTTTACCTCGCCACTCGCGACTTCGATTGCACGTTATGGATACAAAATGTTTGAAGATCCCGGCCATTGCTTCGCCCCGCCACAGTTTCCATTTGCCTTAGCTACGACTACAAAACTGATGATTTCAACAGTCATGTTATGTGCCCGGCTACAACCATTACTATTGTTATTTTTCATTACATATGTATATATACATATATGTATATATATGTGCGTGTGTGTGTATATATATAATATATATATACTGTTTCGAAATACTTTATTTTTTTTAATTCATTACCCTTTTCATTGAAATTTTTCTTTCAAAGATGAATTCTTACCAAATCTTTCGCAACAGCTCTAACAAATATCTCATTGATGCGTTAGGAAAAGGTTATCCGGTAACTAGTCACGATAAATGAACTCAGAGCTTAAAATGTACTTTTACTTTCGCTTTATTTACGAAGTTGGGATATGTTGAAGAAGTTGACTAGCACCCATAAAAGACTCTGCGGATCAAGTAGAAAGCCAGTTTGAATGGTTCTTTTCGCGTAAAAGAGTTGCTTTCAAACTATTGGTAGGAGTAAACTGTTTTAATGGAGATAATTTTGAGATCTGGTGTACATTTTTTAAACTAAAGTTGAACTAGGAGGAATAAATTTATTATTTTGAGTTCTTCTCGTTAGATTCTTTAAGAGTTGTTTTCCACTCATTTGTTTGGTATAAAAATAATCTTTTTTTTCTTTTACATACATAATATGTATAATGAAGGAAACACAGAAAAAGAGAAAGAGAATAAATAAAAGTAGAGGGAGGTTTTTCTAAAATTCCAACTACTGTCTTTTCTGAGCTTTGCCTGGCAGTGATTACGTGATTCATGGGCTCGAGGTAGCGTAGTAGTAACGCGTTGCCTTTCGGCGCTAGGGGCGCTTGGTTTGAATCCCGACAAACGCCTTTAAATACTTTCGTGTCTGGGCCGAATATGGGCACGTTGAATCTGTAGACCGGAAGGTCCCTCTATGATCTCATAGACCGTTGTTCCCCCTCAGATATCACCACTGAGGGGTGCTCCGTGAAAATTGACGTGCAACCTGCTGAAGTGAAATTTCAGAAATTATTTGGTCCATTTTGATAATTTTTTCAAAATCGGACAAAAATTTGTAATTACACAAAATTAAAATATTACTAAAATTTAATATAAAACTGGTAAAGATATACTAACAGAATACTTAAATATTTGGTTCTGGAGGTAGGAGACATTATTTTTTAACGAAAAGGCCCCGAAATTCCTGATGTTGAAAGACAAAAAAAATCTAAGCTATTTCTTCATTATTTTAAATTAACCACGTTTTGCAATGAAAATAATAACAGTTGTTCACATTTCTTAAAAGAAATTTCCATAATAAAGAAGAAGGCAACTCATTCATCAAAGCAGACACTGTTGAATTTCCCTTTCAAAGCTAATAAACACAGATTATGTACTTTGTAATTTTTATAGGAAATAAAATTGTGCCATAAGTTAAGAAAATTAATCTGTAACGGATACTCATAACAGATTTAATTATCTCTTACGTCTTTGATTGTTGACAATTTAATCAATGTTTTGCCTCAAAATTCCTCGCAGATGTGGAACCCTCTATGTTAATAATTAAATTAGAAGAAGAAAAATTCCTGCAGCTTTTATACTAGAATTTTCTTTAAGATAAATATTTTCACCAAAAGTCAGATATGTGTTAAGAAAGAGGCAAAATCCTTATAGGAAATATTCCTTAGTTATTATAGTTGTCCAGTTATATTTGTCCAGTTATTAACATCTATCATTTTACTTTCAAAATAACTTAAATTTTTTTTACCATTAATAGTATCAAGTTTTAGTAAAAGAAGAATTACATATTATGACATGAACTCTCTTTCCTTACAGTTCTCTGTTCTCAATTTTTCCGAAGCCTGTCAAATGGTAGTTTAATTTAAATAACTGGTAAATTTAAAGGCCTCGGGGAAGAAGAGCTTTTATTGAGAAGTTAAACCATGCTAGTTATAACCACGTATATTTTGGAATGTGTAGGATCCGTGCCTCAGTTCATATCTCTATCTGCTTGCCGGAATGTAATTTATATTCTTGATGTTGCAAAAAACCGTTTAGAGACTTTACAATCTCTACATATGATCAAAATTTCGTTTCATAACGATTTTAGATTCGAGCTTTGTCAAGATCGTTTGAAATTTTGATATCATAAATGAATAAATTGCCTTATATAGGGTGTCCGGGCTAAATGTATCCAAAATTTATGGCTTATTTTTACGGAATTACCCATTAGAATTAAAAAAATTTAATAAAAGAACATCTCACCAAGTTTTAATATCAGTTATAGATTTCAATCATAGTATCATAGATTTCGATATGTGCACCTTTTGTAGCACAACAAACGGCTAAATGGTAATCCAGTTCTCCCCAAGTGTTTCGTAGCATATCAGGCGTTATTGCACGAATTGCTTGAATGATACGCATCTTCAACTCATCCCCAGTTTCAATATTTTATTTATACCCATTGGATTTAATGAATCCCCAAGCAAAAAACTCTAATAACTCCTGATATGCTACGAAACACTTTGAGAGAAATGGATTACCATTTAGACGTTAGCCGTGCTACGAAAGATGTACACATCGAAATCTATGATACTATGATCGAAATCTATGATTGATATGAAAGCTTGGGGAGATGCTCTTTCTTTTTAAATAAATATTTTAAAATTCTAATGGGTAGTTCCGTAAAAATATGGCACAACTTTTGAATACCTTTAGCCCGGACACCCTGTAAAATAAATTATGCTTATCAATAAAAAACAATATATTATGCTGCAAAAATTTTGTGCAAAATTCCGCTTTTGACAAAAAATCTCAATTTGAATTTTAGGCCAATCTCTTGATAGTGCTTCGTAACTTAACAGATATCAAGGTATTTTTCTTAAAACTCCTCCAAGGGTCTTCCAAAGATGCCACTTGTGATGTTGTCCTGAGATCCTTAACTTATGAAACTCTTAATACTTTGTATCCTGATGAAGAGTGGTTCCGGATATTCATTGAAGACTACCGAAGAAATGACTGCAGCATGAACAGACATTTATTGCGAACTTCTTTCTTTCTATTCCCCCGTTGAGATATATGGAACAGCCTTTGACGGAGAGATGATGGCAAAACCTATAACCCAGTTGGTAGGACTCATGGACGAACTAAACCTCAAAGGTGGGCATCCTATCTCACTCGAGGACTGTGCTGCAGGCTATGGCTGTGCTAGAGGCTATCGATTGCAGTATAAACGATCAGTCATCTGAAATACATGGGTTCCGTTTACTTCTGAATAATTTATACATCAAGAAAAAAGAGGTAATATTACATTGGATTCCCGATCACTGCGATATTAGTGGTAACGAGAAGTCTCCCTAACTGGCAAAGAAAGGAACTGCAATCCTGTAAACCTCTAATTTAGAGCTCCTTTTTAATTCCATCAAATTAATAGCACTGAAGTTTTTCAGACTTTCTTTTTCAAGATTTTTTTGAAAGAAACTGTCAAGAATTGGTACAGTTTAATGAGATACCGGAGTCACCGAGACAGAAAGCATTGGCTATGTTTCTGCTAGCTGAGGGGTTACGACTGTCTTTCCAAGTATCTTTATCGTATCAAGATTTTCGCTGATCCACTTTGCAATCTCTACAACCGTCGGGAAGTTATGGTCTTCGTCCACCTCCCCCACTTTCCTGCAATCTATCTTTCTTTCCTTTGGGAGCGGTACAGGGAAGCAAGGCACCGAATGTGGTGATAGCCTGTACTATTGCTTATGTTTTTTCTTTGTTCCTTTATTTGTTCATGTATGTGTCTAGTGGTTGTAAGCATCAGTTATCTTTGTAACCAAACAGGAAAAAAAAGTTGCATTTGCTTGAAAAGCTAGGGGCTTGAAAAGTATGTTTATATTTTCCTCTCAGTAGTGGAAACTCTTATATGTAAGATAATTATATATTTAAGTTGCTAAACCTATTCTTTGGGCAGTCGTGAGAGAAATCTACTACATCAATTTACAACATTTTGGCATTAAACGAAAGATTTCAATCTATAGATGTGTCAAATTTGATTTTTGTAACCCCCAATTTCTATTAATTAGAGATAATTTACAGTTAAAAATTGCTTTCTGCGTACGCCCAGTGACATTTTTAACCCTTCAGCAGGCGCGCCAATTTTTGAAACACCAGCAGGCGCGCGTGGTACAAAGTGTAACGTCTCTCTCAACCTTGATTATTCCTTTTGTAATAAACTTTTTTTTTCAAATTGAAAACAATAATTCTGCGGTTTATGAAAAGATATAAAATGTTCATAATATATAGATATATTTATGATTAAAGGTCAAAGAATGCAGATGCAATCGCCTTATTTAAAAATTGTCCGGCTTATTGAATCTATGGACAACTTGCGAATGGATTCCTATTATGTTCAAAAACCTAAAAAAGCAATGTGATTGTTCATCTTCGTGATATGCGGGATACCGTGTAAGAGCTGCATATTGGATCGACTACATCAACTCCTGCTTTTGTCGTGTTGTAATCCAGTATAATCGATGGTTTACCACGGTTAAATCACGACTAGCAATGAATGGATAGGAATTCAAGTGTCAGAAAATCAGACCTACGTTAGAAAGGTTGTAGCTTTAAATAGAAACTGCTTAGAACTTTCAAACCTTACATATAAAAACAAACCATTCAAAATTATGGAAATGTTGCACTTTGTACACGGGCGCGCCCACTGAAGGGTTAAACCTGGCTTTAGATACTCACTAAGCACTAGACCGCATAAACACATTAATTTGTTTCTACGCATGTTCAGTGACATGATTAAATCTGGCTTTAGATACTTACTAGGCACGAGGCTGTATAAACACGTTAATTTGTTTATTCCGAGGAATCTCTCTAGCTCTCTCTCTGCTATTTTTATTTTTAATTATATTTGTGAGATATAGAATTAAACCTGACGGAAATTGTTGATTTAGCGCTGTTGAGTATCTATATTTCTTTTTATTGAGTTAAACTGTAATTTTTTGAAGCGTATTTATCTATTCTTAATATTATGAATTTCAAATTTGGCAATAATAAGTTGAGTATAATTTGTGTATTTGTACATTTATTTACTAGACGTCATGTTTTGACCGGTACCAACTAGTATTTTTGAATAGTTAAAATTCATCTTAGCATAAAGGGAATTCCTTGTTTCTGCACATAACTAATTTTCCATAAAGTTCCTTTGTTTAAATTAATTTTCAGTCAACACTATAAATCTAATAAATTCGTCACTGAATCTAGTTTTCTAAATTTGAGACATTCCTTTTATGTTACAAAAGTTAAGGGGAAGAACACTATTGAGAAACAGAGTTTCAGGAAATTGTATAAAGTGAGGAAATAATGGATAAGAAAATGCATTAATTTCCATTTCTTTTGAATTGAACATTTCCATCACGGTCGAATTTTGTACAATGTTCATTCATATTCTTTTTACCGTTTCACTGGCGTATTTTCAGGAAAATCCCTTAATCCAAACATTAATCAAAGTTGAAAATAAAAGCTCCCACTGAGGGTGTTATTGCGCTCTAGGGAAGTGGGTTTCAAAGTGAATTCTGTTCGCGAATAATTAATAATCATGTTGAAATAGAATTTTCTGGAAGAATTGCTTTATAAACATCGAATGAAATATGAGTAGTTGTAGAAAATTTAGTACATTTCTTTAAAAAATATTTTGTAATATATACGTTTATTAATAAATGGTTATTGTTGTAACATGATACGCATGCTCAGATTTACGTTCGAATGAAAACTCATTTGTTCCCTTTCGTCTCAAAACTTTCGAATATGGATACCCTTCCTTACATTTCTAGTATGTAAACTGCTCAACTGATTTGTTGTACTTGTAACTTAAATTGCATTTAGTATGACGTCGAGATTTTTAAGAACTGATTAATATTGTAATGATAACACTTTATAAACACATTTAATACTTTTTCACAGATTCGGATCTGATCAAAAATCGGCTCATACACTGAAAACAACGCGTAAAAATTTGACCAATATAGGACAATGGAAAGAGTATTGGTGATGCATATTCACAACATCATAATTAAAACATTTAAAAAATATTTTTTTGTCATATGTTTTATACTTCATGTACTTTTAAACATATATTTAAGACAACATTATTTCAGTTACAAGTTATAAAGTTGAACAGATGTAGAGTTATGTAGCGCATATATCTGTGGCTTGATACAAGAAGTGCCTAAGTCAGTTTTCTCCAAGATGAGTTTGTTTGCTTGCGTCTCTTTAAAAAATATTATCTTCAATGTAAGAAGTACCCAAGTCTGTGCAATGGTTTAGCAAACACTTTTAAAGCATCGAACATACTTGGGTACTTCTTACATTGAAAATAATATTTTTTTAAAAAGACATAAGCAATCAAAGTCATCTTGGAGAAAACTGACTTAGGCACTTCTTGTACCAAGCCACAGATATATATATATATATATATATATATATATATATATATATATATATATATATATATATATATATATATATATATATATCTGTTGTCAATTTATTTCGCTGTTATGCACGTAACGCAAAATTAATTTAAAGTATCACAAAAAGAAAAGAAACCACGTGATCAGCATTTCATAAATCAAATTCTAAAAATTAATCTTTAAAAATTCACCAAAAATCAGAAAAGGAAGGTAAAGATTCTAAAAAGATTTCGTTTTAAAGGAATTTTTATGATCTTTCTGGTGATATAAATTTTATAACCCTCAAAATCATCATTTTAAATACAAACTTTAAAAAAATTAGAAAAACAACTTAAAAATTTAATTTTAAAAAATCAAAGAAGAATTTTTCAAAAATCTTTCTCAGTTCACCCCTCCACTATAGACTCCACTATAGAAGAATTGCTATGCAAAATTTCAGCTCTTTATGTCCAACGGTTTGGACTGTGCGTTATCTGTCAGTCAGTCAGTCAGTCAGTCAGTTAGGCGAGGCCAAAGGTTATTACCACGAAGCTCTCCCCCCCCCCCCGCGCCGGGTAAGAGGGGTTGGTGATAACCCCACGGGGGATAGGTTCGGATTTCACTGATAACATGTTGTGGGGAATGGTCTGTATCCACAGGGGGTACTCGCACCTCTTAGTGGCACAAAAAAACATTAAAAAATTAATTTTAAAAAACTAATTGAGCCCCAAACTTCGTTTTTGCTGATTTAAGTTTCTCGGGTCCTAAACATTAACTGTACCGAATTTGGTCCCAGTGGGTGAAACAGTCTATGATTCTATAGCGGACAAACAAACAGACAAGCCCTTTTATATATATAGATATACAGTACAAATCGTTTATAAGAACATCCAGGGGACTTTAAAAACTGGTTCTTACAATGGATAGATTTTATATCCGATAGATAACTTAAAACTGCTAGAGATACCAAATTCATTGTCCCATAATTTTTATTTACACTTGAAACATGACGTTCAAAAAATGGTTAAAAGATTCATGTTCAATCAGGGAAAAACACACTGCTTATTTTAATATGAGTATGTTTTTTTTAAACTTTTTCAAATACATAGTTCTAAAAACGTTAAAAAGAAAAATGAATAAAATTATGTACGTAGCTCTTATGAATGTGCATACATAATGGAATATTTTGTTTTTACGTATTTATTGATTTGCTGAAAAATAGTCAGTAATTCATTTATTTATTTTTTTGGGGGGGGGGGAGAGGGGGTAAATAAAAATAATTTTTGGCTATCCCGACAAGTTCTCTGACAGCTTTTTTTTTATCTGATCCTTTAGCCAAGTGTTGCCGAATGGCTAGGGCGCTGGCATTCGGTTCAGATCCTGTGGGTTCGAGTCCCACTGTTGGCATGGATGTTTGTAGACGTTCGGAATCGGCAGTAATCTGTAGGTCCCGGTCCAATTAGCCCTCGTGTAGCAAAAAGTTGACCGTAGCGCTCCAAACCAATGAAGAATTATCAGATCCCTCACAAAATCGACATTGCAAACTAAAATTTTATTGACAGTATTGATAGCTGAAAACATTTCTTTTAAACTCGGGCAAGAAAACTCGTTCAAAAGACCTTCTTAGCTGGCACTGTCGTCAATATCATCATCTCTGCCAGAAATCTCTGCATTTACGTCTGCAACAATATCTTCATCCGTTACATTCCCATGAGTTGCAAGAGCCAAATTTATGTCTTCATATTCCTAAAGTGAATCTTGTTCAATTGGCAAATCTCAAGCCTATTCTTGAAACGTTTCATCTCTAGCATCTTGATTTTGAAAAATGGGAGGATTTTCAACCCTCAGAAAGCCAGTATGCCGGAAAAAATTCGAAATTGTTTAAAATTATTCCACGCCTTTTCTAGCATGATGATAGCGTCCAGTACTGAAATCTTTTTTTCTTATTTTCAATATCGTCGATGATCTGTAGAATCAAGTTCTTCCTGGAAACTTTATGGAGTTAATGACACCTTGGTTCACAGACTGTAATACGGTGTTGGGAGGAAGAAAAGTTAATTTAATGGCATGAAGATCTTGAGCCGCAGTGTTGGATGGGCAATTGTCCACAATAAGAAGAATTCTCTTTTTTAGTTTAATAAGTTCTTAGTCCCACTTTCGTAACCAGTTTTCGAAGATTTCTCCTGTCATCCAAGCTTTAGACTTCGAATGATAATCAACTGGCAGCGATTTTATATTTTTAAATGTTCTCAGATTTTTGTACTTCCCAATCACTAAAAGCTTCAGTTTTTCAGTTCTTGTTAAATTTGTAGAAACCATAATTGTTATCCTTTCTTTTGAAACCTTACCACCACTGCAGTTTTCGTGTTTGAAACGCAACATACTATCCGGGGTCATCCTATAAAATAGGCCAGTTTCATCAGCGTTGAAGATTTCATGGTCTTCATAGCCTTCTCTTAACGTAGTCCAAACGGTTTTAAGCCAGTTATCATAACTCCTGATAGCGCGGCCTTCGATTCTCCACTGATTCTCCCGAACACAATGGAATGCCTCTCTCGAAATCTCTGGGACCACGAAGTTGAACAAACGAAATCATATTTTTTAAAGATCTTCGCAAATTCATTTGCTTTCGCTTGCAGAATCGGTCCGCGTAGGGGAATGTTGTCACTCCTTTGAATCTTAAACCATTGCAAAAGGGCTTCTTCTATGTCAGCATGTGGACTTTTTCGAAGTTTCTTAATTTTAGTTCCATCCTTTTGAAATCCTTCATTTAATTTTTCGCTATTCTTAAAAATATTAGAAATCGTGGCACGACTCACCTTTAATTCTTTGGCTAATGCTGCATTTTTTTTCACCGCTTTCTAATCTGAAAATTATATGAATTTTTTCCTCAACCGTAAAAGTTTTACGTGTTGCACTCATTGAATATGTACTTCACTCTTTGAACAACTGTGACAAACCACCGTTTTGCTCAGCGTAAGAGGGCGCACGTGAGCCGCCAGATGTGATGTACATGTAATTGTTGTGACTTTTGTCGACTGTAGAAAGGGTTGTAAATGGCTTGCGCTCTTTCTTCTCGTCACCGGTCTGGAACTTCTGCTGCCGTCTGGGTTGGTTCCGGACCTCATAAATTTTTCTTGTTAGATTCCACTGGTGGGTGGAGGTTTTGGGGGACTGGCTTGGCGGGGTCAGCACTTCCAATGGCACTTCTAATCATTACGTCCCAGTCACTAGGGGTATGGTGTGGCCCACTTTTCTAGGCAAGCTTTTATTTCTTGGCGGTTTTTTGGAGGCACGCTTATTTTCTGGCAACCTTTACTTTATGAGGGCTGACCACAGCTGAATTAGTTCGTGAGAGTTGGGTTTTTATTTTAGATTTAAAAAAATGGATAAAATGGATGAAGAACAACGTGCTGCTACTGTCAGTCCGTTCAAAATTAACTTGTTCTTATAAGCGATTTATTTTCCCAGAGACCAATTAATTTTAAGTCACTAAAAGCGATATGTTCTTATTACGATGTTATGAAGTGATATGTTTTTATAACCGGTGTTCTTATAAACAATTTTTACTGTATATATATATATATATATATATATATATATATATATATATATATACATATTTATATACATATATATATATTTATATACATATATATATGTATATAAATAAATATATATATATATATATATATATATATATATATATATATTATATATATATATATATATATATATATCTATATATATATATATATATATATATGACAGGCAGCGTGTTTTGCTCCTGTGTAAATTCGATTTGATGCAGTCATCGTTCTTTTAAAAAGATTGGGTGAATGGCGAGGCCATTAAGGAAGTAATCCAATTCGTGATAAATCCAGCTTTATTGAACTTCATAAGTTTACCACTCGCCAAGTTGATTACCGCGCTTCGCCATTTTGATAACTTATTCGGCACGCAGCCGCGAGCTTCCCCTCTCAACGAAATTCGCCTCTAATCTGGCGCGAAAAACCCAATTCCCTCCGAGCGCCTGCTGTACGCGCATGTGCAGACCTCAACCTTTGGTCATCTGGACTCATAAAATCGCCGATCTTGCAATTTTGACTTCACCCAACCTTTACATTTCTAAAAATAAATCTTCTAGCCTAGAATTATTCGCTTTGCGCTGAAGTCGCCTCTAAAACATGATTTTCCTCACAGCAAAATACGCACGCTTTGTAAATGAAATATTAGATTCTTATTATTTTAAGCCCCCTTTCCCGGTACTTCTCAACTATATTTTGACAGTTCAGTTATGTTTTGACATATATATACACTGAAGTGCCACTGAATTAGGGATACCTACCTAGTAACGAGTTGGGCCTCCTCTGGCCTTGATAACGGCGGCCACACGACGAGGCATAGATTCAACAAGTTTCTGGAAACGTTCCACGGGAATGGCTTGCCAAATATTGGCTAAAGCTGTCCATAATTCAGTAAGGTTCTTTGGTGTTGTGTGATGGCCTTTCACACCTTGTTCCAAAACATCCCAAAGATGCTCAATAGGATTTAAGTCTGGGCTTCTAGGTGGCCAATTCATGACAGAGAAGTCAGAGGAATGTTCATCCAACCAGCCAGTAGCCAACCGGGACTTGTGAGAGGTACAGTTGTCTTGCTGGAAAACTCCATTACCGTGCGGATAACAGAACAGCATAAACGGATGGAGGTGATCACCCGGAAACTCTGCGTACCGAATTGCATTGAGGGAGGTTGGTACACGCACCAAAGTTCCCAAACTGTGCCACGAAAAAACACCCCAGACCATGATTGAGCCACCATGCCTTGTACAGTTCCAGCCAGGCATGCAGGATCCATGGCTTCATGAGCTTGACGCCATATTCTCAGCCTCCCGTCGGCGTTAAGTAGTCGGAATCGAGACTCATCACTCCATGCTACTCGTTTCCAGTCCTCTACACTCCAGTCTATGTGCTCTCTTGCCCAGGCAAGACGTGCAGCCCGATGGCGAGTATAGAGCAATGGTACTCTCGTAGGTCGACGGCTCCCGAAACCCATACGGTGAAGCGAGCGTTGCACAGTCCGTTTACTGACTGTACGACTGGCACCGTCATTAAACTGGGTGGTAATTTGAGCTAATGTTTGGCTTCTCTGGCTACGTACAATACGCCTGAGCCGTCTCTCACCACGCACTGTCAAGGCTAATTGTCCTTTGCAGTTTGCCCGATCGCTAGTTTTTTTCCACCATCCATGTATTCTTGGTATACTCTTGATATTGTCGACCTTGAAAATCCTAGATGTCTGACGATTTCGGAAATTGAATGGCCCATGCGTCGTGTACCTACGACTTTTTCGCGATCGAAGGCGTCTAAATCAGGCAGTTTACCCATACTGGCAATTCCAACAACTAATTCAGAACAACAACAGTACGCGCTATATATGCAATTACCACAGCGCCCTCACTTGCGCATACATGATGCGCAGCGCTACACAATTTGCATAGGCTTTACTATCCCTAATTGAGTGGCACTTCAGTGTATATATATATATATATATATATATATATATATATATATATATATATATATATATATATATATATATATATATATATATATATATTTATATATATATATATATATATATATATATATATATATATATATATATTTATATATATATATATATATATATATATATATATATTTATTTATTTATTTATTTATTTATTTATTTATATATATATACAGAGAAAGAGGGAAAGAGATCATCTTTAGAATTAAATGTGGTATGTAGCACTAACCTTGCTTAATAACCTCGTCTCGGGAGCGAATTTTCTCATATTTTTATTTCATCCACTACTAGAGTAATGATTTGGAAGTAATTTCGAACCGCCGACTGAATCATTTCATTTTTCGTTGGGCGGAAATATAAAGATAATGAACCTTTCCATCATATTCTATTTGCATTTTTTTCCTTTTACCGTAAAACAATGAGACTAACCTGGAAATCGAATTCAGACCGTCTAGGTTTTTGACGAACTATTGCATTATGAGGTCTCATGATGATATTTCTTCTCGAACCTCACAAGGCAAATGTGTTCTCCAAAAGGTTCCGAAATACTGGACTCAAATTTAATAATAACTTGAAATAACTAGTTGTTAGACTAAAATTTCTAAATTCAACTTTTGAAAAGTTTTTTTGATATTTATTTCTCTAAGGTATTATTATAGAGTATTGAATAAAAAATTATTGGTATAAAATATTATAAGTAAAGCTGCTTATTTCTCATTTCCTAGGAATCAAGTTAGGGTCGCTCTAGTTTTTAAAAAAACATGGGAACTGGATATAAACTGTTACTAATTTAGATAATGACCAAAATATTTAATGACATTCCATAATAAGATTAACATCACTTAAAATTATCCCCTTCTATATTCATTAATTCCCACCGTTCACATAAAAGACGTTTAATACTACAAATGGAAATTTTATATTGATGTTGCCATACGGACGTCCGATTTCTTAGAAATTGTTATTTTTTGGGTGAAATGCTTTATTTTCCATGATTCTTTCTTTTTAATGAAGAAAGTTGCACTGAAAGATGTCATGGGATTATGGTTCTCCCTGTAATAAATGCCACGAAAATCTCGCCTTCTGTGTTGAAAAGTTTTCAATGATTCACAACGGACGTATTGGAGAAATTTTAGTAAGGTGTTATGGCATCCATGGGACTGCAATTTGGAAGCTAAGTATGTCTTACAAAACACGCAAAGCTATTTTCTAAGATATTTTAATTTTCGCAGCTCAGTCTGTCACGATTAATCTGCCTTTAGGTATGATAGCAGCATAATCACATGATTATCTTGAATGCTAAGGGGATAAAATGACTCCCCTTTCTCCCCATTAGATAAATTTATGTTTTTATGTAGGAACCCCACTCTAAGACTTTCTGATTTTGCATTAATTTTTCACAATAGCTGATTTTCCTTTCCCAGTGTCTTGCACTTGCGGAATTGTGTATGATGTACAGTACGTAGATTAAGCTACTTTTTGAAGTAGTACGAGTAAGATAGTCCCATGTTTATATCTCCAACAACTTTCCCAGTAGTTTAAAACTATTTTATCTAAACCAATATAATGCTTAAATTATCATTGTTAATTATTAGTTATGAAACAATACTCGTGAGTGCCTAAGTGGTAAATTATAAGTTTATATGAGTTGGATATCTAAAGAAATGGAAAAAAAAAAGTTTATTTACATAAATAATGGAGAGTTATAGGAATTCTTGCAAATGAATCAATTTTTGCCTAAAGACGTATACTTAAATTTTTATTTTCGATTCACTGTTAGGCACTTGGAATTTAATTGCTGAATACTTATCTGTTTTGTACAATCGTCAAAGATAGATACTATAATCCTAGTACAAAGTCCATGATTTCATTCCCGAAATTCATGAAATTTATAACTTTTTTTGTGCAAATTTTATATTTGATACATACTACATAATCTAAATATTTGAAAGCCTAGGTTAGATTTACTGTTAAATAATCCATCAAATCAAGATGCAGAACATGTTTTTTAGTATTTTTCTAACATCGTACAATTTGATTTTATGATAAATTGCATCAATAAATTTTTAAAATCCTAAAAATTAATTAAAGAGAATGTATCGTTAACTGAATTCATAACAATTTTTCTACTTATATTTTAAATTACTGTAAAAATCAGGAATTTATTTCTTAAAGTATTTTTTCTTGGAAAGACCTTGAATTCATTTTTAAATAATTCATTCGAAATTCTTCAAAAACACTTTGTTTAGACAGGTTTTTCTTCAATCCGTCATTTTAAAAGAAACTTAAAACGGAAAGTTTCTTGGTCAACAAACATAAAATCTTAAAATCCTGTTTAATGACTTGTTTCAAAATATAAAATTTAAGAAATATTTTACAACAAAATAATGCCTTTATAAGAGGAGATTTTACGGTTAAAATAATCCAAACTACGTGGAAGTAAAAGGCGAACACTGAGTATTTGCAAACAATATTAAAGTCAATTAACGCTTGAATTTAAAACTGTTTTTTAGAACTTCACTTATTAACGCATGTTAAGGACACAATATAACCTTAAGGGAGAAACTATTACTTTTAAATTAACACAGAGATGCAACTCAAATATAATTAGTACATTATAGAAAGCCCCATGGCATAAATAAAGCCTTTTTACGAAAATTTTATGAGTGATTTGAACTTACATAAATAAAAAAATTCATCTTAGTGCTCTGTATCCTATATCGCAGTGTTTGGTATAAAGATTTTTTATGGGATAAGAGTGTTTAAAGATGCAGTTATAGAGAATTCTAAGAGACTACTTCCAAGCATAATTTAAAATACAAATATTTTAAAATTATATTTAGTTACATCCTTTTTCAAGTGAGTTAACCAATCTTAACTACCTTAGAGAATTAACTAATAAATATACAAGTTATGGGAATATTGTATAAAATATAAATTAAAATATTATGAAGCATTGATTGAAAGTTTCCGAGATAGAGTGAATCAGACGTAATCGAATTCGTAACAAAAGTTTATTTTAGTTGTTTAAATTTTGTTAAAAATGCTCTTTTATATTTAACAATCGCTTAGTTCAGTAATTTTGCTTTTAAATAGAAATAAAACAGTCCTCATACAATGCGCGGCAGAATGGATTCTCATATTTCTGAAGTTTACTAGTAAAGGAGTGGTAGGGGTAGGGCTGCGCGGGAAGTCAATAGTTCGGGCAGATTCTCTAGTTGTCAGTAGACACCATGAGTTGGTCCGCTGACCATCGCGGTTTCGTTATCGAGGTGTTTTTTAAAAACAACAACTGTGATCGCGACACAAAGAGCATTTAGGACCTGCTTCGGGATCTATGCAACTGATGCCGTTTCTGATAAAAAAAAAATCCTGCGATGGGTTTCAAATGTGAGGCCAAGTGGGTCTGCATTACCAAGGAAACCAAGTGGGACATTAGTACACTTGAAGATGTGGAACGAATCCGTGAATCCGCCATTCGTAAGGAAGTCGTCGTCTTTCTCCTAGAGATGATCAACAGAGTGGTGGAAAACTGTAGAGAACGGCTTCAGCAGTGCAACGCAAATAACGGCTGCCCGCTGAGTGATGTTATTTTTCAACACCTAGTAGGAAAACAAACGAGAGTGTTAGTACTTTTCGAAAATATAATTCCTTTTTCTGTAAATTTTTTCGTTAGTTTTTTAATACTCTTCGAAATGTGGGAGTAATTTCTGCCGCATCGTGTACTTATTTAATCGCAATCCTCATAGTTCTCTCAGGGCTCGAGGTAGCCTAGTAGTGGAGAGTCGGTCTTCAGGACTGAGAGTGCTCGTATCTAATCCCGACAAGCACCAACCCCGTTCTTAAAACGGTTATGGGTATGTTAAATCCGTAGACCAGAAAGTCCCTCTATGAGGTTAGACATGGTGGAGAGAGTACGAACCACCAGATACCGCCCGCGGGGATGTTCGGTCAAAACTGTGGTGACACCTAGCTTAATCGGACTCTGACCCTTGTGGTGCTATTATAAACCGAAACCGCATCCCATAGCCCTATAGCCTATATGGGCCTGGTCTGGAATAAATTCCGGCTAGGGGACATGAGAAACAATAACTTACTTCTCTCATTATTAAGTATGTCATATGGGATTCCCATTGTGTTCCACATTAAAACTCTTCCAATTCCAGTGGATAAATTCCACATTTGGATAATCAACCACTGGAGCATTTTGAGGCTAAACGCTTGTTGTTTATCCTACACAAAAGGGGATAAACACTGAACAATTAACACACGTCACTCTCGCAAAATTTAAACCCCGTGTTTTCGGATCTTTACTTAACAGCTTAAAAGTTTCTCTGTTCAATGGTATGTGTATATTAATCCTTTAGAAACCATGTGACATACTGTTCCAGAAGTTAACCGTTTTATAAAAAGTGTCTCTGCCTATTACCATTAAATTTATTAGGTACTTGACATTCACATGTTGGATCTGATACAAATTTCCTCCAATATCTTAGGTTATTATGCTTATGAGAGTAACTCTACACTGCGTTTATTACATTTAAATATCAAATAACAGTTAATGTTAGTAGGATATTAATTGCGATAAATAATAAAATATGTGTAGATTTGGTACTGATTAACGAAAGAAATACATTATACACTCTAACATATCTTAACAAAAGCAAAGAATAGCTATCAATAGAAGGCCCTAAAACCCGAGGGAAATCCATTAAACTCCTTAATATATATTTACTAATCTACACAATTTCAAAAAGTAAAGTGTGAGTCATTGCAGGACCTGATTTAATACAATACAAAACTATCGGCTGTAGAAATTTAACGAATTTAGTCGCTATGCATTGCAGTGTAATATGAAAATAATTTTAAGAGTACCAGTTATGAATATTTCTTGAGAACGAGTGGGAATCATTAATTTCTCCCCTTTGATGTCTAATATGCTTTGTAATAAAGTATCTAATAAAAGGACTAGGAAACCTAAATTTCATTTTAGATAATTACATGAGAAATTCGTATGAATGAAATCATCATAAAAATAACTACAAAAAAACTTTTTAAGAGATAAAAATTTAATCCTACCTTAATGAATGCATTGTTTCCGATGGAAATAAAACAGGCTTTACAAAAATCCTTCAGATTCATTCAAATCAGCTTTGTTGTTTTTAGAAAAGAACATCGTATTAATTTTAAAATAATGAACGTAGCATAATTATGAATGACACATGTGTATTTCAAGTTTCAGTTGGTGGATGGAGATGAACTAGTACTGGTCCCTTTCCAGTCGGATGTCTAAATTATGAAAGGATATGACCGATGCTAATGAGAAATGAATAATTTTATATCCTAATTAGGAATGTATTTGTCTAATGAGTAAAAAAATACCTCATTTTGGTATCAAGATGCAACAGGTAATTTATTTATTTTTGATGATATGAACGTTCTGTAATGAAGTGGTTGAACGGGGAAAACTAAATTAATTTATTATTTAAAACATGGATATAAATCAATCATTTTTAGAACTAAATGTGCCATTTTCATCAAAAAATATATTTTATATTTTAAGAATACGAGAGGAAAATTGGTTCTCGTCAATAATGTGTTTATGGTAAAAACTTACGCTTAATAGAAAATATATCAAGAAAAAAAGTTGTAAGCTCAAAGCTGCTAAAGAGTTTTGTTAATTTTTTTACCTTGTGTTTTCTAACATTTTTTAGACTTCTTAGGCTCTTGTAACATAATTATCGAAACTTTAGCGTATGATAGAGAAAAATCTAAGATAAGGAAGGAATGTGCGTTGTTCCTACTTAAAGAAAACAAATACTGAAGATGCAGAAAAATGAAAAGTCTATACGCATTGTTGTGTAGTGTCGTAAAAATTTTGCTTCTATTATGATGTAACAAATAATAAAGTGGTTCTGATATAACTGTATGCATTCAAACATAGTTCGAAAGAAAAAGATAATATGACATAATTTAAAAAAGATAACTGAAAACAGCAAAAAAATGGTTTATTTATTTTTTACAGATGATAAACATTCTACGTATGTAAAACGACATTTGTTTAATGTATCATTTGACTTCGACTGGATAATGGTATTTAAAAACAAATTAAAATGTTTTATGTATCTTATTTGTAAACTATGATGTAATTTTTATTTATCTTTAGTAGTTTCAATGATGTTGTACCAACATAACACAATTACACGTGAATCAGAAAATTATAATTAGGGTTTTACTTAATTCTTTCAGTAAAAAAATAAAAGAAAATGTTTGAAGTTGAGCAGAGGAATTACCAAAGATCTATCGTTTTAAACACTTGATTATATTTTATAATGCTAAAAGCTAAGAATTTCTAAAACTAACGATTTTTACATGACCTACCACTTACCAAATTAGATTTTACAGATTTTTTCCCCACTGGTAATAATAATTTACTCGTGTAAATTTATTAAAACTTCAAGCTTTGTTAACAATATTATTTCCTTCCATATCTACATGCTTCAGGAAAAACTTTGCTTCAATTTTTAACTTATCTTTCCGCTAGGTTGATTTTAACCAAGGAAATTAGAATACAGGTTAGCTTAATAAGGGAGAATATGAAAATTCTAAACTCTTTTGTTCCCACTCCTTTATAATTTTTATTTCTTGCACTTACTAAATCCTTTCATTGCTCTTTCTTTTATACGTTTCTTTATGTAGGGGTTCTTAGTTTCTCTTAGTTTAATTAATTTTTAGCTGTTTTTCAATAGTTTGAATGTTTCTTTCTTTACTGTTCTCGTTATTTCAGTTTTCTTCAAGGTAACACCAGAGAAAATATATGATTTCTTTAACTCTGAAAGTAAGATTTTATATCGATTTTTGTTGACTTGTTCCAAACAAGGGATGTAGTATAAACATGGAAGTAAATCCTTCATAATCCATTGTGAAGACCTTGTCACATGGCATGCCACGTTGCAGTCAACCAGATGTACCACAGAAAATCAGCATCCGGTTATCTCCCTCTGATTTTTAAAATTTTAGCAGTAGCACTTTATTTTCATTATAAATTAAGCATATTGATCACTTTTTCTGATATAAAATTTCAATACATTTAATATCAGTTACTGCGTTAAGTAGATGCATTCAACAATGATTTTCTGTAATTACATCTAATTTCTTGCGGGATCTTCAGACTCGTACAGCTTTTAAAAGTTGGAGGAGTGTAAGCCCTTCTTTTATACCTGACTAGCTGAAAACCCGTACTTCGCTACGGAGTACATTCAAATTAAATACAACGGTCAATGTATGCAATTAATGCCAAAAATATGTATAAATATATTTATAATAAATACAACGATCAATGTATGCAATTGATGTAAAAAAAATGAAAAAATATATTTATAAAAAAATCGTAACGGATATTTTTATAGACAAAATAATGTAGAAGAAAATATTCAAAGTAATTCTAATAGGACATACTAAAGAATATACTACAGTTAATATAGTACAGTTTGAGGAACATATCTTTTACTGTATTTTAATATTTTTTTGGATAATGTCCAATCATCTGCCACGTTAGCAAGAAAAGAAAAATATTTTTTTTGTCTACTTAGTTGTTATGCACGTGACGCAAAATTAAAAGAAAACAAACCACATGATCAGCATTTAATACATTAAATTCTAAAAATTAATCTTTAAAAATTCAACAAAAATTAGAAAATGGAGATAAAGATTCGAAAAAGATTTCATTTTAAAGGAATTTTTATGATCTTTCTCGTGATATAAATTGTATAACCCTAAAATAATTATTTTATATGCAAACTTAAAAAAATTTACTAAAACAGTTTAAAAATTTTATTTAAAAAAAAACTAAGAATTTTTCAAAAATCTTTCTTATTGCACCCCTACACTATAAGACGAATCGTCATGCAGAATTTCAGCGGTTTGGTCTGTGCGTTGTATGTCAGTCAGTCAATCAGTCAGTCAGTTACGGAACTGTTTTATATATATAGATTAACCAAGACGTATGCAGTTGCGGCCTTCCGACTGTCTACGGGACACAATTGCCTCGTCGCTCATCTGCCCCGCATAGGCATTTCAACCGAGCCTTTTTGCCCACCATGCGATTCTGGAGAAGTAATGGAAAGGGACCACCTGCTGCGATGTGGGGCTCTTCGTGGATCTACAGAGGTGTCGAGATATTGGGAATCAAGAACGCTCCTAGGGCAATGACTTCGGTCTTCTGTTTTTATTTCATCGCTCCTTTGTAATCTCTTTTGCCTTGCCATTGGAAATTTAAAAAAAAAGGAATTTCTGCAATACAGGGTGGCTAATAAATACTGTAACACTCCAAAAAATAAGAGTTAATTTTAATCATTTGGAAAAACAATTTATCTATCTATTTGTGTGATTGGCAACTTTTTGTAAACGCAGACGATTTTTGTTTAAAGTAAAACATGTAGAATATTTTTAAAGATGGAAGCCAAAAGGTTAATGGTTAAACAGCTTTTTGATCGTGGATTTTCTGCATGTAAAATATTTAAGCAATTAAAATGCCTTGGTTTTAATAGGACGTTTATATATAGGACTATAAATCGATTATTGGATACCAATAGCTGTAAAGATCGACCAAGGTCCGGTCGTCCACGCACTGTTCGTACAAAAGAACGTATCAAAAGAATTCGTGAAAAGATATGAAGAAATCCACAACGTTTTGCAAATAAAATGGCTGCAGAAGAGAACATCAGTCGCAGAACTATGCAACTTATCATAAATGAAGACCTGGGTTTTCGCCCTTATCGCAAAAGAAAAGTTCAAGGTTTGACTACTGCACAAATAGTAAAAAAGTTACAAAGATGTAAGAAATTGCTGAACCGGCACGGTAGCAAAAGTGTTGAAAAAATAATTTTCTCTGATGAGAAGCTGTTTTGTAGAGAACAAAGTTATAATGCTAAAAATGATGTTGTATATTCAGCAACCTTCGAGGATATACCTGAAAATCTTCGAACTGTTAAACGCTTTCAGAACAAGAATTCTGTTATGGTTTGGGCTGCAGTGTCACACAATGGAAAACTGCCTCTGAAATTCATCGATAAAGGGGTAAAAATCAATGCTGAATATTACAAACAGGAAGTATTGGCTACACGTTTATTACCACATGCTAACAGATTGTATCCCAAAAGAATTGGATATTTCAGCAAGATTCTGCACCGTCCCACCTATCCAAAACAACACAGGAATGGCTCCATGCCAATTGCCCGAAGTTTATCAAGCAAGAAGATTGGCCACCTTCTTCACCAGATCTAAATCCTTTAGACTATTGCATTTGGGGGATTTTAGAGTCTAAAGTAAATGCTAAGCAGCACAGAAGTTTGGACTCCCTCAAAGCTTCCATACGGAGTGAATGGGACAAATTACCTCATAAAATGATTCGTGCCACAATAGGACAGTGGCGTAAGAGATTATATTTAGCAATCGATAAAGATGGCGGTCGATTCGAGTAAAATTATTTCATGGTAAACTTTCATGTATAATGTTCATAATATTGTTGTATTTTCCATTTTCTATTTCATCTGTGTGTAATTAAATGATTCGATATTTGTCACAGTATTTATTAGCCACCCTGTAGATCTCTGTAATAGTTTCTTCTTTACAACCATGCAGATCTTTTAAAATATATTCTATTGTACTACAAATGAATAGTTAATACTTCAACTAGAAAATATGTATTGAGAAAAATATCTTAATAACTAATAAAATTTTTCTCTGGAACAAGTCGTTGTGTTTTGGGGCTGTTGAGATTTAAAAAATGCAACTGCAAGGTTAGACTAAATAAGAACATCTGAATATGATTTGATGCTGTATTGACTTGCAGTAGTCAGGGGTAAGATGGAAATGACTAATTTAAAATTCATTGTATGTTTGATTACTTCAGCTTAAAATTAAAGTAATCGCAAGGTTAGAAATTTAGTAAGCCCAGGGTGTATCTCCTTCCCGTAGCTTATACTACTTAAGCCCTATTGTGTTCTTAGCCTCCCATTTTCTAAGCCCCTGATGTAAACACTAATCCTTCCTGTGGACCGGTAAATTTAGATATCTGACTCATTTCGGCTACGACTGTTTCATCTGTAGAGGTCTGATGCTCGAAAACAAGCACACACAACTTATTAAAATCCACAATAAAATATAATGATGGCTAGATGTTACGAACAAATTAATAGTTCATCATCAGGCTGAGGAGCATTAGGTCTTATTGTCCCAATGAACAATTAACAAATGGCCAACATGTAGCCATCCCTTTATTTTACTATGAGTTTTAGGCAACTGAGCATTCCTGTTTGCGTTTTCCACTAGTTTCTTGTAAGTTACAATTCTGATACCCCGCTGTCCATGATCATTTGTGAAATTCACTTCTTTGGCTCAAAGCTTTGCCGTTTAAGAAGCCGGTTTCGTGAAAAAGTCATGTCATCTCTTTCGAGTACAAGCTGCCTATCTGAGCATTCCGGATTGAAGAACTTTCCTAAAAACATAAAAACTGGTTAGAAAACAGAAAATAACAAAGTAGTGCTTTACACGTATAGCAGAGAAATTTTTCTGTTTGAGGAAAAAATTAAAGTCTTCAAAAATTTATTCAGATATTCATTAAGGATTATTTCTATCCAGAATTCAAAAAATTCTGAAAAGTAAATTGAAAATAATAGCATAATACCTTACATATTTTAGTAGTAATGCTTTTCTGTTTGAAAAAACAACTTTAAAGACTTTGAAAAATCTTCACTAATTGCAATTGATTCAATTATTGGAAAAAGAGTATTGTAAAGTTTTGAGAAATAATTTGTAAAAATCTTCTTAAATGCTTGATCATGCATATAGTTTGAGTTAGAAATACGTTAAACACACTTTTTAACGTATGTATTGAAAAATGTGCAGGAAAATAAATTGCTTATACATCTATCTCTCAAAAAAATTTCTAAAACTGGGTATTTTACATCATTATCGCAGCTACATTGAAAGAAGAAATTTCAAAACTTTTCGTCTATTTTTTCTTTTCCGCATGTCTAGGATATTTATTTCAAAATCCTCCTCCGAAAGGTGTGAAATATAGAATTTTTTTCCTGTTACTCTAGGGCGAAAAGAATAGTCGAATTTGCTATCGTAAGAGACTATTTGAATTTGAGCATACACACTTTTCATTTCTTGTCCGATGAAGCTCCTTCTGGTAGAAAACTAATACCAAAACAAAAAAATCGATGATGTAGATGCCACGATGGAAAACGAAAACAAAACTGAAATGTTTTAGAAGTTGTAACGAACTGCAGTGTAAGTATATCGAATTTGGGTTTCTGGTAGGATAATTATCACAATAGACAATGCGTAACTTTTTCTGAACATATTTAAAATATTTTCGTACGTAACAAAATAAAACTGGAGGTATTTTTCAACTGTGTCGGTTTATTGGATCAGATAAACTGAGAGACAATATGTGAAATAAAGTATGAATGTGTTTTCAGATTGGCATTAACTTTACCACGATTTTCGCATTCAGCAGTGTAAATAAATAGCTGGCTAACATCCATGTCCTCATTATATGGACAATAAAATGATGTTAGTAATACATACAATTAAATAAAGCAATATAAGTTAATTATATCCTTAATTTTATAGGTAACAAAAGGAAACATATTGATTTATTGGATTCTGAATTTGTTATATCGTGATAAAAGTTTTAGGAATACAGAAAAAAGGAATATAAAGAAAGTCACAGGAAAATAAGTGAAGCTTTATAAAGGAAAGTTTTTAACCTTGTAAATACTAATTTAGATAAACGAAAGTGACTATTGTCATGAAGTTGTATACGAAGACTTCTAAACACGTCGTAATAAACAGACATGCCACTAATCAACTGTAAAATATTGTAGTGCTGATGGATTTTGGAAAAATTCATTTCTAAGGTAGCCGAAAATTCAAAATATAAGTTGGTGGCAAATTTTTGGGCAATAAAAATTGTTTATGCTTCTATATCCATTGGATACCATCCTAACTGTCGTATCAAAAAATATTTTTAGACAAATAGATTTTGAGGTTGGAGATTTAAAATAATCTATATAATTGAAAAATATTTTAGTTTAAAATTTTATAATTTCTGACAAGGTTCCGTCTTTCGTTTATTTATTTGTGGGACTTTACGCATAAACATTATTGGTATTTCTGAGGTATTTCTCTTAACCGGTTATTTTTACTTTGCCTGCCACAATACGAGCACAGTCTTTCTTAATTACTCATACTACTTTACCCCAGGTGATGAACAAAAAATATCATAAGCAAAATCTATGAGTGATTTGACGTACGAGGGATAGCTATAGATAAATAAAGATACTTCTCGGATTACGGAGGTATTGAAATAGCCATGACCGGAGCAGCAAGTATCTGCCATGCCGAGGTCTTAAAAAACAGACGTTAGTGACATTATCCAAAAGGTCTGAAAATAAGCGGGAGAGAATGCAAAAATAGTCTAAAGAGGTAGATATACCTGTATATTACATAAGAGACAGTGTTTGAGAATTTTTGATTGCCCTTCTAGTTTTCGAGTTATCTTAGGATTTCTTACTGCTTTCATGACCACTGACGCCACCTTGCTGTCATTAGTGTACTGACTGTTAATGATAGCTGATGCCATATTGGCTTCATCAAGTGAGAGATTATGACTGAAGGAATCTGAGCACTGTAGAAGCATAACAGTCAGTAAATATGATCCATGTGATAAGGGCAACGTTGGCGATGATAAATCCCCTACTCTTTTCACACGTGAATAAAAGAATTCTTCTTTTTAAAATGTTAGCTTAAAATACGCATAAAATTGAGAACATCTCACAGTTTCCGTTTGGCGTATATATTGCTTTCATAATGGGTAAAATCAAGATCGAGTAGGCACAAATTCAATTTCGATTCCTTGGTGTGGGAGTCTAAAAACGAACCCACTAGACTGAGCGTGTCCCTGAGTTAATATAATATGGGACTGAAAAGAAGTCTAAAGGTTTCTTTACAATAGAACTTTTGGAAACTTCTGATTTATAAATCAATTTATATTAAGCAAAAGGAACAAAATTTAAGCTAAGAAATTTTCGTCTATGTACTGAGAGAATCTGGGTAAAATACATAAAAGGACCTAGCTCCAATGTATGTACATACACTCCAAAATATAAGTTTCAAAGTCTGAAAATTGTAATTTAGTTATAAACTTTGGATCGTAACGACCTAACAGGCAATAAACAATGTTTTTAAAAACCTTTTGTAAAATTAAATCTATGATCCTTGTAGGGTTTTTTCATGGGCCTTTCCGGTATTTTCTCTATAAATCCTACTTCATCTGTTCCAAAAAAAAAAGACTCACATTTATCAGTTGATAAAAAATTCTGAAATGCAAGACTTATTTCGGGACAGAGGGGTTATTTAAATACTTAGAAACTGATATGACTATATACTCGTATAACTTCTCAAAGTCTACGCTTTATGAACGTCAAATTAAATCTGGTGTCGTCACATGGGTCGCATGACATGTATTATTTTTATCAGGAATGTTCAAAATGATGAGAAGACCAGTAAAAAAATATTATTTCATAGTAAAATATTTCCGTATTAACTTGTTACTGGTTAATATCCCTCTTTTCGAAAAATTTAGTTTTGGATCTCTATATTTACTATTATAAAATTTGAAACCGTCGAACTATGAAGTATGATTTCTTACTGTTACAATCAAAAGCTTGGATAAGGACGTCTTCAGCTGAAAGTGACTTGCACAACTCCTCCGTCTGCATTGTGTTAATATGTTACTAGCTGTTATTTTTTATTTTATGTGTAAGTGTAACTTAAGTCTTTTATGAATTGTCGATTGGATCCTTAATACTTTTTAAAAAAAATCAGCTTTGTTTTTGCTCTTACCAAGTGATTATAGCAGTGTGATGTTGGTAGGACTCGCAGATAACACGATTTTAGTTTGTAAATTTCGAAGAAATATAACTTTATTGACATTAGTAAATTGCTGAATGGACACTGAAATTTTGTATCTGATTAAAGTACTGACAATATCTAGAAATTCGACGACAAATAGCTTACCTTGAAATAGGACTCCATCGTTTTTGTAGCTTTGAAATTGAACGAATGGTTTATTTTCCATCTATGATTAGATTTATGGCTCTCTTATCAAGCTGAATTCAAATGTTTGAACATAGAAGTATAGGCAGGAAAAACTTATTTTAGCAGGCTTATCAAGTGCATTTCAAGTGTAATAGAATAGTAATGGGAAAATTAAATTGGTCCTCGAAGGATTTTCCATTGGATCCTTTCCATTAATTGAGCAATGAAGAAGGTTTGGTTTGGTTGCTACACGAGGGCTAATTAGACCGGGATCTACTGCTTAAAGCCGATTTCGAACAGTTACAAACATCTCTGCCAAGAGTGGGACTCGAACACCATAGCCCTAGCCATTTGGCCGTCGTCTGGGATAGGAAGAAGGAATAAGATGCAATTCCCCTTCTTCACGATGTTTAAAACTCTATCTACATTTTTGACTGTAGCACAAAAGCACATAATAATAGCAATTTTAAATGTATAATGTTATTTGTTATTTATATAGAAATATTTTCCCCCTTAATATTCATTAAATAGCCTTTTCATAGTTTTAAATTACTATCCTTCTTTTATTAAATAACAATAACTAATCTGCAACAGACCTTCATGTTTATCATGTGTTTTTCTCCATAAAATGCAAGCAGGTATCAGATTAGAAGTTTAATGCCTATTTTCTCCAGTGAGATATGGTGAGCATTATATTATGATCTTCATGCCTCAGATTCTGTCCTTACTGGAAGAGAAGTAGGGTTTGACATTCGATTTTAATTCATTCAGGCTTCCCTAATAGCCCCTATTCTCAACGTTGTTGTTGTTGTGTTGTTGTTGCTTATGCCCCTTGACCGACAGTAACATCAGATCAAGTCCCAAAGGCTTTGGGCGATGTGGTGCGGCTCCTGTTTTGAATTAGCACCACAAGGGTCGGAGTCCGACTGTTCCCAACGTTTACACATTTTTTATTTCTTTACTTAAATTTTCTCTGCTATGCTTGCGGATAAAATCCGCGATTATCTGCCAGAAAGGCAGATGCGTCGAACCGTTTCGCAACTAAACCAGGTTATAATCTGACATAATATTCAATCATAAATTAGACGTAAACGTAGTTTTTATAGTACATTAAAGCAATAGGACGGCTTTAAATTTCAAAAACAGGAAACATACTTCTTTAGTATAATGTTCTATTTAAACTGTAAAATAATTTTTACTTTGCTGTTGTAAAAGTAAAGTAAAAAAAAGTACAGTAAAGTAAAGTAAAAAAAATAAAGTACAGTAAAGTAATGTAAAAAATAAAATAAAGTAAAGTAAAGCAAAGTAAAAAAATCGTAATTTGTTAGAATTTTATATATTTTTTCACTTAATAACTTTATAAAATAGTTTAGTTATATAACTCTTGTATCAGAATAACATGTACGTTTCACCCTGTTAGAAAATACTTTACTTTAGAGAATATCTGACTGAGAACGTAGTAATTAAAAGGTTAGTGTGGAATACGGTAAGTAACAAGTAATACGATAGCTCAATATCTAGTTAGAAACAAAGAGATTTCATTATAGTTAACAGATATATGACTCTGCAACATTGTCTCGTAATCAAGTTAAACTATTTTCAAATAAAATATTTAAAATTTAGTTAAGGATAATTTTAACTTCATTTCACCGGTGGAAGGAAAGTAACACATTTCTATTAATTACATTCAAGTTTTATTTTTCACTTGTACTATATTTCCCAAATCGTCAATAATATAAACTTGAAGGTGATAAATCTAGAGATCATATGAAACTGTATCTGATTGCCAGTTACAGAAAAGAAGATTAAATCATGACACAAATGTTAATGAAAGAGGTGAAACTATACTCAAATATGAAAAATGGGAATTGCTTTTCCTTAAGATTTTTAATCGAGTTCCTGATTATGAGAAATACCAAATTTCCCAGTAAAGAGTTTTGTCAGACATGAATTGTTGTATCAAAATTAGTTGTTAACACAAGCTAATATTTCACCAATTAACCATGATGGGGTTTTTATAATATTAATTTCAAACAATAGCTTTCAAAACTTATAGGAGAGGAAACTGTTTGTGATAAAATTTATATTCGAATGGTACTGATGAATTACTTGTTCTGTTATAAGTAACATTTTATTTGTTAAGGCTGTTAATCAGGTAATATAACTTTACATATGCTTGTGTACGTATAGATATAGTTAATTAATTACAGTTATTCTATTCGTATTTTACGCACAAAGAATAGAACACCAAGTGTTCCAAATACTGCCGTTTCTAAAAAGGATTGAATAGAAACTATCATTCTGAAATTATGGGATAGTGCGCACGTTTCAAAATGAATAAGTAATACTTATGATGATGGTATTAGTACTTAAAACTATACCATATTCAACGTCAAAGTTCAGTTAAAACGTTTAGAACTTCCATAAACATTTTTATTCATTAGCTTAATAAAAATTTCAAAGTCAAATTTCTCAAGAAATTAATTGATATGATTGATAATAAAATGAATGTATTTAATAGATAATACAATAAAGCATCGTTACTGCTAAAAATTACGTAAGATTATATTTTAATAAAATTTTAAATACAAAACTATGTAAAAATTGTTTTTGACATAATGTTTTCTACGTACAGGGTGTTCATAATTAAACTTCCCTACTTTAAAGTTGTATACAGTCGAAACTATTGTTTAGAAAATTGTGAAATTTTGTGTAGGACATATTGAAGGGATGGAAATTTGTTTGAGCGAATAAAATAATTAATTAAAAATTTCACCACCAGAGGGCGTTTTTTATGAATTACACATTTAGCCAACATTTCCTATAGTTAAAAAAATTATTACAAGACATGTTCAACATGACGATCATCAATTTCAGCTACCATTTGAAATTGTAAGATAGCATGTTCTACAGTTGTCCACAGTGTGTCCGGGGAAATGCTGAGAACATGTCGTGAAATGCTGTCTTTCAGATCAGGTATAGTTCTTGGTTTATCAAGACTGACTAGATGTTTCACATGCCCTCAAAGCCGGGTTTCCGAACGACAACTGGTTAACACAAGTTCTGAACAAGTTTCCGATCGAGTTTGCAATCACTTTAAATATGGTAAAATTTATTAATTATGAGTTATTGTGTTAGGGTGACCTATAGATAAAAAGATTGTGAAATCTTAAGTAAAGAACCAGTCGTAAATGTGTAATTCATCGAAAAACGCCCTCTGGTGGGGAAATTTTGAACTAATTTTTTCATTCACTCAAACAAATTACCATCCCTTCAATATGCCCTACACAAAATTTCATAACTTTCTGAACAATAGTTTGGACTGTAGACAACTTTAAAGTAGGGAAGTTTAATTATGGACACCCTGTATTAAAAGATATCTCATAAGAAAAATTTCAGATTATATCACAAAATTTATTAAGTTAAAAAAGAAATGGATCATTACAGAGAGTGCATTTATTTAATCCATTTTCCATTTAAATGAAATTGGGGTAGGATAATTACAAATTTCTGCAATTTCAAGATTAGCAACTATTTCAATATTATTCAACAGAAATTTTGGATGAGCTAATTAACACTGTCATAAAAATGTGTCTGAATCCTCATTACTTCCTTGCTTTTACGGTTATACACGGCCGAGACACAAAATACTGTTACTAGAGAGACAATACTACCTCCCTCTAGAATAACATAAAGTGAGGATAAATAGGGTGTCTGGATAATGGGGAAAGTGGAATGTCATTAAATGGTTGGCGGTTGCTTTCATTTCTTATTACTGAAACAGACAACTCAATTAACTCCTATAAGGGATACAGATATCAAGTACAAGACAAAATGATGGAGACAATACTTTGATGGACGGATAATTAATTAAACAAAAACTGGGTATGTTTTAGCATGCAGAAGAACAGCAGTTCTGTGTGACATAGTGGTTTGCATATCATTTACATAAAATAAAACTATTTAGTTCCATTCCTCTACCGAAATTACTTATAACTGTAAAAATGGTAAAAGAAAAAAATGTAAATATCTGAATCAAAATTCTCATAATATTTTAATGGTTTCAAGGCTTGGCAACTGAAAAACAAACATTTCTGATTTTTTACCTTCAAAACTGATGAAACCACGATCCAAGACATTTTTAGCACTATGAAGTGGCTCATTATAAGCTTGGAACCAAGGACAAGTACTGAACAATTGTATCTCAGGCATGAAAAGGACCTGTTGAATGTCCTTGTAAAAACGTTTTGTCTATAACGCAACCATTTAGAGCATTCAATGATCCTTTGGAGAACCGTTAAATATGGTTAGTAAAAAAGGTTGTTGATCTTCAGTTAAATATCGCTATCGAAAAAGTGTAAGTGGCGATTTGTCATATACAGTTACAGATTATAAGTCACTGATTCTTGGACTACACTGCTCACTCCGCTATTATAAACGCAAAGGGGCACTTATGGTGTCTTGTTTGGTTAATACTCTTTCCTGACTAAAGCGATCGAAATCATAGCATTTAGTATTTTTAACAAACCACTTGGTGCAATATTTGAAGTTTTTATCAGCATGCTATAATGTTATCTCTTGAAATATAGATTTTTGGTTTCACCGCTCCTGCCGGGCTCAATGATTTATCACCTTTCGTCACTTTTCTTGCTATATCAGTGCTTGTAAGAAAGCCGCATTAATCTTTCCATTAATATGCACTATCCTTTGCCCTTCATCTCTCTAAGGCATTTCCATCATTTTGTTTACCATCTGCACTTTCGCTATTATCTAACAACTTTTATATCCCAGATGCGACAAAAATTTTCCTCTTAATACTATACTGAAACTATTTAATTTTATGTCTAATGTTTACAGCACTTATATAATGAACAAATTTGACAATTTTTAAAAGTGTTAAACACAGATTCATAGATATTTAAAGAAATATTACAGGCTGTTTAATGTGACTGTCGTTTAAAAGATATTGTGACCCAATAAATTTTCTTATAGTATTTCACAGCAATGTATACTCCATAGCAAAAAAAAAAAAAATTTTTTAAATTGACGCAACAAGAAAGAGTTTTCCGATTGTAATGAAATTTCGTAACTAAAGATGTTTCGACCGAACATACAAATGATTAAAATTTGGTGGCCAATGAATGCATAGCGGGAGCTCCAGCGAATCAGAACTGCGCATCCAGCAGGTGTATATAAGGAGCAATTTTCGATCTGATGTTCAAAATTTCTGTTGCATTTCGACTGCGGATATCTGTCGTCGACTGTAACAATGCCTCGACGAAGGATTCATGCTCATTACGAGCATATTTCAGAGTTTTAAAGAGGTCGTCATCGGATTGAAAGAAGCTGGTTGGGCAAATCAAAGTATCGCTCGACATCTGAGTTGAAGCTATGCAGCGATTAGACGATGTTGGCAAGAGTGGATCAACAACAGCAGATTTAAGCACCTGGACGGCAGCGGTCGACCTAGGACCATAATATAGCGGGAAGACAGAGTGATTGTCAGATCAGCTGTCACAGCACCGGATTCGTCGTTATCAACCATGCGACGTATGACTCGCATACAAGTGTCCAACATGACCATTGACAGACGGCTGAGACAGCGGAATCTACGCTTGATCCGACCGTTACGCCTCTACACTATCAAGTCAGATTAAATTGGTGCTTTACTCGATCAACTTGAAACTGCTCCGACTGGGTATTTTTATAGTCTTTAGTGACAACTCCCGTTTCCAACTGTGTCCTGACGACCACCAAAGACGTGTCTGGAGACGCCATACGGTCCCACAATAGGGCGTTATGGTCTGGGGTGCCATTTCCTTTGATAGCTGGACCCCTTTGGTAGTCATTAGTGACACATAGCACAGCGCTACGTAGACGATATTCTGCGACCTGTTTGTTGCCGTTCTTCTTGCGCCACCCCGAACTTACTTTCAAACAAGATAAAGCCCGGCTGCATACTGCACGTGTTGCTATGAATTGTCATCAAGCTTGCTGAACACTTCCTTGATCAGCTAGGTCCCCTGATCTCTCCTTCATAGTGTACGTGATGGGAAGGTGATTGAAACTATCCCAGAATGTTGTCGATTTAGCCCGACAGTTGGAGAGAATTTGACAAGAAATCCCGCAGGACTCCATCTGGGAAGTTTATTAGTCTATGCCGCGTCGGCTGACAGCTTGCATCCTGGCCAGAGGTAGACCATCGCCGTAATTATTTCCTCACTTTGTAACTATAAAAAATCTGTAATACATCATTCAATTGTTCTGAAATTTAAATCGTTCTTTTTTCTGTGCATCTTCTTGATATCCATTAACTTCTATTACAATCGGACAACTCCTTCTTGGTACGTCGATATTTTTGTTATAGAGTGTATATTAATATCTTAGCACATCGAGTTTAAGATAGCTTGAAATATAATAATTTTAGAGTTTAACCATATTCAAACCTTTTATAATTTTTTTATAAGGTCTAATTTTTCAGTCATTAATAAAGATGTTCGTGGTATATATTTTTATAACTATTTTATACCTACGAAATAAGAAAAGCGAAGGACAAAGTAATTAACAAATTTTAGAAATAGTAATAATGTATTTCAATCTATATGAATAGAAAGACTCATTACGTATTTATTTTAGTAAAACATACAGGATAGTAGTAGTGAAACGTATTGACATGCAGTACAACTGAAAATTAAGCGACCATTTTATTCTTAATCTTAAGAGACATATTTTATAAATTATTGGCGAAGATAATTATTGCAATCATTTGAAGGTGTCATTTCTGTTTTATGATGAACAAATTTTAGTTAACACAGAGGAAATGATATAATTTTCTAAAATTTTTGCAGCTAAAGTTCATTGCATAAGGACTGAAATCTTTTGAAAATACACTACCCAGCTAGGGAGTCCAGTTACCTACTTTACGTATTTCCAACAGACCTTCTTATCGATTACGCTACCATGCTGCCATCTTGCCTGAATAAAACACCCCATAAATAAGATTAATTAAATTTTATTTCCCTGATAACCAGTTCTTATACTGAAAATCAAGAATGAGATATTTTAGGCGTCCTATTTCGCACTTTAAGTAGAATTATTTAAATACAGGCTATAGTATTTGTATGCATTAAAAAGACAATTTCCCAATAATAACATTATTTACGGGTTTATTGAAGCTTCTATATGATTCTTTTAAAGAACATACTTCTCACTTCTTCATTTCAAGCTCTATAATTTCGAACTAAGACTAAATTTGGTGGAACCGTTTCCCGTCATTAAGTAAAGCAATAACAGTTCCCTAGGATCGCGTCGATATAAACTTCGAATGATGGAAATATAAAGTTTCCAAACTTATTTACCGGAGAGTTACGTAAGTTAGAAAGATGGTCTTTAACATTATGTGACTATATTTCGGCATAGACTATATTCCACCATAGACTTCATTACAGCATAGACTACTTGACAGACTTAAAATAGGACTCAAAACTGAACTAGAGATGTACTTTTTCTAAAGATTCTTAATTCATGGCTGTAGATACTCTTTTCTGATTGATGAAGATTAATGGTGCTAAATATATATAGATTTCTTCCTAAATAATGTAAATATATATATTTTTTGACAAGCTAGATTACGGAGAGAAGAAAAATCAATTTATTCTGATAAGATATTTATATGGTGACCAACATTCGTGTCATTGAATCTATGAAATCGTGGTTCCTCCTAGAATATTAAGAAAAATAATTTAAATTTTATTCTAAGCATATATTTCATGCGATAATTCTAGAAAATTATGCTTTTTGTCAAATTTATTTGAGAATTCAAATACTCCCAGTGTGTGGTATAATTTTACAGTTATTAGAATAGCAAAAGAAACAATTTTTCTGCAATTGCCATCTATTAAATTTCTGCTGTTTATGGAAAAGAAAAAATAGTTCCTAACGCTAAAGAAATATTTCTCAATGTAGGATATCATTTCTGAATTTGGGACACTCATGTCTAGTACCCGGTTTAAATTGAGTTAAATATCATAGTAAATTATATGCGAATAATTTCTAAGATTTATTTTCTGAATTATAGTTGCTTAACAGTTGGTTAATATCTCAACGAGAAACTGAATTGTTCACTGGTTCATGAATAACCAGTGAACCAAATTTATAACTTCAAAGTGGTCTTTGTATGAATGAAGTTTAAATAATTTATGGTTTTTGCATGTTACGTATCATACCTGTTATCTGCTGCAATGTAGCTGAAAGTGAGATTATAATATAAACTAAGTTACATTATACATAGGATTTTTGACTAACAACAATTTGCAAAGTTATTCCATTTTGCATTTTAAATGTATTTATTAATATAGCAATTATTTATTTATTAATATAGCAATATTTATTAATATAACAATTATTAAGCAATTATTAAGATAGCAATTAATACAGTAATTATTAATATAGCAATTATAGCTTATTAAGTTATATGTTAAAATGTAATAGGTTTAAACTACTAGACTCAAATATTTGAGATTTGAGGAAAGGATTTTTTATCAACTCTAATTTTTTTCCCTTGAAAACAGAAAAAAAGACACACACCTACATCAAAAAAGAAATCGCGACGAGAAGTTTTTCTAGGGAAATTACGTTAAGTCAGTAGTATTTCCTGTATGGAACCAGATTGGGTTTTGAAGATCTTGAAAATTTGATAAAAAAACAAAAATATTGGGTATAATAGAAAGTTAGAAACTCTTATTTGAAAATAATAATAAATATAGTAACGTTTATGTTTTCCTTTGGTATGTTTTATAAGATTTAGAGACAAAGGAAAAATCTACATCAATGCCGCAGATAATAAGTTTTTTTTGCCGCTCCATAAGAACTAAGAAAACTCTCATTTCAAATGGCTCCTCATTTTTTAATTTTATTCCTCTGAAACACGTTTTTAACTTAAAAATAGAAATTAAAGGCTCACTTCTAATTCCTTTTCTCTTGAATAGCTGTTGAATGCATTTAATTTCAAAATCTCCACAACTACAAACAAGCCATCAAATACTTTAAAACTTCAAACGAGAGAAGGAAATCCAATTTCTCAGTCGAAAGTTCATTTATAACTTTGTAGGAACACTCCAAATTCTCGTACAAACAAAACCCATTCTTATAAATTTGAGAAAATTAAGTTGAATATCTTTGCTCAGCATGACAATTCATTTAAGAACAAGTTTGAAGTTAATTTCCGGAGCAGACAATTAAATAAAGCGCGTTGTATTGGATGTCTCTGAAGAAATGCCATAGGTGTAATATTTCATCCCAACCGTTGAAGTGTAAATTATCCAAGAAACTATTTCTTTAGCCGCTTTGTCTTCAGTGATAGAATTTAAGTGTTATGATTAAAATTTATTTAGCATGAGCATATTTACAAAGCATTGTGTTACAGTATAACTCTGATATGAATGCAATAATTGAAACTAAGGATTCAGGACATAAATGTTTTGAAATCGTAATGAAATAATTTTCTGTAAATATTAATGTGATCTTAAAATTATTTTTTAATTAAGTCAGTACATGTATTTTAAGGATTCTGTGTACTAACCCTATTGGATTCGCTCACCTCAGTGTTGACCTATGGAGAAAATTTTTCCAAGGATTGCCCACTTGGATTTAAAGTTTTTTTTTATAAAAAAGTTATACTCCGTAATAGAGAATGGAGTTTTACACCTCCGAGAGTTTTTCGTTTTTTCGATAAACGAAAGAGTTTTTCGTTTTTTTGAAAGACGAAATTTATAAAATGAAACCTGTTGCAAGGTGCAAAAAAGTTCAGACTATCTGAAAATACCCTTTTTTGATTGTCAGCCTTTTAATTATAAATAGTAGATACATTTTCTCCATAGGTTATCATTGAGGTGAGTGAATCCAATAGGATTATTGCAAAGCTGATCTTAAGGCGTTTATTTGCTATTGCACAAATAGATACCTCCTGGTAAAGATTATGGTGAAATTTATGGTACAGTAAGTAAGTTGTTTAGACTTTTCTTTATATTTTATTTAATTCTATTCCGAAACATTGAACATGTATTTCAACCCTTTCATCTACTTCCACTGAAATCTGGGCGTTCCCCATTTCTAGAGTGGCTTTAAAGACCATTTCCTTTAAATTTTCCCCGTTTCCTAAGAGTACAAAACTGAAATTTTAAAAAATTCTAAGTTTCATTATGGAGTTTAATCATAGTAATGAATCATTTCTCTTTTGACATTGCGTGGTTTTTATCTATTCTCAGAAACGTCATAGATGAAATTACAATTTTTATGTGGCAGTACAGTGCAATTCTACTTTACGTTTAAGGTATACTGGAACACATGGGACACAAATGTTCTTGCAATGTAAAAACAGGGCAGGCAGTAAATTTTCATCTTCAAAAAACAATTAGGTAAGAGAAAAGAAATGAACAAATATGAAAAGAATGAGCAGACGCTTAGGCTAAATGAAAGAGTAAACACTATGTAATTAAGAGGTTGGAGAAAAATAATCAACATGTTACATGTTGGAAAATTTGTTTATTTATTTTTTGTAAATCTATGATGAGAAAAATATATTCAAAGGTTTTTATTTATCTAAAAAGAGAGTTGGGGCGTTTGCAGATAGACAAATATTTTTTAGCTATTTCGGGAAAATTTCAGAAGCACTGTAAATGGGATTAAAAATTGATGAAGTTCAAGTACATTTTTAAGGAAGCTATATTCTATGTTGAACTTTTTATTAAAGTAAGAGATAAATAATTTCTAAACTTAAAGCTTTTTTTGGGATTTTAAGATGCAAGAAAGTAAAAATTTTCTTAAAACAATAATTAAGAAAGAGGTATAATTTTTTAATTAAAATACTCCCTGACGAGTAGGCATTTATATGAGGAATAAAAAGGTACATACGGCATTACCAACTCAAAAATAAATAGTTTTATTTCACCACATACTTTATGTAAAGGTTTTTTGCCACAGCCATAAACAGTATTAAACCAATAAAAAAGAAAACCTCAATATCTTTTCTCCAGGTAGTATATTTACTTCGGATAGTTTATTTCCTTTTAATATGTCACTTTCAACCTCGTCCGTAATAGATAGGCTTTATTTAAGGAGGATAAATCGATATAAGAAACATTTGTGTGAAGCATTTATCGATTATCTTTGTAGAAAGGTTTTGGCCTTTTTTACTTCCCTTTTAGTTATGGGTTCCCTTAAGTTTTGCAGTCCTAAGAATATTGAAATTGAGTTTTTTTTGGCGATATAAAGTATTGAAAAGGTCTAGATAGACAACGCGTCTGTCTAATTTTCTCCATAATTTGTCTCGGAATAAAATTGAGGTGGGTGCAAAACATACGGTGTGAGGTGTTTTTATGCATATCAAAAGCATTTTATGGATTTTGCATTCAACTTCGAAATTGTTGGAGCCTATATTACAGAAGTAATTAGTGGTAGCAGAAGATATTTAAGCATATACCTTCAAAATAGAATGTGATATGTGTAATTTGCATGTACTTTGTCAAGTATGAATACTTTAGCTGTTTGGTGAGAGTGAACGTTCCGTTTACATTTTTGGCGAGATTCTTATACATGAAAGAGCCAAACTAAAAAAAAAACCCAGATGTACTATTGAATATCTTACCGAATGACTGCAGTATTGTGGCACAGTCTGGTTACGCAATCTACAAAAATATACTAGAGAATGCATGAAAGGCATTTACAAGACTTTGTAACGAGACAAAAAATATTTTAAGTTAAGAATATAAAATTTCAACCTTCTGCAATTAATGCCTAAATTAATATCCAGCTGCCTTTTGTACTTCATCACAAACATGATACACTATAGCAAACAGCACCATTCGCTAAATTCTTTGTTAGAGATTGCGTCGCGGGGTACTGATCTCTCCGTATCTCTTTCATATCCTTATCAACCTTGGACCTACGGTTGATGCATCCTAAAAAGAGTGGTGAAAATCTGCCATTAGCCAATCAAAGAAAAGAGTTATTTCTATAAAAAAATTCCGTTTCCATTGCTTTGTTTGACATTTTAAGTGCATATATATATATATATATATATATATATATATATATATATATATATATATATATATATAGATAGATAGATAGATAGATAGATAGGTAGATAGATATATAGATAGATATATTCGCTATCTTTTTTGGATGTATAGGGCATAGTCTGCTTATGTTAAACATCAGACCTATGTTAAACATCAGAAGTACACCTTAATGTTGAAACTACTCGTAGATATTACGAGTTAAGTTTTTAACAGTTTCTCAGAATTTAATTTCCTAATATATTTTCCTCTATCTTTTTAATTTACATATTTTTCCAATCATGTGTGTCAATATGTCCTGATAACACATAGAGGCAAAATATTTACGATTCATTTCGAAAGTATGGAAGAAGCGTTTCTCAAAATGAGCGTTTCAGCAGTGTAACATGATCCAGAAAATTGCTAGAATATTGCTTATTGTGTTTATTAAAATTTTACACTGGTTAGTTCGAATGTGTAAAAGGATGTGCGACAAGAAGTGAAAATTCATTCTAGAACATCAATTTTTAGAGTACAGGTTGGAAAGTTTGAAGTTGAGAGTATTTATTAAATGTATAGAATGGTAGTTTAAAGCGATGTATTAAATAGTTGACAGCAGACATACGCACTCAACACACTCGCACATACACACACTTGTATATATATATGCCATCTAAGGACACTGACATTATAATATTTACAATATATATATATATATATATATATATATATATATATATATATATATATATATACAGATGGTTATCAAAATAATGGAAACACTAAGAAACATCATGAAATTCTTTATTAATACGACGCAGATTCACCTTTGTCAGATAATACCACTTGATTCACATTGGAATTGGATTATACAAGTCATGAATTGTGGTTAAGAATATATTATACCATTCTTCAGGTAAAAATAAGGAAAGTTCCTGTAGAGATGCTGTGGTGGATAACGATACCTAATTCTATTCGCTTATACAGATCACAGTGGTTGGATGCTATATAGTCGGGGGAATTGTACAGGGCAAAATAAGATATTTGACTTCTTTTTCATGCTCTTCAAACCAATACTTGATAGATTTAGCTGAATGTATAGGAGGATTATCATCCTGGAAAACGCCATCTCCTGCAAGAAACAATGTTTGCACCATTTGATGGACTAGTGAGCTAAAATCTCGACAGTCCTTCCCATTCAATCTCCCTTTTAGGGTTACAATAAGGCCTGAAGAAAACCATGAGATTCCATCCCAAACCCTGATAGATCTATCTCCATGATTGAAGGATGAGATGAGACAGCCAGAATCTTACGCTTGTGTAGGTGTTCTCCAGACATGCGCACATCCTGTTGCGAGAAACAATATGAACATTGATTCGTCAGACAAAATGCAGTTTTTCGACATATTACTCGACCAAGATTTGCGCTCGTGGCACTATTGTGGACGATATTTTGTATTGGCACCTATTCCGAGTGGTTTGGGAATAGCTACTTTTCTGTAAATGCTTTGCTTGTGAAGTTCCCTTCTATCTCTGATGGTTGATACCGGAACATGCAGATGCAGATTGAGCTCATCGGTCATTTTAGTTGCAGTTGTTTTCTTTCTTCATGTCACAACCCACTTCAATACCCCGTCTGTCTCTTTCACTCAGCTCTTCCTTTCATCTACTATTCTGTTTGGCAAAGGATGTTTTTCCGTGCACTTTGTATGCTATCATGACTTTCGATACCATAGCTCGAGAAACACCGATTAGCCTGGGGTTGCAGTAAGACATAGTCCAATTTAAACGTGCTCAAACAGTTTGACTTTTTCGTAAGGTCTGCACGGCTTGACATTTTACGCTGTTCCCCCAAAATGTCCCATGTCCGTAGCTTCATTACTGTTACCTGACAGTAGAATAATACATATACTATATTATATAAAAAAATACCGGTGGCCAGACTTGCTTTTTAAGGAATACGAAGAACATTCATAAACATCACTGATATTGATAGGTATTTCCATTATTTTGATAACCACCTGTGTATACATATATATATATATACATACATACATACATACATACATACATACATACATATATATATATATATATATATATATATATACTATAAAGTGTTACCAACGTCCTTTCCAGCTGCCTAAAAAAGGATAGTAAATATCTTTCTACATATCGGTTAATCCTAACTCTATTCTTTATTACAGTCGTGGAGGAGAATTACGATATTTTAAGGCAATGCATTCTGAGATAAACTCTAATGAAAATATCCTTCGTTACAATGAATTTATAGTTCTCAAACTTTAAAATAACATTGTATTGATAAGAAACTTATAGGATCTGAAATCGTATGATCATGCAGTCCTAAACTTACATTATATGATTATTTCGATAGATAATATTATATATATTCTAAATGAAATGTAAATTACTAGTATCTATTTATGTATACTGGCTTAACTATATTATCTCCGATTAGAACGCTGATCACCAAACTTTTTATAGATAAAGTGATGTCTATACGAGGGCATTTATAGCAGAAGACAGCAATTTCTCCATTATGCAATCATCTTTATCGAGCGTGTTCCCTTTGATTATTGTCTCGGCCGCAAAAGAATACTGAATAGAATCAGACAGCAGACAAATCCTAGGAGCAGAACTTTTATCGTTTCGTTTTCTCCTCCAGCAGCAAAAATGTTGGAAATACATTTTGCTCAAAAAAGGGGGTTCTTTTCTTTCTGAAAGAGATGACAGACAAAGATAAACAATATGCAAAATCCATAAACCAAAATGTGTCTGAAAACAGTCATTCTTTGTTATCTATAAGTAAAAATTAAGAATAATCTTATTTATTAAGCATGAGGAAAATGTATTAATGTTTTATAACAGCTGAATGTATTCATATGAGTATTTGCTCATATCTGTCTTTGAAAATTTAGGAAGTGTACAGTATATTTATAACAATACAGATAAGTTTTCATTTATTTTAAATGTAATAGCTCAGGAAGATCATTCAGTTCAGGACTTTCATTTACTTTCCAGTATGCTGTAGTCAGTCTTGAACAGATGTTTCCTGTTTACTCTTTTCCTATTACTAAAAGGGAAGTTACGGCGTGATATTAAACAGACAAGGATGAATAAATGAAAATATTTGAAGAATGTGCTATAAAAATTCAGTGCATGCCTTCAATATTTCTCTAAAATTCTGTTGTTGTAATTATTACACATCTATATATATTATTTCTAAAAGGTGTTTTTTTTACTATCCCTGTTTCTCCCTTCATATATAACCAAAATCGATAAACAAAGTACCATTTTGGAGATTAAGATCTCCGCTTCTGACAAATTGTTAATTTAGAATTACACATTGTATTGTTTGTTTAAAAATCGAAGCATAAACATTATAAATATTTTTTCTTCCTCTAGATGGCAGACGCTATCTTTTTTTAATTTTACCATTATCAATCGCACTTTAAATTTGAGAATCGTTTGCTTTTATTATTATTCTGTGAATTCATTAATGAGTTTCTTTATTGGTAACAACCGCGTAGGTGTTTATTAGTCTTTTTGCATGGAAAAACAATTTGTTTGGACTAAAATCTTCTTTCCTTTTGTCCTGAAGAACATTTTGTTTATGATATTTTCCTTTGGTATGCCTTTTTAAGTTTACTTTTTATTTTTTCGATTGTATGTATACAACTGCATTGCTTAAGAGAAAATTCTACTAAGCTCTCAAGGAAATCTTCTAATTTGTCTCTTCTCTTTAAGGCACATATCTGATTTAAATTAGTCCAAATCAGTTTTCTCTCCAATTTAACATCTCTTACATTCATGCTTCTTTCACATTTCATTGTGGGCGTTTCAGCTTTCCACGAGCCCTGCAAATCTTCTTAAAGTAAACGCTTAGAGCTTTTCACAATGCCTTACAGGAGAAGTCTGAACCCTGTGACTGAGCGTAGGAGAAAGGAAGCCTCTGCACGCAATAAACCTGCAGAACAAAAGAAACAGAGACTTTCACGACGAATACTAAGTCATCACAACCACATGCAGGAACAGCAGGCTGCTCAAAAGCAACAATTGGTATACCAATGAAGGAATCTTTTGCCACCAACATATTTAGTGTGACTACATGAAGATGTTAGTGCAAGAAGACGGCAAGAAAAACTTTCTAAAACTTATTGTTATACACTCCTCTTCCTTAAAGACGATGAGGTGGAAACACATACGTAGTGTTGGAGATATGGATAAATTGTGTGTGTTTTATTCAGTTAAGTTGTATTCAGGTGAGGTCAGTGACAGTTCGGCTTTCGTCTGTTGACACAAGTGAAAGGCCTGTTTACAACCCATTACAGTTTGCGAAGAGCTACAAATACTCATTGAGCAAAATGATAACTTTGCCAAAACTACCTAGAAAATATCCTTCAATTTAATAATGCCCTTGCAGTTGCATCTGTTGAGGTAGACTCTGTCAATATTCCTGGCAGAGGCCCATTTTGTTTAAAATTACATGGGCAAGTGTATCATATGGTAGGAAGTTTGCATCTTCCTGAGGGACATACCCACTTAAGCTGGCCTCTTTATTATAGATTACGATAGTGAATTGCAGAACCGTATTGATCTTCAAACCAATAGGCAGTGTTCAAATGATTTAATGGATAAATTGCAAAGAATGCTCACAACTCATAATCTCTATGCACAATTATTCAAGTGTATGAAAGATATCTCATAGTGCATCTGACATGCAATTACAGTTACCTCCTGAAAATGCATTCCGTCCACGAAAGTACAATGCACCTACAGTAAGTGAAGAAGTAGCTATGTTTTTGAATCTGGACGGGGTACCCCCAGGCACATTTCATTTTGTTCTTTACTCTAAAACAACTCGTTAATTAACTAAAACATCTTGCTTGATTTCACATTACGATCTAATGTGCTACACATTGCTTTTACCATGTGGTGATGCAGGATGGAAGCCAGGTATGCCGCATGTTGATATCCATGCCATTGCTGTACGAACTGTCACTACTCAATTGCTGTACTATTGTTATCGGTTAGCAATTGGAGGTGGTTTCAATATTCTTCATGCTTCAGGTAAATTACTTCAACAATATATTGCTGACAGTTACGTTAAAGTGGAGGGCTCCAGGATAGCATACATAAGGTCACATCAGAAAGAACTTAGATCTGACAGTTATAAAGGTTCAATAGATTTCCTTCCCACTGATGCTCAAGAAAGAGGGGCAGTTGCGGGACAGCCTATTATTATTCCCACGGCATTTATTGGGAGCCTTAGGAATATGCTTCAAAATTATCAAGATGCGGTGACCGTAGTTGCCCGCTTTGGCAAACCCGATATTTTTCTCACATTTACATGTAACTCCAAATGGATTGTAATCAAATCCCAATTGAAACCGCATGAAAGGGTTGAACACAGACCAGACTTGGTTACGCGATTATTTCACTTGAAACTAAAATCGTTACTAGGTGATCCCCTAAAAATGCATGTATTGGGGGTAGTTATTGTGTATGTTTGTGTCATCGAATTTCAAAAGAGAGATGATGATCACTGATGCACACATTCTCCTCATATCTCAAAGCATTGATAAACTACGTTCAATTGAAGATGTCGACTCATTAATTTGTGCCGAAATTCCAAATATGGAGGATGATCCTAAACTTTTTGAAATTATAAAGCAATACATGGTGCACGGACCTTGAGGTTCTTTAAATTTCAACATTTCATGCATGCACGTCAGTCAATGTACCAAAGATTTCCACAAACAGTTCCAGAAGGAAATGAACATAAATGTCATTGGCTACAGGCGACGGGATAGCGGAGTTACAATGACAGTCGGATCCAGTGACATTGACAATCGCTGGATTGTACCATATAATAAATAGATTTTTTAAGTCGAAAATACCATGCTCACATCAGTGTCGAATATTGCTTCTCAATTCGATCTGTAAAATATTTGTATGAATACCTTTATACTGGTCATGAGTGCGCTTCTTTGCAATTGCGTACTGATTCTCAAGGTCAGCAAATGGTCACACTTGACGAAGTTGATGTTTACTTAAATTGTCGTTACCTCAGTCCACAGGAGTTTATGTGGCGACTACAAGAGCGACAACTTTTCTAGCGTTCTCATACTGTGGAGAGGCTCCCTGTCCATTTGTAGGAGGAATAAATGGTTTACTTTCACTCTGGTCCGAAAGGTGAAGCCAACGTTGACAAAGACTCTAAACTCATGGCCTTTTTTAGATTGTGCAGTGAAAGTGAGACTACCCGTAAATATCTGTACCGCAAAATTTCTAAATACTACGTGTGGGCAAAAGGACAATGGAACGTTCAAAAAAAACTCTAAATGCATTGTCAATCGAGCTGACTTGTGCTTACATGACTCTGTCTTCTCGCACGGACAGTTATACATGGCCTTTTCTAGAGTAAGGCGCTTTTCAGATATTTTTATTTCTGCTAAGGAAATATTCAGTCAAAAAGTTACTGCCGATCATATTTTCCCATGAAATATTGTGTACAAAGAGGTTTTATAATGTAAATAGCCCATTTTCCATGAGTGTGCTTCATGCTTCACTTTTAATACCATCTACAAATGTGTTTTGACGTGTACATATCTCATTTTCAACTGATTTGTGTCATGCTTCACATCCAATAGTGTGTCCAAAGGTGTTTTTTAATTGGCCTTATATTATCCTTACGCACCATTGTTATTTGACAAATAAACTATGGCTAAAAGGGAACCGGTTCCTCTTTCATCCTGCTACAAACCACCAACATCAGTAAAAAATTAATCTGTTTTATTCGCGTGCGAAATTTTCACACGGGCCACCTAGTTGTACTTTAAACTGCAAAATCGTTCTCGATATTTGCTCAAGGGCGAAATTACCAAATCTTCAAATACGCTTCTCTGAAAGACTCGTTAAAAACTGATAGTCTAAGAGAAGAGAAGTATACCTTTTTTTAGATCGAACACAACTGTGTGGTGGAATCTTACTTACATTTTAGCGAACTTTTATTCAAATAAGAAAAATAAGAATTCCAACATGAAAACAAAATACATAGAATGGAACTTTAATAGTGGCAACTAGGTATGTACAAAGTATACAGAAGAAATACAGGTGTGAAACATTTATAGCCCTTCAAATTAGTAACCAGCATTGTTTAGCACCTGTTGCTAACGTTCTGGAATCTGTAGGATTTCCATTGGCAGCACCTGATCTGTTTATCTTTTGAATGTAGCGGTCTACAGCCTGCAGAATCTCCGGTGGAATCCAAGGAGCTGTTCCTTCATGTTAGGGATGAGACCAAAGTTACAGGGACTTAAGTCCGGTGAATATGGGGGATGATAAAGCCCTTCTCAGCCTCAGAGAGCAAACATATCAGCCGCAGTGTGCGCACAAACATTTTCCTTCCATCAGTGCGATTCAACAAATTATTTCGTACGATAGGCCAGTAACTAAAACATGGCTGTGTTCATCCTGTCGCTGTGCAGGCGTGTGATGTTTGTGGGTAGAAAGCATTCACTCTGAGGTAAGGCAGGTATGTGACGCACGTGTGGTGTAAGCTGCTTTCCTGGGTTATGCTGCGTAGGGAGTCTACAACAGTGTTGCCACTATTAAAGTTCCATCTCTCGTACTCTACATTCAACAAAGTGGAAAATTTTGCTATTTTAAATTAAAACAACAACATATTATTGTATTCTCTTGACAGATCCTTCCAAAAGTATTTGTTCTTAGTTTTTATTGTTCAAGTACGTAGCTTTTACTGTTAAAAATATTTGCCGTCACTGCAGTGTTTTGCCTATGACTCAAATAGAGTACTTTGATACATAGGATTATACCTGCTGAATCCAGATTGACATCAAAGGCTTAAGCAACTAATATGATTGATTGATCGGCCTCCAGACTCTCAAAAGCTCTCAGCGCTCCCAGTCTACTTAATGGGGATGAGAAACTACAGAAAATCAATACGGTACTGTTCCTTCCTAAAAATTGTATACAAAATAAAACTTTGAACAAAATTACATTTTAAGGCCATACAGTATTTCTCGAAGAACGCTTGAAGAATTTATTGATATTTAATAGTTCAAGTTGGTGTATTTTATATTGGAGCATTTTATTTACGAGAAGGTTGAACTGTGAATATATGGACTCTGAAAGCAATAATATATATACTCTTGTGTTGACGTCTAGAATTCGTGTGTTAAGTGTTGGAGTACGCATACACGGTTTTATTCAAGATTTGTTGCCTGTAATGCAAATACTGATTGCCCCTTTCAAAATTATTTTTAATGACATCCTTTCCATGTTGCATTTCTCTGAAATATATTGTCACAATAAACTCACTGAATAATATGAAGAATCAATGTAAAATAGGACCTTCTCGTTTGTTTAACTCAATAAATTGTAAACTTTTATTTACGTAAATTCATACCTATAATATAATGAGGAGAAATATATTTCTTACAAGGAAGAAAAAATAAAATTGCAAGGTTTATTGAAGAACTTATAAGACCGGTTTGCAGCTTAACCTTTAGCTTATGGGGCCCATTTTCCCGATTCCCTCTTTAGAATGGGAAATTTCATACCCCCTTTGTAAGAACGGTCATTAAGGGGGTTATATACCGGGTGAGTCATAAACTCGTGCAAAGTTTAAAAATTCTTAATAAAAGAAATAATGCTCGGAAAAATTTTCTGTTTGCGCGAATAGGATCAGAGGGACATTGGATTTTTTTCCACGTAAAAAAAAAGTTTCCAAAAGTAACCGAAAGAGGGCGCTTTTGCGTGACCACGTTAAGCCTGCATTGCAGGAAAAACATGCGTTACCTGTTGTCACCTTCATGCAGGATGGTGCCCACCCACATTTCACGTGATATCAAGACGTTCCTGTTGGAATCTTTCACTGAAGACCTAGTCTATAAGTCGCGGTTGTAAGCTTCAGTGGCCCTCATGATAGCCAGACTTGACACCGGCAAATTTTTAGTTGGGGGGATACTTGAAGTATCTGTACCGGGGTTCCCCAACCACTTTGGTGGAACTGAAAAATGTCATTCGACAGACAGTCGCTGTCATCGATGCTAGAATCCGCTGTAATGGGCTTAGTGACGTGCCTCACTTGTCTAATACCTTGTGCTGGTAGTAATGTTGAACATATGTTACTTTAAAATAAATGCACAGTCTCATGTTATTGTGATCTGTTTGATTATCTGTTTGAGTTCGCCTGATTTGCATAAAACGTCTCAGTATGACGTGTGAGCAAAAGTAACTTTTAGACGTGTTTTTCCAAAAGTAACAAAAACCTCTTTTAGTTACTTTTGGAAACTTTTTTTTTTTACATTGAAAAAAATCCAATGTCCTTCTGATCTGATTGGCGCAAACAGAAAAATTTTCCGAGCATTACTTCTTTTATTATACTTTGCACGAACTTTGACGCACCCGGTATATATATATATATATATATATTCTTGGGATACATGCTATCTCCCCTTTAAAGGAAAAGGTTAACTAGAACCTAGCACAGGCTTTAGTATAGAACAAAATTTAATAGGTTCCCTCTCAGGCTTTAGGGTTTCATGACCTGCATAGTTTTTTTTAATATAGAAGAAATACTGAATCTTCATGACTTTTTAGTAGACCTGCAAGTCTGCTACATTTAAAATAAGACAAAATTTCCATTTTTTTTCAATTTGTGTATTAAAGTACTAGAATTAATACTACAAAAACGGAATGAAATAGGAACAATACAAAAGTTTTGTTAAAGCTAGCCAAGGATAATAAGTGCAAAAGCATTAGTGCAAGTGTTCGAAGTTCCCAATATCATCACGGGAAGAAATAATCCGGTGAATTCTCCGAGAGGATTACTTTCGGAGAGGTAATGGAAGTATTTTGAAAAGGTGTGGGGAAACTATTTGTTTTATTTTCTCTACATGATTTTGAGAATCCTTCCAAGTTTCTTTACAAGTTATCAAGTCTTCCCTAAGATTTAATGCAAGCCTTCAGTAAGTGCATGCATTATCTATTCTAAGTGAGTATTATGACTTCGATTTAATGTAAATGTATTCCGTGTCGACTTTTAGTTACTAAAACTTGAAATTTTCAAGTTTCTTTAGTAACTAAAACTTGAAAAGATTTACTTACTAAAGGTACTAATTAAGGTGGTCCAGGACACATTAAATTTTTTTTATTTATTGAGTTAAAATTTTGAATTTTATTGTGATGGTTAATCATATAATTTGTTAACAAAGTCACATCAGAACAGAAAACTTCTTATAAAGTTTTTTAAAAATTTAAAAATTTAAAAATTTTTAAAATAGGGGGTAATTTAAAATCGTTTTAACTCGAAATATTATTTGTCGAATTTCAAAATTTTTTCATTTAATTAAACAGAAATATATAAGTTTCAATTTTGATTCAGCATTTTTAAAAATATTAATTTTTAAAAATTTAAAAAGATTTAGATTAAAATTTTTTAAAAATGATGTAACTTATTTTTTAAAGATCATATTTTCAAAAGTAAATATTTTTTTCAAATTTGCTTAATCAAAATCAAAGCAAAATAATTGAAAAACACATGTTCCAAGTTTGAACGATTTATCTTTAATGGTTCTTGACTTATAACAATTTAAAGAGGACAAATGGTGAAAAAAGCCCATCATGCAGAAAAACGCATTTAAAGGTTTAAACAAAGATTGGCTTCTATTAGAATGTTACAAAACAAAAAATCAATATCTCCTGTTTTAATTAAGATAAAAGCATGATTTAAACATAATTTTAAGCGGAAAAAAATAGAAATTTTTATAACGCAATAACTTTTTTTTCGAAAATTTGAAGAATTTTGTGTTATGGACCCACTTATTAGTTACTAATTACTAAAGTAACTAACCAGTTAGTTATTTTAGTAACTAAATCTTGTAAAGTTTTAGTTACTAAAACTTGAAAACAAAAGTGCTTACATATACATTTTAATTTAACTTTTTTTTGTTAGCTTAATTTTATTAGCTTAAATGGGCTGGGTTGTTAACACCGAGAAAACTAAATTTTAAACCTGGTTCTTTTTTTACAACTCGGTTGTAGCAGATGTAAACTATTAGGGCATATGAAATAAATGTGGATAATTTATATCCTTTAATACAGTCTGATTTTGGAATCATGGGTGTCAGTTTTTTTTAAACATCCAAATAAACTTGTGACATAATTTGACTCAATCTGCACGTAGCTTAACTCACTTGATAAAGTCATCTTTAATACAATTAATTTTTTTTCATAGAAACTGCTACATTTCCTCTTTAAATTTTGAATATTCTAACTGCACGTGTTCTTAGAGACTTCGATAATATAAATTATTTATAACTTGCAACACTATGTTTATTTACAAATCTGTAATAGAATGTGTACTTAGGGACAAAAACACTTTATAGATTTAATTAAATAAAATCATTTAAACTACACTGTACGTAGTTTTACTCATAATACAAGGAGCACCCCTAAAGTAACCGTACAAATTAAAACATCAAACGATAAAATAAAAAAGGGAAAGAATAATCACCTGGCTAGAAAGAGTGACATCTCAAGTTTTGTTAAAACCAGTTTATTTAATCGTTTGCATATCAAAAGGCCGTAGTAATTTTCCTTTACTCAGAAGGCATTGTAAAAAAAAATTTGCTTCGGAATGGAACAACGTTGTAAAATTAAATTTTGTTACAACTTAGGTAAATCTGCTACCGAAACTTTAGAGATAATTCGAACACTATATAGTGATACATCGTTATCAAGAACACAAGTGTATGAGTGGTACAACCGCTTTAAATGTGGGCTAGAAAGCATTGAAAATGAACCAAAGACAGGGCGCCCTTCAACTTCAAAGAATGAGGAGAATGTGGAGAAATTCGATCCTTGGTAAACGCTGATAGACGTGTAATAACTCATCAACTTTCAGACATGCTTGCGATAAGCAAAGAAAGCTGTAGATTAGTTTTAATTGAAAATCTGAAAATGAAAAAAGTTTGTGCTCGATTTGTGCCTCGGATTTTGACAGAACAGCAAAAAGAAGACAGAAAAACTTGCTGTGAAGATTTGCTGACTACTGCTCAACAAGACAACAATTTCTTAAAGTGTATTATAGTAAGAGATGAGACCTGGAGTCTACAGTACGACACAGAAACAAAAAGACAAAGTGCACAGTGTAAAGGACCGTCTTCTCCCATACAAATAAAGACACGAATGTCAAAATGAAAGACTAAGGTGATGCTGATTGCATATTTTATTACAAAGGACTTATTCACCATGAATTTGTTCCTGAAAATCAAACAATTAATCAGTATTTTTACAAAGAGGTGCTTTTTTGATTAAGAAACAGGATAAGGCGAGTGAGGAAGGAACTGTTTGATTCTGGGCAATGGTTTCTTTTACACGATAATGTTAGGCCCCATACAACAATTTCTGTACAACAATATCATGCTAAGCATTCAGTTACAGTGATAAATCACCCACTATATTCTTCCGACTTATAGCCAGCTGATTTTCTTCCCTTTTCCGAAGTTTTAGATGGCAATGAAAGAACAGAGATTTGAAAACGTCTCGGATATTAAATCAAATGTTTACGCATATTTTGCGAACGGTTAGTTCCAACGCCTATAAGCAGTGTTTCGATGACTTGAAGAAGCGTTGGAAAAATTGTGAAACATTGAAAAAATGAAGGAGATAAATTTTTTTAAGGTGAGTAATATTTTTCTTATTTATAAAAAAATTGTTCGGTTACTTTATGGGCGCATCTTGTATATTACAACATTTAAAAACTTCCTGGTTATAAACTGCATGAATACTGGATACAAGTAAATACAAGTAAAGCAAGAACATACTTTTTGCTTTTATGGTAATATCATACGTTTATAATCAGAAAACATTAGAAGAATCTATATTCCAGTGCATATATAATACAGAGTGCATTATAGATGCACTCTGGATCCCTTCAGTAAATATACATAATAACAAACAGAACTGTAGCTATTTCCCTGATCAAATTTTAGTACTTCTGGTGTTGTTTAATTAACTCATTCGCACACTTTTTTTAATGATATCTGAAAATAATAAATGAAAAAAAAATCATCCATGTCTTTAGGTATATATTAACAAATTCATAAAAATAACAAATTCATTCATTTGTTATAGGACAAATTAGTAAATTTCATACTTTAATTTTTATCATGATGATCTTCACTGATTTTAATTAACTTTATCACAAAAACTATCTAAACTAAATTCTTTACCTGTTACCACATGTACACAGTTTAAGATCTGCAATAAAAAGTCGTAGTACAAGAAAATGTTTATATATATATATATATATATATATATATATATATATATATATAGAAACTGTCAATTAAGAGTTGTCCAATTCGTTTCCGATGCTAAAGTTGTTGCATTGATTGACTCCGGATAGTAAAATAAAACTTGATTGTTATGAAATGGTGTTAAGACAAGCGGTTACCATGGAAACATCCTTGGTATGTCATACCATGTGTTGTAAATATGCAGTGCGTGAACTTTTCGGAGATTATTGGACGAAAGGGGAGAAATCTTCGGGAGGGAACTCGAACAAAGTGTTTGCAATAAAGAATATCGATTGATGTGACTCATTTCGGTCGATTGATTGATATGAATAAAAGATTTCCCCTGAATGATTGTAAAGACAGTTAGCAAACTGCAATAAGAAAGTAGTTTATTTGACATAAGGTATTTTTAACGTACAAAACAGCGTAAGGTATGGAGGGACATGATGAGAAAATTGTAAATACATTATTGCTCAGAGGAAACAATGAGCTACAAGTTTTTTTTTTAGAAAATATGTCATTTTAACGTTATCATTATCTTTTTATGACTTATAAAAAGGGTGGTTTTTCTTGTTATAATTATGTTCTGTACTTTTAGTATGTGGACGGGGAATAAGCAGGGTATTCAAATATCTTTTCTACGCTTCGATAATTACCACAAATTTGCGTTAGATATACCTGAAGACGCTTTGTGTTTTAGCATTTTCTCAGGTAGAAATTATTCAAAGACAAAATGTTTAGCGATGTGTTAAATTAAATTATATTGCGATTAAATTATGTTTACTTTTTTATGCTGTTATTTTTGTTTTGTTAAATATTAATTAATGTTTATTTTGACTTTTTATTGTCAGGTGATATTCTTAGTCATACTTATTTAATGGTTTTATAAAAATGATAACTTGCGTAGCAATTTACGCATGTTGCGTATTGTTCAATGACATAGATGCATCCTATTTTATGTCTGTACCACATTGTTATCTTACAAATAAAATGAAAAACATTATTAACTAACTCCAAGTAACAAACAATATGAAAATACGGAACAATCTTTGTTACTTGATTAGTTTTAGTTTCACAAGCGGCAGTCTTTTGTTTATTTTAGGATAGATATTTACAAATGAATTTAAACATTTTTAAACATATCTCTATTCCTGTAAAACTGCATTCGGATACTGAGGATATTGAGATTTGCATCATAAAATTAATTTTTAATTAACATTTTTATTTGGCTGTTTAAATTATCTACCTCTAAAGTTCAAAAAAGGAACTCGCAATGATCAAGAATTGGATTATGTTCATTATTTTACTCGACTTTCCTCTTCAAACATCCTATTGTATCAAAATCAACAATCTTAATTTGTTTAATATGTATAATCTCTTTCTTTTTTTTACACCATAATCCGAAAATGTATATTTTTAAATGGCCCAATATCACCTTACATCCTGGTGGTCCATTTTCCCTGTGCTGAAGTTAAAATACATCAAACCAGTCTTGTCTGGGTAGTACTTAATGTAATGCCTGCTGGGTAATACTTTAATGCCATTGGTTACCTCAGTTGTTTGAACCTAATATGAGATTAGCTTCAAATGCAAATCAGTTAAACCTCAAAAGAGTCCCTCCAAAACCTGCCGATTAAAAGTACGAAAACTCGGTTAGACATGTCAACTATCAACTACTGTTATTCTCAGGATTTCTTAGGGAATGCTTTTTTTATCGGGCGGAGTCAAGCACTTTCCAGGATCATCAATGCACGTAACATAAATTAATGGTATATGAGTTACCAACCAAGATCTGTCATTGCAAATCCATTGAGATTTCAGCTGTCTAATTTACTTGTGCATCACGTTAATACGAAATATTTTATGTCACCTGCATGCCATTTTTGATGAGTTTTGTCAGTTACAACGCTGTTTTATTAAAGTTGCAAATACGATGTCACATGGAAAGTGAAATTTTAAGGGACTAAAAATTACATAATGCATTAGCGTTTTGTGATTATACTTTTCTTGGTAAGCAATGAGTTAAACATCCGGTGATTTGAAGAAAATATGGACCGTACTTACTTGTTAGTATCAGCCCTTGCTCGAATTCATGAATACTATCTTCTTAAAGTACATACATGCCGATATATATATATATATATATATAGAGAGAGAGAGAGAATATATATATATATATATATATATATATATATATATATATAGAGAGAGAGAGAGAGAGAGAGAGAGAGAGAGAGTTAGTTAACCCTTTGAGGGGCGTCGTTTGCACAGCGCAAACGCCTAAATCTAGTCTTTTTTTCACTTGCATTCAATGTATTCCAGTTAAATGAGTAGAAAAATGGTTAGTACTGCCATCTGTTATCAGTTTAAAGAAGTAAAAACATTTTGCTACCTTTAATTGGAAAATTTCTCAAGATTCTTTTGGTTGAAAAAAATCGGGAAAAAATTTGCACCGTGCAAACGGGGGAGGTTGTTGCCCCTGAAAGGGTTAAAGGGAAACTTGGATTTAATTTCAAAAATCTTGTGAGAGAAATCATCGAATTAGCACTTCTTACATGACTTTGATAGTTCAGTTGGTAAAATATCAGCCTTCAGGTTGGGAGACCTGAGTTCAATTCACAATCTTGGCAGAAACTCATTATATTGGTGTTGGACCATTTGTAAGCACGTGAAGAATATTCATTCAGGAAAAATATCAGAATTATTGTATATTAAATAAAAAATATATCAATATGTATTGACCTATATCTTGGACACCGATCCAATCCCTATGAACCATTATTTTTTGTCAGCATGTGAAAGATGTGATACGTTATTTTAAGAATTTTCCCTTAATAACTTAAATAAAGTTTTAACTTCAATGTTATTAGTATATTTCTACGTTTACGAAATGTTAATGTGTGTAGATCATATTTAAAATTTTCTCTGAGGGTTCTATTCATCCACTTTAAAGACTGAAACACGGTTTCCATTTAAATCTAGCAAGAAAATACAAAATAATGTTTGGAATAATTTAATATTATAAGAGGGTTTATTCTTAGAGGGCATATCAAGGTTAAATAAGGACTTCCCCATATCGATCGATTTACCTCAATTGCGGAAATACCTTTCAGATATCTCTATAAAGGACAGTTAAAATCCTTGAAAACTACCCAAAGGTAACATCCACCTTGTGAAACATATCGTAAGCTGTTTTAATATTCAAACATTTTGGATGATTTTATAGTCGAAGTATATATATATATATATACACAATTTTCTCTCTTTGTTGACTAAATAATAGGTATATTCCTTTTCGAACGTCATGTAAAATATTCAAGTCTTTTGAAGGCATTATGGGATGATCGCAACTATTTGTAAGAACTTTAGAATCTTTGAGGAATTTTAACAAAGAAAACAAATATTTGATGAAACAGGAGACTTTTCTCATACACGAATGAAGAGAAACACAGTGTCTGATTCTTCACGAATACATCATGACGAATCTGGCGTTGTGTCCTGTAGAGATTTTCTCCTGCATTGATTCTTTCCCTACAAAAGAGAATTAAATATTTTATTGGTTATTTAGGAGGTAAAAAAAATTTATTTTACCAAATTATACAATTTTCTTTGGAAATTTAAATATTTCGTCCTATTTACAATTAGTCCGAATTCGACAATTTAAAATTAAGATCAGCTGGGAAAAAAGAATTATCAAATCTGTTTTACTTTTTGGCGCTAAGTTTATATATATAAAGGTGCGCTTCTTATATATAAAGGTGCGTTTTTAAAGATAAAGGTCGAGTATCACAACGTCTGATCCTACTGGTCCAAATACTTATATTTCGATTCTTTCCTGCAGAATTTTAAGTGTGAAACTTAGCTGTAGAGAGAAACTCTAACAATTTTTTTTATATTGACATCCTATGAACATGAGCGTTTTCAACTCTACTTTTCTATTCGTTTTCTTTATGAGTTGCAACTACACCGATTTATATCTACGTTTTATAGATTAATACCATGTAACTTCAGCTAAGTACGGCCGTAAAACCCGTTCAAATCAAGGCATTAATAATTAATCTTATTGTGTAAAATTTTCTTAGAGTTCGTATTCATACACAATTACTTTTAATTGTTTTTGCTGGTACATTCTAATCGAATATAATGAGCAGGCATTTGAGATTTACCTTTTGAAATAAAAATGTACTTTATTTACTTTTGTTTAGTTCATAATTGCCAAAAGTTACGAAGTTTAAGTAATTAAACATTTTTTGAATTCTTGTAAATGCCGTAAAAAGTACCCTTTTACTTTATTAATTTTAAAATAAAGTCTTGTGTCACTGATACACCAAATATTAGATTAATGAGTTACTACACACTTTCGAAAGGAGATTACATGAAAACTGCTCCTTAATTTATGTTAGAAAAGATTCATTCTAGAGGAAAACGCCCCTTTTAATTCCAGAGAAGCGTGAGATATCCAAACCGACAATGTGACAGCCTTTCGTCTTGAATGAAGCTCATATACTAGAAAAGAAGGGATTTTACACAAATTGTATCAGAATGTTCAGGAAATCTAAGCGTTTATACAAACTAGTATGACATGTAAAATAAACTGATATGGGAAATATGATAAAACATGCCCAAGTCAAATAAAAGAATGCAATACTTTTAAAAATCTTTTACCTTTTAACTGGTATGCATACTATGGTATTTACAATTTGAATAAAATAGTGACTTGAATTTACATCATCCTATGATTCAAACTTTGAGGCATGCTCAACGTTTTTAAAGATATTTAAGACGTTGAATTTATTACATTAAAATTAATTTTTTTCAGTGCTGTAAATTAATAATTTTGTTATAAAAATATTAATGCTTTAATTGTTTAATTTTAATAAACAAATAATATATTATACGGCTGATGTTGTTAACAAAACAGTGCTTAAAAGCATTTCAATTTTTTGTGCAAATGGTAGTTGTACAGCATTGCCTAATTAGCAAAGAAATTTTCTCAAAAACGCCTCAGATACGTGTTGTTAAACATATTTCAAGTACGTTTGAGGTGTAAACTAGGCATTCGAATAGTAAAACTGTGTCAATTATTGGTTAATATTGAAACAATATTGGTTGAGGACTATAGCCCTTAAAGAATGATGATATCTCAATTTTTTTATGATAAGCAATGAATCATATGTAATATAACTATGACTTGGACAAAGTTTACATATTTCCGATAACTGAAGCCATAAACGAAACAGCTTGCATACAGTAAGCTTTGAAAATGGAAATCCGGAGAAGTGATGAATCGATACAGAATGACAAATGTCAAAATTTTTCAGCCAGAAGCTGCTGCATAACTTCTATTGTGAAACTTAAAAATTAGTTAGCTAACTAACAGTCTAAATTCAGAACTTAATTTGCTGCGAAGTATTAATCATAGTATGTCACATCATAGGTTTTTGAGTTTTACTTTATATTTTGGAAAAGTTTCAAAAGTGTATTTGAAAATTTCATGGTATAAAATAGCGTGCAAAATTATAACAACATATGAAATATTTATACGATTTAAAAGGATGCATAAAACTAAATACTTAAATATATAAACATTTGAAGACATAGCGCTCCAGTAACTGCACTCAACAGTATAATATAGGAAAGAACCCATGTCAATTCACTATTAAATGTTTTTCTCGAATTAGAAAGCCTTAAGTACATTTATAAGAAAATACACTTTTTTAAAACCCCTATATAGTTTGGTGTACAATTACTTTCGTATTAGACATATAAATAACGAGTATATCCCCTTCCTAAATGTTGTTAAATTTCCAATATATATTTTGCTAGGGTATTAATGCGTTTTTAATGTTTACCAGATATTCTTTCATTTATTAAAAATATTCTTTCAGATCACCACACTGTTGTTATATGTCTGGGAAAATTTTCCGTATAACTGAATCTCCAAACAAAATTTTCCAATGAGGTTCATGATACATTTTTGAAGAAATGTTACAGCATAAAACATTTTATAGTCCCATGAATAAAAGGGCATAGGAATTCCGGAAATCATTATGTAATAGTTTCATTTTGATTGTTTTTTAACTCTAAAAACGAGATGTAAATGAAAAAAATTCCATTTAGTGAATCAAACCAAAAATTAATTCCTGCCATTTAACCTATAATTAGAACATTTTTGAAATATTTAATTTTATCACAACAGACTTACAACAAGAAAAATAATTTTATGTGACAACAAAAAAAGTGATCTTTATTGTTTACATTCATTATTAATTCAATAACAAAAATTAATATTATTGAAAGTAAAATAGTACTACTATCAGATGTAATTATGCAATATATTTTATTAAAATAAGTAACTATTTGGAGTTTGAAAAAATTGTAGGATCTCTCATTTGTTGTAGTAGAAAACCTATGAGAGAACCTATTCATAATTTTAATAGGCCTTTATTGAATCATAAAGTTTAATGTCTCACAGCGATGAAATTATGTGCAAGAAAGACACAGCAGTGGAAGTTGCTGTGGTGCATGAATCGTATTTATCTGTGGGACCTTAGGATGATTCAAACGTTTGATCCAAATTCTCATTTAACACATTCTACTGGTTTTACTTTCTTTTGTAAAACGAATTTTAGGTCTAGTCCCAAGTAACCGAAAACATACAACTGCAAGACGGAGAATCTAGTCGACCTGATATAAAGCTGTAATTTTTCCACCTTTGAATGATAAACCAAACTATTAATTTGGAAATTGTCTAGTTATAAAATAACGGCTTGCATCATAACTGATGGAATTTGTTGACTTATTAAAAGTCAGTAAAATTTCGAACCCTAACCAGTATATTGATAAAAAAGGAACTGATACATATAAAGTAATTCTAACCTTTCTTTTTTGACTACAATAACGCTGTCAGCGTATCTTAACGCAGAAATTTCTCAAACTTCATCACTGAAATCTAGTATTGATGATCGGTAGAACAATGAATATTCGAACAAAAATTAGATCTATGCATTTCTAGAATATTTTAGATTCCCACCTTAAGATATCTGAAAAAGCACAAACATAAAAATGCCTTTGAGTCTGTACAGTGTCTCAAAGGGAGAAGGGAGATAAAAAATAAGGGAAATAAAAGTAAAGGTAAAATATTTCATTCTCAATATTTTGGAGAAGATGTGGCAATGTAATTTGTGCATATGTATTCAGGAAAGAGGAAGTTAATATTACTCTAAATGGTAAAGTTAGATGGTATATATAAAAATTAAGTTAGCAACCAAATTACTACTCTCTACTGTTTTAAGAAAACGTAAAAGATGTTTGGATTTACAAACTATTTATATGGGATAACGGGACTTATTTTTTTTTTATCTAGAATCAAAAATTTAATATTGGGACTGAATTAATTATTAGAAAGTTATACTAGAATCCTATGATAGTATTGATAATTTACTCCAATGACAGCAGAGTAAAACTATGAGTAAAATCCCGATGATTTACTAAACATTTAGTTTGTATGAGCTTCATCTGCACCAGAGTAATGGAAGACAGACTGGAATTTTACAAAATCTTCTTTTGTTAAACAAGAAAATTATTTTTACATGTTAAAGACTTAACCTTTTCCTTACGGGGTGGGATAGCATGCATCCTAAGAATGAACATATATATATATGTGTGTGTGTGTGTGTGTGTGTGTGTGTGTGTGTGTATACAGGTGGTTATAGAAATAATGGAAACAGCTAGAAATAACAAGAAATTCTTTATTAATATGGCATAGGACCATCTATGGTATTTAACACCACCTGAATTCACTAAGGAATTGAATTATGCAAGTCAAGAATAGTCGTTAGGGGAATATTATACTATTATTTATGATAAATCGTTAATGCTCCTGTAGAGATGCTGTTGGTGGATATCAATTCGTGACTTTATTCTCTAAAGCAGACCACAGCAGTTCGATGACATTAAGGTTTAGGGACCGTATAGGCCAGATAAGATGTTTGACTTGGTCTTTATGTTCCTCAAATCACGACCTGACGTGTCTGGCTGTATGGATCGGAGCATTATCCTCATTGAGAACGCCATCGCCTGCAGGAAACAATTTTGGCACCATAGCATAAATCTGGTAGGCTAAAAGTTCGACATAGTCCTTTAAAGTCAATCTCCCTTTCAGGGTTACAATAAAACCGTTTTGAAAACCATGAGATGGCCGCCGAAACCATGAGAAATTTCCCTTCATGTTTGACAGCTGGCATGAGACAAGCATGATCATACGCTCGTGTAGGTGTTCTTCAGACATACGCATGTCCTGTTGCGGGGAACAAAGTGAACAATGATTCGTCTAACCAAATGTCATATTTTGACATATCACTCGACCAGGATTTGTGTTCGTGGCACCACTGTAGAGGACGTTTTGTATTCACATCTGTCACAGGTGGCTATGGAATTGATACTCTGCCCTAAATGTTTTGTTTGTGAAGTTTACTCTTACCTGTAATGACTGATACTGGATCCTGGAGATTCTGGCGGAGTTCTACGGTCACTTTGGCTGCAGTTGTCTTCTTTTTTGATGTCACAATCCTCTTCAACACCCATCAGTCTCTTTCTTTTAGCTTTCCCTTTCGTCCACTATTCTGTTTCACAGAGGATGTCTTCCCGTGCACTCTGTATGCCGTCATGACTTCCGATATCATAGCTAGGTAAACACCTAAAACCATGGGGATGTTGTAACAGATACTCCAATTAGATGCGCTTCAACAATTTGTCGCTGTGCATGGTCTACAAGGTTTGAAATATTACGCTATCCCCCAAAGAGCCTGATGCCAATAGTTTCATTACTACTACCTTACACTAGAATAATGTATACACTATATTCTATAAAAAATACTGGTTTTTAACGAATACGAAGCACTTTCATAAACACCACTATTATTGATATATGTTTCCATTATTTTGATAACCATCTGTATATATGTAATATATATGTAATATATATGTATATATATATGTATATATATATATATATATATATATATATATATATATATATATATATATATATATATATATATATATATATATATATATATATATATATATATATATATATATATATGTAACATCCCACAACACAGTCCCATGTTAACGGAGACCGGAGTCGACATGTCACACCTCAGGAATCTATAGTCGTGACCAAGAATTTAGGAATCTTTTCATTTAAACAATACGTTTATTATCCATTTCTTAACATCGATGACGGCGGTTTACTAGGCAACAGAGCCACGCCAAAATCTGCTCTTCGAGGTATTCTGGGTACTTATATAAACTTCATTCCATCACGTGGCTAAAGGGCGTGATTTAATAGCTGATTGGTTAAAAGTTTAGTGTTTATGTGCAAATCTGAATTTTTTAGACCCCACGCCGCGTGGCGTCTAATTTCGTCAAAAAGTCAGCCATCTTGAATAAAATCGCCTGGTTTTTTTATCTAAGTTTTAATGGGGCGATAATACTAAAATTTTTGTATATCATTTGGAATTTAACACGAATGCCCAAGGGAAAATTAAGTACTTAATAAGATTAAAAAGGGGTATGTAATTTTGAATAGTAAAGTGAGGAATTAATAGTTTTTAAATGTTAAGAGTGTTGAATTAAGAAATTACATTTTTTTAATATTATATATATATATATATATATATATAACCCCTTTAATAGCCGTACTTACAAAGGGCGTATGAAATTTCCCGTTCTAAAAAGGGAATCGGAAAAATTGGCCCCGTAAACTGAAGGTTAATGGTATGTAAAATTATCGGTGCTTAATGTTACATTATATAAAATTATATTTCAGCAAAAGGGATTAGACTTAACATCATATGAAATGGATAAGGGCACGAAATATTCAATAAAAAAACACAGATTTTAAATGCAGATAACTTTAAGAAACACTCGTGTGTTTATAGATTATATTCGTGAAATTATAAGAGTAGTTTGTTAGTCTGTATGTGCTGCGGAATGCAGTCAACGTCAAATGAAGTATTATTGGATAGTGTAGTAAAATTGATTTCCAGTAACAAGCATCTAAATAGACAGTAATTGTGAAATATCCCTGATAATTGTTTCTTGCCAGTTATGACATTTTGAATGTCGCTTATTCTCATATCTAACGAAATTATTCAATTTACGCTAAGTAAGTTAGTTTACAATGATAACGATATCCGCAGTATCATTCTATCCTTAACTTTTAAAACTCGTTAAAATTCCTTCCATGACGTATATAAAAGTAAGAAAATTAATAAACAATTACCACTCTGAGTGAGAAATAAAGATAAAGATCTTTCTTGGATATTTATTAGTTTTGTAGCGTGATTTGTTGTGTTGTGTTTATTAGTTGTCCTCACATTGGGAATTCATTACTTGAACGACAGTTTATATTTTAAAGAACCGGAGAACTTAAACAATGATGCAAAAATGTGAAAATGTATGGAATGTCGGACAGCGAATATAATCTTCAGCAACAATATAGCTCATGCGTAAGAAGTATATTGTTTCAACCGGCGAGAGCAAACCAAAAGATTTCTCAAAATTCTTTTACACAAAATAAAGTTATGCATTGTCATGCAAAAAATCAATTTTTAAAAATAAAACTTCGTAATCCTATTTCCTTTATATGGATTTTTCTAGAGTAGAATAACATTGAATGTTGGAAATTGGATAGGGGAAATGAAACGTCTATTGAACATACATTCATAATTTTATATTCATTTTATTCATCTTCAATGTTTATTTGTATTTATATTTTACTGTCATTACATTCCTTTTTATATTTGTGTAGCGCAATACCAAAACCAGCTGTATCCATCTCAAATGATTTTGAGTTATTTAACAAAAACCGTTAGTTATGTTGCAATAATAAATCATAGTATGATTTTGATGTTAAAAAACGTATTAAATTCATGTTGTTGCCTAGTAATAATCTATATAATGTAGGGAAAGCATAGACTATTTAAATAAATAAATATCACGTAACTTGTTTTGCACCTGTAGGGTTGGAAATAACTTTTTTTGGAAATGAACTGTCTGACATTTTGAACCCTCTAACTGGAATTTCAATAATCATTTCCAAGTCATTATCTAAGGTAAGCCAATCATTATCTAAGGTGACTTTGTAAACATTTTGAAGTCATTGTTTACAGTACAGTATTATTTGAGCTTGAACCGCTCAAATCTGGATCCATATTAAGGCAGAAAATTAATGAAAACTAAAAGGGATAATGAGAAAAGCATGCAGTAGTGTCGTATTGCTCGTCCAAGATTTATTTATTAGGGCGTGATTATTTGGGGTAGTACATTTTTTATTATTTTAGAAAGATGTAGTTGGGTGCGTTGTGTTAGATTTATTTGTTTGTAACCCAAAGTTCTGGACTTGATTAGCAATAACGAACAATTTAAACCCAGTTTGATCTACCAATCAACTTCGCTCATAATATGACACACAACAGATAAATAATACTGAATTCAAGGTTTAAGATAAAAAACAAAAAAACTTATTTATTTACACTATTCGGCTATTTTACATTTTCATCTCATCAAATTCAATTAACATATTAGTTGATCTGCTAATTATCAAATCACCAGCAAAAGAAGTAGGGTTCTATCTAATTTAACTTCTCGATTCAGGGAGCGTAACACTAACTAAACAAAACTCTAAAATCTCCTATAAAAAAAATAACTATATTTCAGTCACCTAAACCCACACTAACCTTCATAAGCAAACGTGGGATCTGAACTAGACAAAAACAAGAGAAAGCACTCACGTCCTTTAGTTGAGGGAATCACTGGGGTTAGGCGTCGAATCTCCTCTCTGGTAGGGGGTTCTCTCGTAAAAATGATGGGGCACTGTAGTCTCTCGTCAAACGATGGGGCACTGTAATCTCTCGTCGAATGATGGGGCACTGTAGTCTCTTTCTCAGCAGCACATCTTGTATCCGGGATAATCTACCGGTCTCCATGTCACACAGGCTTTCTATCTCGGGAAGGATCCACCGAGCTTCTACGTATAAGTCTTCTTCGTCTTATTTATTTTCTACCCTAAATTGGCGCTAGCTCCGGGAAGAGTCGACCAGGCTATGGGCAGTAACGCAGGGATAGACTTTCTTCAGCCGACCCAGGTCGAAGGGCTCCTGGACTCCGACTGACTTTTTTCTCGACTCCAAAAACTCACTTCAAATTTTTTAATTCTCTTCACGTTCCCGCCTCCGGAAACATTTCTTCAGCCATTCAGGAAACTCACCTCTTTTGATTTGCTGAGTCTCTATACGTAAATTCATCTCATTCGCTATCTTCTTTCTTATCCAAAGACGCCCCTCTTACGTAACTTTGCAAACAGCTGATGACCATCAGCAAGACACACCGTTAACCCTCGTGGTCTACTAACGAACCCCTCAATTAATCACCCATAAAGAGTCATTGCTGAAAAACGTCACAAGTGGTGCCATCCCCCGCTTATCTGCGTCTGGAATCACAGACCCCACATACGCTAGGCTCAGAAAACTTTCGTAAATTGGCTAACATCGCCGACAAACGCTTTGCCCTATAATCACGTCGCATCAAAGACGTTCCCGACCTTAACCACAAAATGTAATGAAGCAAGCTTTCGAATATTTTAGTTTCTCTTAAAATATACTTTAATTTTTGAAAGCGCTTCATTACAAGTAGGTTATAAACTATATAACAAGGAGCTAATAAACATGTGGAGAAACTGACTTATCTATGAACTGTTTCTCAACGAACATGTAGCATATGAATAGAAGTTTCCAATCCATAGCAACTAAAATCTCAGTTTTTGACTTTTATGGATATAACTGGTTTTTTGCATTCGGCGACTCATTTTGAGTAATGTTAAATGTAACAACTCAAAGGTGTCAGAAAAAAATTGCAAAATAATGTTACAAAATTAGATAATTAGCCTAGATTATCTGTACCGGAAAGTCTTTCCTATCTTTTGCAAACATTGTAACGATTTATCGTTCATAATTATTACCATTTTCTTAACGTAATTGTATTACTGAAATTATAATAAAGTAAAATATTAAGTGAATAATACCTCCGGGTGATTTTGCGAAACCATAAGATAATAATAGTTCACAGAGAATCATTGATTATAATGAGTTATTAGTAAACAGGGTTTGCGTGATATTTATTATACTTATGAAGCTATTTCAGGTAAAAAAAATGCAAAAGCAAAGCCAAAAACTGACTTATTATGTACTGTATTATTATGATGGTTCAGAGAAACAGAAATAATGGATTCAATGATTTAGTATTTAATTTAACAAGAAACATCTTAAACGAAGCAATACGGTTTCAAATATATGGTTCATTCATATGTTGTTGTTGTTTTTAATGCCCCCTGGCCGGAATCGTATTCCAGACCAGGTCCATATAGGCTAGTGGGCTGAGGGGTGTGGCTCTGGTTTATAACGACACCACAAGGGTCGGAGTCCTATTTAGCCAGGTGCTACCTCAATTTTGTCCAAGCACTACCCCCCCTCACACACACACAAACATTTTGACATTTGGGGGGGATAATACCCCCTTCCCACCTACTCTGACATCATAGAGGGATTTTCTGGTCTGCTGATTTAAAGTGCCCATAACAGGCCTAGAGATGGAGGCCTTTAATGGCGCTTGTCGGGATTCAATCTGAGCACCCTCTGCACCGACAGACGTCGCGCTACCACTAGGCAACCTCAAGCCTGCATAGATTCATAAAGGCGTGTTTAATGAATTTAGAATTCTGTCACCACCATCTAAAGAAAATCTCATTCTTAATTTGAATCCGTGTTCCATGATTTGTCCATCAGTGGTATGGTGTGAGTTTATTAAGACAGAGCCAAGTGTTTTATAGATTACAAACATATGTATAAAAAAAGTGTACCAAAAGCATCCGTAGTTACAGATATTTTATAATATATATACAGCAAATCCTCGTTTATCCGGAGTAACTGGGACCATAGGCCTCCGGATAATCGAAAATCAGGATAATGCGGGTAATATGGGTAATAAGCGAAACGAAATCCTTAACTAAGCAGACTTTCCGTTTATTACGACAAAAAACTATGTTTTGTAACAAAATTACATAGTATTGTTTACAACACATTAAAAAATATAAAAATGACTTTTCTGAGTAAATCCACGTTAACGCTCTGTGATATTCTAGTAAAGTTTTCTTAAACTCAACAAAAGCATTTTATTACCATGATTTATTGTACCATGATTACCATGATTACCATGATTTATTACCATGATTTATTGCAGGAACTATACATTGAATCAAACTAAAAAGCCGATATTTGGCGTACTTATAGTTATGTTCTTGATATCATAGTTAAAAATTATTATCTAATGTGAACTTAAATTTTAAAAAAGGTCTACAAATCTGATCCCGATTATCCGGAGATCCGGTTAAACGAGGGCCTGATAATTCGACATAACAAGCGTCCCTGACGGTAAGTCCATACGCATAAAGAACCTGAAGACCAGGCGCTGCCAAGCAATACCTGCAAACTCAGTCGAGGGTTTATTTCCCCTGTTTTGTTTCCGTGGGTCCCCGTGGGTCCCCGTGGGTCAGATAAACGAGGTTTTACCTACCGTAATTTTCATACCAGCTCTTAATGTAATAGAACTTCAGAAACTGTGTATATGCAAAAGTCATAATATATTGAAGTTAATTTCAAAAAGGATGTTTAACTTACAAATTTCATACACATCTTTCAATTTTTTTAGCTATACTAAGGAGACGTTATAAGGGGAATTATAAAAGGCACAAAATAAATGACCCAAGAATTACGGGTCTTGCCTGTGCCTGTTCTGACTTTAATCCTCTTTTGTCGCGAGGGTAGTAAACGAGTTATAAATTCCTTTAAATTCTCCATTCTTTCCAACGCATTCTCTTCCTTTTTTTCTGACAAAAGCTATAATTCTAAACTAGGGCCTCGAAACAATATCCATTTAAAATTTATGGTTTCAGCATGTGACCTGAAAAAAGTCAAAAATTTCTTCGAGTTACCCTGCTTTGAAATATATATTTTGCGATTTTTCCAGAATGAGCTTTGATATTTCATTTCAAATTTTTTTCCCCTGTCTCAGGTTAACAAATTATGCTTCTACCAGTTATCCACGCATTCTGCATATTTTGCTTGTTTTTCACCAGCACTCTGAGTTTAAAATGGAATTTTATATTAGTGTTGACGTTTTAGAAAAAGTTTTAGAAGAGTAGTGTGGTACAGATAAATATGGCACCATTTCATTTTGTCCCAGAAGGTTTAAAATATGCTGGAAAGTGATTTTTAAAAAATGTAGCTGTATTTTAGTAAAGTATCCGACCATTTCTACCACTAGTTAACAATATAAGTTATTAAAATTGATAGTTTTTAGCATACTATTAAATGGTACTTTAATAAGTATGACATTTATCACAATATTTTAAAAAGTGAGCTTGAAATTAAAATTTTTTGAATCTCATCTTATGAATGAATTTTGTGCTCATTAACAAAAAAACATTAAACCCCTTAAAACATAACATTTACGATGTTAAACAAAAGTTTCTTGTAGAGTATCAGAAAAAAATTAAATAGCAATTCTTTAAATTAAGAGAGAATATTTCGTCTCTAAATGAGAGAAACTTTGAACATCAAGAAGCTATTTTTAGATGCTAATCTAGAATTATCTTAATTACATAGTTAGTATTACCTTCACAAGGCCCTATAAAGGTTTTTAATAGAGTCATAGAAAGAGGGTATGTGTGGTTTTCCTATTGAAACCTGATATTAAGAGAATGATACGATCAGAACAAAGGTGTTATCTAACATTTTGCGCCATCTTAAATATATCTGAGGGAGGTAAACCTTTTAGAAGTAATAAAGTTATTTATAATCAGATGTAAATTGTAAGTCTTAATAACAGCCTATAAATTTCCAGCTGATATTCCTGGGATTTCGAAAGGAATTTTAGAATTCCTCATATGCATTTCTTGTTATTGGAAAAACTTAATATACAATAAACTCATTTATCCCTGTCTAAAATTTGTGATTTTTATTCAAAGTCCCTGATTTCATGAACATATATATGTTAATTTTACAAAGTAACAAGAACATGATAAAAGTATTAGTAATATTTTGTTTACATTAGGAAACAAACGGCATTAACTTCGGCATAGAAATAATGGGGAATACCCTATTATCTTCCCTTGTAAGTTGTTAGAATGTAGCGCCTGATTTTAAGTAAAGCAAATATTGTTAGATATGAGATTGAACAGAACTATGTTTATATTTATGTTATTAAAACTGTTCTTAAGAAAATTGTGCAATGTATGATTTAGAGCAGCTTAATATCTTCGTGTTTGATTCTTATGTATATTTTGATCAGAGATAATTTAAATATAATTATACGATTACAAGAAACAGAGAGGGAAAGTCAAAAAGTTTTCAGTAAATTAATTTTTGTCATTGTTTACATATAAACATATCATTTATATATCTTTTGCTAATTATATAAATATGATTTATCTGATGGTGTGTCACTCAAAGGTAATTAAACTTAGAAATACAAATATTTCTTGCTTGTTTCCTTATTCTTATTGTACAATGAAATTTTTCCAACTTATTTTATTCTAAGAACGTATGCAATATATTGAATAATAATTAGAATTTTATACAGTGCTCTGGAACAGCGATTCTCAAAGCAAATGTTTGATTGTGCTCCTTAGTTATGACTAAAAATCGAATTGTTCCACCTTAAAAATTTCCTGAAGTCATACATTTAAATAATGTATGACTTCATGATCTGATAATTGATGAAGTTTTCAATGCATTATAATGAAACATGTCAGTAATAAAAATATTTAAAAAGTGAGGAAGATGTTTCAAATATCGCACTTTTCCACCTTAAAGAAATCCCTTCTTCAGATCTGTTATAATAAAATAAAAATTAAAAAAAATAGTTCTGTTATAAAAGTCTGCCTAGAAAATTTGGAATATTCTCAGCTTCTGAAAATTTGTTTCAAATTCGGAACGATTTAAAAATTCGTACAATAACATAGAACAAAATATAATTCTGAACATAACATTTTCTAGTCAAAATTTTCGATTCTAATTATCGAATGTAAATAATGTTATTCCTTAAAGTTTTTCAGTGGGAGGAAAGTAATTTCATGTTTTTAAATTGATCTCTTATTTATGGCAATTCATTAGTCACTTCAAAGTGAGTTTCAGTGCAAAAGATTTCATGTACCATGAAAATTAGAAAATGTAACTTAGTATTCTTAAGAAAATAAATATTTGTCAAGTTTTCAGAGTGAACAAATAAGGAGAAAGTCATGTTTGGTTTCTTTGAAATTTTGCTAATTTTTCACGAAGAGTTTTTACGCACCCTTAAAAATTAAAAGCTCACCCCTTGACGTACGCTTTTCTCATATTGAGAATCACCGCCACAGAAACTTCAAAAATTTTCTACCTCTCTCTAAAATCTTCACAACATCTCATGGTAAATTCTGGAAAAATACTTGCTGATACATCTTTTATGTACGGTTTTATTGAAGTGCTTGTTGACGTCATCATTTTGGATTGCCTGTTGTTTTCTATGGCTTTGAGAAGAGAAAAGAGATCAGATTCATTGAAACTCGATACGTTTCAAGATATGGCTCCCCTTTAAACACAAGTGAAGTTTGTTGGGTACGATCGACATTTTTAATGCTTTTAGTCGTAAATAAAAAATGTTTCCTACCCAGGAAAAAGAAAAGAAAGAAAAATATGTACTGCGATGCATACATTTTAAAGACTTTAGAATTTAAGGTTACACCCACACACCAGAACAAAACTTCATCAAAGGATATTGTCTGTTTTATCACGGAGCTTTAATGAATTATTTAGAATAAACTTTTTATTAGTTTATAAGACTAACTTTCATTTACTTTACTACGCTAAATAATTTAATAAGCCCAGGGATTATAATTAGTTGAACTCCACTTCCACAAAAATTTTTCAAGCAAATAAAATCCATTACCGATTTAATTACCCATTCACTGAGTGCCTTTTTCTGTTTCATTATTTTATAACAATTGTATGCATTTTTTTACTTTAAATAAAAGTTTTAAAGCCATAAAAAAATCTAAATTATCTCAATTTGGGTTGCTTTTAAGAACTTAATAATAAAAACAACTTGCTTTATAAAAATAAACTGAAACATTGGAGGTTATTATATTTAATATATAATACTATATTCATACAAAATTAGGTTTAACATAGCTCTTCATTTAATTACGATGCTTATTAATAAAATACAATAGTATTGAATCACTTTTCTAAATACCTTTCTCTATACACAAAACAATCAGAGAATGCATTCATTTATTTTGCATTAGGAAAAATCACAGGCCCGGAGCTAATTTTTCTGCTTCAAAAATCAGAGGAAGCATCCGGAACTAATTCAATTGCAGGAAAAGGCTGAAAATGTTTCTGGGGAAAGTGTTTTCCGAAACTTGTGGTAATTATTAGGGAAAAGTGTTCGTTCCGCTGGAAACGCCCCGTTCGAATTCCTGGGGAAATTGAGAACAACCCCTAGGTGGTTGCGGCTTTGTTACGAAAGTATGATTGAAACATGCGTATGAAGGGATCGAATACATAGTTCGAAATATTAAACGTGGAGGATCTTTTACTATTTATGTCATTTGTAATGAAAAATGTTTAAAAATTTGTCATAATTATGAAACTGATTTTCATAATTTATAAAAGGAATTCTTTCCTCGTAGGTGATGTCACAAAAAAGGCATTTTTCTCGATTAAATTCAATTTTAATGCTCTAATACCGTTTTTTTTCCACATCGATCCTACGTTTGATACAGCACTTTAAAATATTAAATTTTCTTCTCCTCACGGAAACGGCACAGAATTTAAATCCGAGGTTTAAGAAGTTACATTAAGGCATCTCTTGCATAACACTTGAGCATTTCCGGCTAGGGGGCATTAAAAACAACTACATAGTTCAGCATTCATTGAGGAAAAGATAATTATTTTTCACTGAATTGATGGTACATCCATACCAATACCTGCTACGACTTTCGGAATACATTATAGCATTGTCTGCTTAACCGGCGTCGAGCCCAGTTTTCTAGCCTCAAAGCCGATACTTTAGCCATGGAATTATTCTGGCAAAGGAAGGAAATTCCCATTTTGAATGCCTTTCCAACGTATCATTTGGAGGCCCAAAACTTACCAAATCAGTCTTTTATGACTTATTTTTAAATTGTTCTTTTAAATGATGCTGAATTTTTCCCCTCTTGAATATTTGTTATATACTTCCTAATCTTCCATTAGAATTCTTTCCAAAGTTCGAACCACCCCATAAAACGATAGATACTGGAACCTGGCTATCCTAGTCTTAAGCCGGTTATTCTAATGACCGATCTATACAGGCGATGTGTTGTATTTCTAATTTTGAACGCTTTTTCTCTCAGATATATAAATTGAAAGGTTTCTGTATGTAGTATTGTACAGCAGTATTTTGTATTACAAAAGCATCGGAAATAATCTTAGTATACCTGTATTCAGTTTTGTTCAATAGGAATGTTTGTTAATTGAGAAATATAATATACAGTAATTTTTATAATCATAATCTGCTTTCAATACCAAATAGTTTTATCCAATTATTTTTTTATATTTTAAATAACGCTATCGTGATTCAAGTCATGGCAAACTTTAGCTTTCGACATTTCGTTGAGTGGGGAAACTAAAGTACAGATTGCACAGAAATACTCAAAATTATCCAGGTTATTTTTCGATAGAGGAAGAAATGAGAAAAACTGTTTTTGTTAGATGAGGAGGATAGAGAGGCTTCATTTCATTTCGTGTTTATATATATATATATATATATATATATTTATTTATTTATTTAATTATTTATATTTATATAACTGTGTATAAATTAATGTTTTTCGCCGCTTGAGATAAATGGTGGTAATAGACAAACCTGGTAAGATAACATTGCATCAATTACATTGTTCAATACTCCTCCCCATACACACCGGACTAAAGATTTAGGGTTTACTATTTCTGAAGCACTAAATTTTCATTCAATTCTCTTAAATATATGAAATTCGTGAATAAAAGAGATATGATGCAAGATTTTGTAGTATTGCTCAGTAAAAAATTTAACTATAACAGTTTTGCAAAACTGATAAGGAATTAAGCTAAAATACTGTAGAAGAGTCAACAGTTTACTCTAGAGTTTTGCATTTTATATTTGATGAATGAAAACACCAAGTATTTTCCTATTAATGAAAACTAGGTTTTTTGTTTACTCTTTACTTTCAATAATTATGACCTTGTGCTTTAGCAATAAGATTAAAACGCAAAAAATAGCAGTGTTTCATAATTTGCAAATGTGGTTTATTTATAGATGACATGCAATGTATTAATACCTTTTTTTCTTGGAAAACTAATTATAAAATTATTTTTATGGAGCTCATATATTTGAAGTGTTGATTGCATCATGTGTAGTAAACATGTTTATCTCCCTGATATTTTTTCTTCGTTTTTACTGGGGTATTTTAACCTTCTTATTTCCCCGTTATCTTTGTCCAGAGCAGTAATGTTGGATAATATTTTCAAATGAAAGATAGTTCCTTCTCTGTACTTATGAAAGATTGTTGTTTACAAATTTTCCCCGTAAGGAATGAGATTTTATCTTTTTAAGTCAAGAGTGATTCTTTTTGAATATCTCCTTCTCTAATCTAATTTATTATCGAATATTTATTCTATACTACAGGGTGCTTCAGAATGGACTCCCAGATCTCAGAAGGTCATTGGTGAGGTATTTGTTGGTGTAGGGTGGTGTGGGAGGTGGCAACAGTTCGAGCAGATTTTCTAGTTGTCAGTAGGCACCATGAGTTGGTCAGATGAACATCGCGGTTTCGTTATCAAGGCATTCTTTAAACACAACGATTCTGTAACCACGACACAAAGGCCATTTAGGACGCCCTTTGGATTCTATGAAACCAATTATGTTCCTTATCGAAACACAATCCTGCGATGGGTTTCAAAAGTTACAGAAAGTGGGTCTGCATGACCAAGGAAACTACGTGATCGTTCTCAGAACATTAGAACACATGAAAATGTGCGATGAGTTCGTGAGTCCACTATTCGTAAGGAAGATGTGCCATTCCTCAAGACATGACCAACAGAGTGATGGAAAAACTTTGGAGAACTGCTTCGGCAGTGCATCACAAATAGCCTTCACCACCTGAATTGTGTTATTTTCAAATCCTAGTAAAAAAAACTAAATAGTTCGCAATTTTTGAAACTATTAATCTTTTTTTCTGTAAATTGTTTCATTCTTTTTTATTACCCTTTGAAGTGTGGTAGTCTATTCTGCCGCACCCTATAAATGAGTGTCTGTATGATAATTTATCGAAAAGATAATTTGGCAAAAGCTAGATTTTTAAAAAGATATTAATAATTATTAACATTTCCTAGGGAACTGTGGGCTTGAATTCCTAAAGATTGGAACGACTCAAATTCAGGATCTCAGCATTGATAATGACCATGTGAAAACATAATACTGACCTAATTTTAAACTTTATATTAAAGTAAGTTTGTTTTTGTGTACATAAATACACTGCTCTACAGATATCCTGAAATCCTTTTTTAATAAATGCTAAATAATAGTTAATTCGTAAAGCCGTTGTAAATAATTATTATAGAATATCTAAAATGGTTTTTACATACACTTTTTAATTTTCATGAATATTAGAATAAGCGATTTTCATCGTCCGTCAAAGTTCTATCTTTTATTTGAACAGTGTTATCTCAGTGCTACATTATTAGAAAACTATTTGTTTTATTTGTTTCATCTTTTGGGATAATCGGATATTTTCACTATCTTTACCGATTAATTGAGTTTGCATTCAAGGTATTCTCTAGATCAAATATGATGGGTATGCTAGATAAGTGGTGCGCAAACTTTTTTTGACCAATACCCTTTTTTCGTAAAAAATCACTCGAAAATTTTTTACTTTGAAAAATTTTTACTAGTAGCAGAATTTTAATACAAAATTTAGAAATATATCAATAAAAAATAGAAAAAAGAGGTAAGCAAAATTTGACAAACTATGTTAAAAAAGAATGAACTGTAGATTTTGGGTATATTTTTACTTTGCATAATAATAATGAAAAAATGTATCCCTTACCTTCTACACATATTTTTGCCAAATATCAAAATTAATTCCATTGAATTTTGACAACAAAAAATTAATTCCATTTAAAACATTAATATGTATGTGTGTTTCAAAAATGGTTAAACATTGATCATAAATATTTGAACGGAAGCTTCATTAGCTCGATGCGCATTTCGTCCACATTTCATTTCAAAATGTTATCTATTGTATTAACGTGTCCAAGGTGTTTCAGATTTACGGAGCAACCAGTATTACAATTCAGATCTCAGCATCCATAGTTCAAGCGATTAATATCCATTCTTGAAGCTTACAAAATACTCTCATCTGAAGAACGTTCAGGATAAATTTTTTTAGAAAACGAAATGAAAACGGTCCAAGAGTGGCCTTCGCGTAGATATTTGGTGCCTTCAGAAACTTTTATAGGCCTTCTTAAAACTTGAAAGGAAACACTTTATGAAAAAAAATTTATAAAATGAGCTTGCAACAAAGAAACTAAGATTCTTTTGCAAGTTGAGAATTCTGATGCGTTGTTCTGGAGATAGTTTTAAAATATTCGAAATCTAATATTTATAGCATAACATAGCCCATTTTTCTTTATAGGGGTAAGAGAGTATTCATCTCTTTTATTATATATATATATATATATATATATATATATATATATATATATATATAATTTGCCAAGTGGTTTATAATACATTATGAAGCATTTGGTAAATTGTATAGAATTTTTAATGGTAGAAATTTAATAAAATTTAATACCTTAACCAGAAAATTTATGCATATTTTCACCGAAAAACTTGTTAAAAATCAATTCTTTGATTAGAAACTGACAATGAAGTAAATCAAGCGCAGTATATTATTTCAGAAGTTAAGTACATACGGCATTGTATATTTATTCTCGAAAAATATTCATATTAGTTCAATTACTCTAACTCGTGAATTGTGAAAATCTTATTTGGAAGGAAAGAAATTAAATTTTTTCAGAGCATTATATAAAATTTGAATATCAGGCTTTAGCATTATTACAACGCTCCTCGCATGACTATTTCTAAAGTAATATTAAATTTGCATTTTATCAAAATATTTAACTGAATTTCGATGGGCTAAAGAGATTAAAAACACAAACATCCATTTCTAAAGTTAATTTGGATCTCATATTCATTCCACTTCCTTGCTAACTCTTAGACTTGTAAATTTAGTTAATGAAAGGGAGTGAGTTTTGCTAAATATTCCGAAAACGAGACACCCAATATCGAGACATACTTCTTTCAAAATGGGCTTTATGAACTCTTTAATTTCCTCTGACTTCGTTAGAAAATGCTTACAATTGCATTCAAAAATATTCTGAATCTCATTATAAAGTGCGGATCATAGTAAATGAAAATTGTTCATTATACATTTCCGTTTCTTTCCTAACATGAAAATTTCGCTCTTTTGACTTTCTAAAATGCTGATAAGTTTTGCAGCCCAAAAGCTTTGAGAAAAGCCGATAAATTCAATATTAGTTTTACTTCATTACCAATGTACTATATTTATTTATAAATAAGTATGCTCTTTGTAGCAAAAATGATCGATAAGTTAAGATTCTAGATAACAAGATTCTAGATATTAATATTGTTAAGATTCTAGAAACACCAACATTTATTTTTTCGTTTAAACTTATAACCAACTATAGCTGAATATCCGTGCTTCGCTACGGAATACATTCAAATTAAACACAACGGTAAATGTATGTCATTAATGCCAAAAGAAAAAACGAAAAATATATTTGTAAAAATCGTAGCGGATATTTTTATACACAAAATAATGTAGAAAAAAATATTAAAATTAAATGCAACCAGGGCCATTCCTAGGGTAGCTGCCGCCCGTGTGCGAGAATAATTTAGCGCCCCCCCCCCCATTATACCGTATGGATTAATTGAAATTTCTCTGAAATATTTTTACCTTAAATGACACCCTTTCAGATTTTACCTTAATTACAGAATATATTATAAATTCAGTTTATGTAATATATAAATATGTTTTGGTTTCACTAACATTAAAATAATATTTGGTAGTATAGCAACCGATTCCTGAATAGCTTTATTTACGATATTAATTTTTGTTAACACATTATACCATGTAATAATGGAACAAATAAATTTAAACGACTTCATTTTCAAAAGTAATGAATTTGCCATGATTCTAGTTTCAGAGTCTCTAGTATTATCAGAATAGAGGGTATATAAAGCATCATATATTTTTGTTAGATTGTATCTAAGAACTTTTCTGCTTTCCCATCTAGTATCTGAAAGGGATTTAAGTGTTAAAGTTGGGATTTCATTTTTTAAGACCTTCCAACGTTTGGTCGATGCGGAGAATAAAACGTATAGCTCCTGTACAATTACAAAAAAGCTTGTAATTTCTAAAGGCGCTTTTGCAGCGTCATTAACAACTAAATTTAAACTATGGGCCACACAAAGCACATAAAAAGCTCTAGGGTTTAAGTCAAGAACATTTTTTTGTAAACCATTATTCCGACCCTTCATATTCGCACCACTATCATAACCCTGCCCCTTTAAATCCCCCGAACAAATGTTGTGAGTCTCCAAAAAAATCTAATAAAAAATTAGTTAAACCCTGTCCTGTCGAATCTGATATTGAAATAAATCCCCAAAAATTCTCCCTAATTTCTATTTGCTTTGATTTATTATTTAATACTACAACAGTACTTTGGTCTTGGTGACTTAGATCAGGGGTGGAATCTAAAATAATAGAATGATATTTACTAACTTTTAAGAGCGATATTATTTCATGTCTTTTTTTTTTTTTTTGTCCCAAAAGGGAAATAAGTTCATTTTGAATATGAACACCTAAATAATGAGGCATATTTGATGGATTTCTCCTAATTCCAGTGAGGTGGTCTGATATGGGATCATTAAACTTTGCAATTGTTTCAATTAATTTTGAAAAGTTTCCATTTTGTGGCTCGAATAACTTATTATTTTTGCCTCTAAAACTCAAATTTTGACCGGCTAAGAATTTAACGGTATAAATTTTAATTTTTAACACGGAAACCCATCTATCTTTATCCATATTTATTAATTTCTCATTTACAGAATCAGTAGTTGTTTTAGACAGGGCACGATTATGAACGCTGGGGGCCCCTGGGCAGATGCTATTTGGGGGCGCCCCCCTCACGAACATTTTTAGAAATAAGAACTATCAATGGGCTATACATACTATTAGAAGTACTAGGTGCATACACCAAGGGGGTTTGGGGGCCCCCTAGTATCAGGGGGCCCTGGGCAAAGTCCCGATTTGCCCATGCAATAAAAAGACCCTGGTTTTACAAGAAATTGATTTATTTAAATCAATCCAAGATTTTGTATTATAAATGGGACTTTTTGATGTTTCATGACGTTCTATAATCTGAGTCAAATGTCTCCAATCGTTATATCCCTCAACAAAGGCACTAGAAAAAGTTTTAAATAATTTGAAAGGAAAACAAAATACACAATCTTTTAATTTAGAATACACTACCCAACTCTAGGAATTATTTCCCCGTTACTTAAATTTTTTTTAATAATAAATAGATGAGAAAACTCTGTTATCTTTATTTAAAGGAAAGTTTACATCCGCTTCTGTAAGTTGGGTAGGGCCTACCTCTACTAAAGTTAATTTAATTTTGTCAGATGGTACGGAAGGCCAACAGCTAGGATCCTTATAAACATCATCTTTATAAGAAACATGAAGATTATCTTCACGGTCTTTGGTCTCGGTTTCACTGGTTTCAGGACTTCACTGATTCAATTAAAACATCTTCCTTAGGGTTTGTGATTTCGGTCTCCGTCACATTTGTATCTCTGGAACTCGATGGCGCTTCAAGCGATCTTGCTGAGATTAAAAATGTTTTTAGTGAACCACAAGCCTTCTTTGCCAATTCTTCTTTTTCAAATATTCTTTTTCTGTATTGGCCCCCAGAAAGTTTTTTTCAAATATTAGACATCTGTAAAAAAATAAGGTTCTTTTCGTAAAGAACTTATAAAAAAGGCGCAATGTAAGTTAAGCTGTTTCTCGATAAAGATTGACTTTTGCAAAGAAACGTTGCAAAACGATTTTATTTTAATTTTGTTCATATTTTAAATACAATTCCCCCTACGTTTACTTTAATAATAATAAAAAAAATCGTATTTTCCCGATTTCTGAAAAAAAAAATTGCCATATTTCACGCACCTATTAAAAAAATAAGGTGATGCAGTTCAAAAATCCAAGTTTACACTTGTTCCTGTAGTATATGTTTAACATTTGCAAAATTAAAAAAACATCCTAGCTTTTTTTTTTGAAAAACAAATATCAAACCATAAATGTATTATTTCAATATCCAACCGCTAACCGCGCAAAAGAAAAAATATCATCAAGTTTACTTACCTGTGAAATATTTTTATTGGTCAGCAATCACAAAATCGAGCACAAAAATTAGAGACTTTTTGCTCGATTGCTTTGTTCTTCAGTTGTTGAGATGGACACGTTCAAAATTAATATAGTGCAAATTATCCCGGTCCGTGTATTTATAGGCTCAGGGCATAAACGAGTATTTTCCTGCAACCTGACAAAAACAGCCCGCATTGATGCGATGCCGGCGATGCGATGATGGGTTAAAACGTGTTAAAACAAAAATTAACAATGTATTTCCGAACTGGTTGCGACGTGGAGTAGTGCTTTTAAAACCAATCTGGTTTTGTTTATTTCCAGTTTTACTTGTAAAATGCATTTTTAACTCTAAGTAGTTACCATGCATAATGATAATATTTTTATATTGATTATTTTGCTAATAAATTAGTTTAATTTTTTTTACCGGGCGGCTAACTTGCCGCCCGTGTTCCCCGCACCCCTTGCACCCCCGGGTTGGAACGGCCCTGAATGCAACGGTCAATGCATGCAATTAATTTGTACGTTTAATATCCATAACAAATACTAATTTGAATTAAAAACTTCCATCTCAATTAGTTTAGTTGTTAAAATTTATCTTTTACCGTATTTTAAAATTTTTGTCAATTTATTTCATTGTTATGCACCAATGCAAAATTTATTTAAAGTATCACAAAAAGAAAAAAAAATCAACGTGATCAGCATTTAATAAATTAAATTCTAAAAATTAATCTTTAAGAATGCACCAAAAATCAGAAAATGAAGGTAAAGTTTCGAAAAAGATTTTATTTTAAAGGAATATTTATGATCTTTCTCGTGATATAAATTTTATAACCCTCAGATTATTGTTTTAAATGCAAACTTAAAACACGTTACAAAAACAGATTAAAAATTTAATGTAAAATAATCTAAGAATTTTTCAAAAATATTTCTTAATGCAACCCTAGGCTATAAGTAGAATAGCCATGCAAAATTTCAACCCTTTTTGTCCAGCGGTTTCGTCTGTGCGTTATCTGTCAGTCAGTCAGTCAGTCACGAAACTGTTTTATATGTATAGATTATTTGCATAAGAATTTTGTCAAACTTGGGGTACCCATACATCTACAATATACTTCTTGACTATTCTTTGCATCTATGATTAATAGAAATAATTTTGACTTGTATTAACTGAATAAATTATGGAACAATTGTTAAATATTTATGAAAATATTTTACCCTTGGGAAACAAAAGATAATAGTAATGCCCCAAAATAATCTACGGAAAAAAATGAAAAGTCATTCACCATCTTAACCTTTTGTTTTAAACAAAAGGAATGTTAAATTTTCAAATGAAGCTATCACGATGAAGAGTAAATTGGTGCCTGTAATCTTACTTGAAAGAAGAAATGTTTTTTACAATAACAAGAGGCTTAGAGCACACTGTCGTGGGCAGAACTAGCAGCAAAAACAAGAACAAAAAGGAAATCGTCATCGTATTAGGTATTTAGGGACCTAGAATCAGCTGCAAAAACAAAACTACAAAGAAAATCTCCACTGTATCAGGCACTTAGGTACCTAGATTCAGCAAGGCATAGACCAGAGTAGCCAAACTCGCCAGCTGCATGCGGCTCTATGAGTTTTTTTGAGGGGCAATTAACATTTAAACGGACCATCATTTAACTACGAGGGAGGGAACTTTAGTAGAGTCCCTACGCAACAGAACCCATAAAAGCAGCTTGTACCACTCATACATCACATACCTGCCTTACCTCAGAGCGAATGCTCTCTCCCCACAAACATCAAACGCCTGCACAGTGACATGATGAACACAGCCGTGTTTTAGATACCAGACTGTCGTACGAAATAATTCGTTGTACCGTACTGATGAAAGGAAAATGCTTGTGCGCACACTGTGTCTGATGTGTTTGCTCGCTGAGGCTCGGAAGTGCTCTACAGTCCCCCATATTCCCCGAACTAAAGTCTCTGTGACTTTGATCTGATCCCCAAGATGAAGGAACCACTACATGGATTCCTCCAGAGATTTTGTAGAGTGTAGACCGCTCCATTCGAATAATCAACATATCAGGCGTGGCCAACTGCATCCTGCAGCTTCCAGGACGTTAGTAACAGGTGCTAAACAATGCTGGTTACTACTTTGAAGGGCTATAAAGTTTCACCCCTGTATCTCTTCTGTATGATTTGTACATACCTAGTTACCATTATTAAAGTTCCATCCTATGTATATGCTACGAACTGCAACAACTCAGTAAATGCCAAATTTGAATAATTTGTAAAACATTTAAAAGAAAAGTAATTATTAAAGCTGTTTAAACTGTATAAGAATTTAGAAATATTCATTATTCTAACAACTATAGAATGTTATAATTAATAAAAACAATAGGAAAAAGCTTAAAATTTCTTTCATATCAAATATAACCATATTCTGTGTTTGACTCTTCTAAGTATGTAGACATCCCCAAATGGCTGTTAACACTTTATCTTGGCCACCCCTGGCATCAACTATAAGTACGCTAGACGAAAAAGAAAATGAACTGCTACAGTGTACATATTAGTTGTGCCTTACTGAGAAGCCCATAACAAGGGCGATATCTAGTTTTCAAGCTGCCTGGTACGTTGGAAATGTACCGTATTTTCTGGCGTCCAAAGCGCACTTATAATTTTAGGCTACATTTTATAATTTTTTAGGAATATTCTCCGTATAACGCGCACCCTTTTCTTGACGAAGAAACCTGAAATGCACATGTGTGATGTTCTTATCTTTTGGAGTCATTCATTTGAAGGATTTTACCAGGCTTTCGAACAATGATATACTGAATTGACAAGCGATAAGGGGAACAATATGTTTGTGGGGAGAAATGCTTTAGGAAAAAAATAATTCCTGGTGCCTTAAAGAATCCAGAAAGTCTTTAAGTTTGGGACATGTTCCGATCCCATCTAACCGATAATACGAAGAAATTGATGAAAGATTGTAACACAGACATGGCAGTTATTCCACGTGAATTAACGTCATTAGGTCTGTCTTTAGATATGTGTATCAATAAACCATTCAAAGGAAATTTAAAACGACAGTGGAATACGTGGATGTTCGAAGGTGAAAAACATTTACCAGAGGTGGCCAAATACGTCATGCCAGTCTAGAAATAGTGTGTGAGTGGATAATAAATCCATGGAATGAAATTAAACCTGACATGGTTCAAAAGGCATTTAAAAAATGTAGTATATCTAACAATCTAGATGGAACGGATGATGATTATTTCTTTATGGATCAGAGTAACAGTGATGGTGAAGAGAAAACAGAATTCGATGATATGTCATTTCTTTTAAATTAACAGCATTTAGGTACATGTAGAAATCAAATTTTTTATTTTCATCGTTTCCTAATTTTAAATTTATCATTTTTATGTCCGGCGTATAACGAGAACTTGTAAATTTCGGTCTTATTTTTTGATATTAAAAGTGCACGTTATATGCCGGAAATATACGGAACATATCTGCAGTTTTTACGATATTCTACTATAAACTTGAGAAAAAGAATTTCCCCCCCCCCAAAAAAAAAATAACAAATCTAATTACTTGTAGATATTTTCTGAAAGTAAAGTGGTTAAATATAAATGTCATGATGTAGTTTGTTCGTGAAAAGAAGGGGGCCTCTGTCCTTCAGAGAACTAATCCCAGACTTCCTTTTAATAATATCAAATGTCTAATAAAGAACATCTTCAGGGATTCTTTCCGCGAAGAACTCAAAAATCGCAATTATAATAAACCATGGCTTAACCAGATTCTTAATGTCCCTCAGTGGCCTAGGATGAAATCTGTCGCCATGTTTCGTCTGATATCTGGCCACGATTGCCTGCGTAAACATCTGTGTCGCATCAACGTGGTTCCTGACCCTATTTGTACCTTGTGTGATCTCCACGAGGAAATGGACTTGCCTCACCTGTCCAGATGTCCTGCTCTTTCTTGGACATCAATCTTGGAACGCTACTGGATTGCTCGCTTTCATTTATAGATTTATTGTTGTCTTTTTGATGTTCAATTGTCTTTTAATGAGCCATTGGAAATAAATTTTTAAAAAAGTTTGTTCGTGAACAGGTACTGGCATTTGTCCGGAAAGCAGAGTGAGCCAAATTAGACTCCTGGGAAAGTAACCCACGTTTTTATTAGTTGAGTATGCAAGCTGCTTCTACTTGGACCCAGGTTAGAACATCGGACATAGCATAGCATGTTTCTGCTCTATTCCCTCGTAGGGATTAGCTTCCGTTGATCCGCTGAGAGCTCCTGTAATCTGGTTGCCAACAAGTCTCACTGTATATAAGGTAAAATGTTCTCAGGACAAGTGCCTACCACATTAAAAAATGAAAACAAAAGATTTCTTGGCAATACAAATTGTTTTTCAAGATTGAGATTATATTGTTTGAAAGTGTTGACTGAGTTATTGTCTTTAGGAAGTAAAAGAAGAATTTAACATGCATATCATATATTTTGATGCTAATAAAATCTATTAAGTTCTACGTCTATTAAGTTGTTAATATATTGTACATTATTATGTTTCAATTGAAGTTGTCGTTGTTTAATTAAGTATTACACAAAAAATATATTTAATTATCTTGTCTTATTTAGACATATAATATGATGGGGATAATACATGCATTTCCCCAGATTTCTTAGAACTTCACCAACCTCCCTTTGAAAAAGAAACTGGTTAGACAAACAAGTAAAGCTAACGTTGTAGTCAAGTTATTAAATTATAGTAGTAATGGATTGTGAAAAGTGATGTAATTCCTGTGACTTCATTTTATAAATACGCTCCCTGAGAATTTTTTAATAAAGATATCCTCGTGAAAAGTCCAAAATGAATTTTTATTTTTTGCTTTTGCAGCCCGAAAATGATAAAAAAAATGCTGTGTAATTTAGCTGGCTGTTTCGTAAAAAATCCAGTTAGAAAATGGTTGAGTCGGAAGATAGCAATCTAAAAATGTCTAGCAAAAAAAAAAGTATTTGACAACTCAATATTTTGTTTACGTTTATGGTAAATCTCTTGTTGTGTTAATGTATGCCAGAGGTAGTAAAAATAAAAGGCAAATTACATTGAAAATTTTCAAAACATATATGCATTAAAATTCATAATTTTTGTAATGTATACAATTCTGCTTAGCTAGCAAAATTTTCTGTTCATCTTTAAAATATTATGAAACTGTTCTTATTTTTTGGGTTTGTCAACATGACTTACTGATATTATTAAGATATTGCAAAAAAAATTTAAATTTATTTATATTTTTCATTACATTGTAAAATTAAATATATAAATCAAACAGACCTCTAAATATGTACGATATGATATTGATTCATTAAATATACACACACTGGCCAATGAATTAGAAACCTAGGATTTATATTTTATTGGACCTCCTTTTGCATGGATAACAACCCGTATCTGTGAAGGCATCGATTCTACAAGCTTCTGGAGTGCATATACGTCCACAAAATACCATGCATTAGATACACAGATCTTCAGATCCTGAGAATTGGACGGAAGAGGAGATTGAGTCATATCGACCTTATCTATCGGCTTTTCCACCATATCCCAAACATTTTCTATTGGATTAAGATCTGAGCTTTGCAGCGGCCAGGGAAGCTGTTCGAAGTCTAATTCATGTTCAGTGAACCAATCTCGAACGATTCTGGCACGATGTATAGTTGCATTATTATCGTCCATGCAGTATCCGTCACCTGCGGAGTAAAAATGTAACATTGCAGGATGCACTTGATCTGCCAGTATGTCCAGGTATTGCATGGATATGTGTTTACCTTCAATGAACACCAGGGGACCACTTCCATACCAGCAAAACAGGCCTCACACCATGATACTCCCACCAGACCCTTGCACAGTGTGAACAAGGCAAGATGGGTTCATGACTTGGTGGGGTTCTCCCCAAAATCGACGTCTTCCATCAGTGCAGAGCAAGGTATATCGTGGTTTATCTGAACACATAACCTTTTTTCAGTCTTTTTTTTGTCCAGTCTCGTCTTTTCAGACACCAGTGCAAACAAATTCTGGCATTCAGTGCAGAAATGACAGGTTTCTTCACAGGCATCCGACTACGTTATCCCATCCTCTGCAATTCTCTGCTCATGGTTCGCACCGAGATCGGTTGGGACGAACCTTGGTTGAAGATTTCTGTCAGTTGAAGTACAGTAGAGTCCCTTTTCTGCCGTACAATCTGTCGGAGACGACGCAGACCACGGTCTTGGCTGATTGTGTTCGAACCAAATTTACGTCTTTTGGACAAGGACTGTGGGTTCTGCTTCCATCTGTTGAACACCTTCGAAATGGCTGCTTTTGAATACCAAGTGATTTCTGCTGTCTTCACAATCGTGGCCCCTGTTAAACGGGCTCCAACAATAAGTGCTTTTTCAAGTGGTTTAAGATCTCTCGTTTTTCTCATTCTACTGCGTTTATCGTAAAATGCAGCCCCACACCTTACTTATACTAGCATTCTGGTGACGTTTCATCCACGTCATAACAGGTTTTGCATACACACGCCGCTAGCGAGCATTTGTAGACACTCTCACAGGTTTTGAATTCATTGGCCAGTGTGTGTATGAGTCATATCGACCTTATCTATGTATTTTATAGTTACTGTGTTAGATGCATTTATCTCCAGATTATTTTTGTTCCTAGATTCTACTAAATGAATTTTGGAATGAATAATTAATTGTTATTCAGGATGAAATGCAATGTCTTAATAAAAATTAATAGTTTCTTACATGTCTTTTCTGAATAAAAAGAAAAATTGAAAGTATTCGGGCACTTATATTTCACATTTTTATTTTTTCAATGTTATGTTCACAAAACAATATTCAAATAACATATTTCAAATTCATAGAACTGACCTTATATAAGGAGTTTTATACTTTTAAAGTGCATTTCCCCAGAACAAAATAATCTCTTCAAAATCTTTTCTATTGGAAATTTATGAACAGAGGAATATGAAAATAAAGGAATCTTTTGAAAAAGAAATACTCTCAAATAGTATGCGATAATAGTATTCATGATCTCAAAAAAAAATTTTATTTAGTGAATAAAATACAACTTCATTCCCCTCGTTTTCACGCACGTATATTTAACGATATTAAGATAGAAAAACATTGCTTAGAATTATGATCTTAAAACTTTTTAATCTTTAAGTCTCTTGAAATATAAAGTCTTCGTAGTTGACAAAGACATTTTGTCCAATAGTTTCCAAAATTTCAGTTCAAAAGCTCGTTAAGAAATAACAGAAAACTTCTTGTTATATGCCAGGATATTTTCATTCATTCTTCATTTCCCTCGTTTTCACTCACGAGTCTTTAACGATATTTAGATAGATAAACATTGCCCAGTTTTAGAATCTCAAAATTGTTTAATCTTTAGAGTCTTATGAAAGAAAAAGTCTCCATAGTTGACAAAGACGTTTTGCCCAATAGTTTCCAAAATTTCAGTTTAAAAGGCTCATTAAGAAATAACAGGAAACTTCTTGTTATAAGTCAGGATGTTTTCATCACAGATGTAAATCAGCTCAAAAATATACATATTAAGTTAAAACATCATAGATTTTGTTCTATATGCAAATTAAACTACCTTCGTAACTCAAACTAGAAGAAACATCGATGCATTTTATTCCCCGAAAATGTTAGGAGTTTAACGGTGACTGCAGTTTCAAAGGCTTTCTGTGAGTAATCTAATTCTCATCAAACATAAGGTAATGTATCACAAAATGACATGAATTTGCCCCATGGAATATTAAACATGGAGACTATATTGCGCACATAAGACCTGTTTTACGGTAGAGGATTAATACCAGCGAAATGTACAAAAGCACTAAAGAATATATTATACAATGTGAGAAAAGACTGCTGCGAAATAATTCTTAAGTTTAAGACTCAAATTTAAGAATGTTTTTTACAATCATTTGTGCAGAGTCATCTGTCTGTAAGATATTTAACTTTGTCAGATATTTATCTTTCTCATTCTTCTAGAAAGAAAAAAGAGCTTAATTCTACGTGTTTTTATGTAAAATCATTGTACGCTAGTGTCCAAAATTAGCAAAATGTCGATATCAAAAAAATTTCTCGCCATTTTGCATGGCGTTGGAAGTTAAACTAGGACTGTCTCTTTTCCTCCCAGAGTTTTTCCAAAGTTTCCGAGAACAGGTTACCCCTGCTATTTGAAAGTAAAACGTTTCTATGAAAGTTTTTATAAAATGGATGAAACTTAAAAAAGCCCTAATTAATTGTACGGAACGTTACGATTTATAAATATGCAACCTGTATATAATAAATGGAAATAATTTATATACAGTGTGGTTTCTTTTAGACGAATAGGATGTATAATCCATAGCATAATCTATAAGCGGTTTAAAAACTACCTATATCTAGTTTTGAATATTTTCCTTTCATTATACAATTAATCATTTTAATAAGAAATAATGTACTGTATTGTGTGTCGAGGTTGCTTTTATCGGTGTATTACAAAGCTGTCTTATTTTCACAGAAATCCTTTTTCTAAATGTTTGTAGGTGTAGGTACTATTGTTAGTTGAAAATCGAAACAGGATTTGAATGTGAAAAGTGCTTTCTAAAGCACTTTTCTTTGGACAGAAAAAATTTAATTTCTTGAGCAAAATATCTTTTGTAAAATAAATGAGGAAATAGTTTCCTTCCGCAACTTTATAAAAGAAAAGAAGGATCAATAATTACCAGAGAAAGTGGCGAGGGTTACAAATGCCTTAGTCACAGTTTATGAAGTAAATACAAACTAAGAATAAACTCCGCTTTTGTGACGTAAAAGGTGACTAAATGTAAACAGTTGTACTGAATTGCTTACGGAAACGGAAATATATATAAATATATGAGATTGATTACATTCTTACTATAATTAAATTCTAAAATTTTGAAACTTTATACACTTTTAGCTCTTTATCTTTGTGCTTTAATAAAGGATTTTCTGCAGCTGATTTTTGTATACTTCAATATTGTGATCAAACTTGAGAAAAACTACACCATCTTTGGAAGCTACAGTACGAACTGGAAACAATTTATTTTTTTTTAAATTTTAGCTTCAAATGGTTTATAGTAAATTTCAAACCCAAACCGAATTAATTTTTTCTAGAGTTATTGTTACAGATGTGTGGCAGTGCTTCAAAATTTAATTAGCAGTTGTATTTTGGTAAAATTTTCTATTCTTTATCCCTAATTAACGCCCATTTGAAGTTCCTATGAAATTCCATTAGTCGGGTGATTAGAAATTGTATGCTGGTTTTTATATGTCCCACGGGAAATATTAAAAGGAAGCTTTTTAGTGGTTCATAAACCGTTGATTGTGTTTTGGGATATAAAAGTATTAAGCTCTCTTTGCTTCAGATACTAAAAAGAATAGAAAATAAACTACCGAGTCAAAATAATTGAAACTAAAAGGATTGGTATGGATTAAATAACATTCGTTTTTTCAGCAAAAAATTTAGTTTTCATGTTTGACACCAGTGATATGGCTTCAGATTTTTTTTTTTACATTTATCTTTTTACAAAGTTTGTAGAACTCTTGGTTGGTTTTAAGGAAATACTCAAAATTTGCCAACACTGGGAATATCTATCGTAGATACCATGACACAAAGTTAACATTGTGTACATTAATCAAACTTTTCTGTTTCATTTAGTCTCGCCAGATCAAAATAAACATAAAAAGTTATTAAGGTTAACTCGCGATTTTTCGTAAAAGTTAGTTCAAAAGAACTCTTTATGAAAGATGTTGGTATATTGAATCTGTTCGATTTTTTTTTTGGAGGGGGAAGGGGTACTAGCAGAGTTTCTTTTACTTCTTAGAGTTGTTGACGTATGAAAGTTTTCAAAAGTCGTTGTAATGACCATCTTCCTAAACCTAGAGGGGAGTTTATCGGATTTTGAGTCTCCAGACTTAGAGGCAGTTGTTCTACATTTCTAATCTTTCTCAATAATTTCGGGAAATGTTATTTTCCATCAGTTACTGACTTTTTAATCAATTTATAGTATCTACTAATTCATTAATTATAATGCAGAATTTTTTCTCGCCATGAAACTTTTTCATACTTTTTTTCTAACGGTTTCTTTATCGTCCATTGTAACGGTTGGATGTGACTGTAAACACCATTTATTGGAGGAACTATTTGTACCAATTGTCGAGGCCAGTAATCTTCCAAAAGCTTTTGTTACTATTTGGGAATGTTATGAAGTGTTGTTTTTAATAATACTTCTTACGCTCTTGCAACTAAGATGGCAAAGAAACTATTTCTTTAAATAACAGGTGGCCAACTGAAGGTCACGATTAACTTGCTTCTGAACGTGACCGTTCGCACTTTTGAACTGAAGAGGTAAAATGCTCGTTATTGGCGAGTTTTTTAGATTAGCTCTAAGATGTTTACGCATATGGACCAATTGAAAACTTAAATAAATACCTCTACTCAAGTACGATTTTTAGCATTAATTGAGGAATCTGAGGTTAACTGTTATGCTGTAAATCAGATTTTATCCTAGTGTTTAAATATTTTCAACTTTTTACCTCTATAAAATCCAACTGTAAAATAAAAATTGATCCAAGGGATTAACTACGTAAACAGAATGAACTCAAAAATCTCGTAAAAGTATCATCAATTGCATTTAGCTCTTGTAGTTTTGGAGGTAACCAACTATAAAGGCAATTTCTTTTCTGAGATCATTTACTTGAATAACCTAACTGCTATTAATAAAAAAATTCCTCATTTTCAGTGAGTAAAATTTTCTAACTCATCAAAAATCCAATCGATTATTAATAGAAATAAAATTCACTAAAAAATGTTTCTAGAAACGAAGGATTATAGTTATCAATACGAAATAAACTATTTTGTCTTAATAAACCTATTTACATACCCTGATTGAGTTAACATCATAAAAATACAATGTCAAATTAGATAAATTTAAAGCCATTTTTTCAGGAAGTAAAATGTTGTCTATTTATTGCTCTCAGACCTATACTTAGATCTTAAATTAACAGGAAAGGGCGTTCATTCCCTTCCATTTTCAAACTGATGAAAACAAAATACATGGGATGATGCCCTTTATTTCATGCCAAAACGCGCATAAATACTGGAGGTTATATATTGACCCCCAAAAACTTATTTTGGCAACGACAAGTCATCAAATGGAGGACATTCCGACATCTGCATGTGCACATAAATCCCAGCACTGAGATCAATCTCTGTAGGGAGTATACTATATACTGAAAGCATAATGAAGGTGGAATTTCAAATAGAAGCTTTTAAGCTATGTAAATGTGGTTCCAATTTGGGATTTCTTAAAATCTTTCTTCATATCGATTATTTTGCGTTTAATTTCACATAGTTTGGGATTTTATCCATCCCCGATGAGTTTTATCGGGAGTATTTATTCTAAAATTCACCCGTTTTGCTTTATTGCAAGTAATAGAGAATGTAAAAAATAATAAAAAAATTTACAGAAACGTAAAAGACTTTTTTAAACTCTTGGGTTCTAGTTCAATGTACAGCTATACATTCTAAATAGTCATAATTAATGGCAAATTTTAACAATCCTTCGGTTAAATATTTGTTATATAGTATGAGCTTGACAATTTTACTTTTAATAAAATTTAGATAGTTTCTCTCATAACTGTGATTTTTTGTTATGAAATTTTTAAAACAATACATGAATTCTTCTAAATTTACTTGAAAGTAACTGTAGACTCTAAACAAAATTACTTTGTATTTTCAACTTTCAATGAAGTCAGTTTGGTGACTAATTTAGAACTAAAAATTATAGTTTTTCATCAAGGGAGGAGAAATAGGAGTTTGTAAGAACAATCGCAAATGCCCCTTTATGAATTCATTATGAAGCATTTGTAAACATAGAGGCAATAACAACTTGACTTTCGCAGCTTGGGGCATAATATAATAATTAGTTAGAAAGTAGTTGAGGTATTGTATATTTATGTTGGATTTTAAGAAGCTGTGTGTTTTTGTATACTTGAATAAACTGGCATAATTACTGTTAGTTTGTGACTCGGAACAAAAGAGTTTATTTTTAGTATTTTTTCTATCTTAGAATCTTAAATAGAGAAAATATTTGTTGACGATTTCAACATGGGTTCAGGTACTATAACTTTTTTCTCCAATTAAACACCAAATTTATAATTTGCAATTAATCGACAAAGTTTGAATATTTTCTAGCATTTTTCTCTGTTAAAAAACGTATTATTACTGATAATTGATTTTCATTGCCAAAACTACATTGTGCTCTTTCTACACTCGATAAATGAGGCAGATGTCACTGCGATATGCAAAGAGGTGAAATAAATAGGGAAGAACCGTTGTAGATTTAATATATTCATATAAAAAATCGTGAATGAGAGACATTTCCTCTTTTGTACACGAGGCTTATGGTCGACATGGTTCTTTTTCAAATATGTACATCTATCTATTAAGAAAAAGAATCACTCTTTCCCCTGATTAAGCCTCTTTGTTAATTTTAACGCATCGGAAAGTCTTTTAAACGTGTCTCAGTTTTACGGTTTTATCAACTAAAATACGCAAATTTCTCAATCACTGTAACATGTTTATCAGAAATAATGAGACATAACTTAAGCCGTAGCTTTACTTCATTTTCTACCATATATATTTTCTGATCAGCACAAAAAAGTGAAATCGGTCATTTCTGATTATTTTCTGAAAATTATAAAGGTAAGAAGTCTGATTTTTAAAATACGGTTTTTCATAGTTAGTTCAGTTTACTTAAACCTGGGTAGTAACGAAATTCCAATTCAATCTTTTTAAAAAAAATATGATATTCCTTACTCCAACGGGAGGGATTTTTAACCGCAACTTCCCCTGTTTGTGTGAACGCACTACTGTTTTCCGTCGGATTTCATATTTTAATGCTGTATGTAGCCATCCCCAAACAGCGTAATCTTAATATTTTAACCTCTAAATATAAATTTCCTTTGATATAAGACGATTAAAGAAGTTACCGTAAGGATTTTACCGTAAAATTACCGGTAAAGTAGTGAATTCCAATTACCAGTACTTAACAGGAAATTTAACTGATATTTTTTTACAGAATAGAAAAAAAAAGTTAATATCTCTACTTATTTACCGTTTTTCTAGAGGCAAATTGCAATCGCTACCAAATGTTGCACTTAAAGATTACATTAATGGATAATGGTGGTAATTTCAAGTGCATGTTGAATGCAGTATCCTTCGATGTTAAAACAGTAAATGCAGTTGAATTAGTCGAAGCAGTAGAAAAGTCAAACAAATCAGGATGTTGTTAGTAGCGAAGAGGAGGAGACGAATTGTCTAAGGCTGTTGTATCTTAGTTCAAGAGATGCACTTGTAGCTTTAAACATCGTAAAATGATATTTAGCTAGGGATAGTTTGAGTGAGAACATAAAAATAACACTGGTAACTTGAAACAATGGGAAATAATCATCCTGTGCAAATGAAAGTCCTTACAAAGATAACAAATTAATTTAAAGAGAGTAAAAAATGGAAATTTTTCATCTCTCTAAAATATGATTGTAATTAAGATATTATATTTGTTTGAGGGATATTTTAATCCATATAAAATATAATTTGTTGAAGTTTTTAAAGGAAAATAATTCATATAATTTAACAGGGTGAATATGCACGTAATTAAACAAAATACACTCATGGACAAAAGAATTAGCGCACCAAGAAATAATTGCGGGATTGTAACGAAACTTGCAATGAAGGTACATGTGGGAGAGATATGCAAATGATTAGAAATGCAGCGTGATTGCGCATTACGTATAGCCGGTAGAGGGCGTTGAACATCGTACTCTGTGGAATATAAAACAGGTAATCAAAGCTTGTTTGAGTGTGCTGAATCATTTACAAAGGAAGAGCTGAGATAGACATGCCATTACGCCGTGTTCGAAGACAATATAAGCAGTTGTCGCTGTTTGAGAGCGGGAGAATCGTCGGGATGATGGAAGCTGGGTGGTCAGCTAGGCGAGTAGCTCGTCAATTAGGCCGCTCTGATTGTGTTGTGAGGAGGTGTTGGGACCAGTGGACCCGAGGGATGTCATGTACATGAAGACCAGCCTCAGGACGCCCTCGACAGACCAGTCGTCGAGAAGACCGCCACATCGTAAGAAATGCACGCGTACAGCCAACTGCTTCATCGGCCGCCATCCAGGCACAGGTAGCACCTTCACTAGGGGCCTCTGTGTCTTCTCGAACCATACGAAGGCGCCTGGCTGAAGGACAGTTGGTATCGCGGCGCCCATCACGTGTGCTGCCATTGACGCCCACCCATCGACGCCTCCGTTTTTTGAGTTTTGCCGCGAATGAGGAAACTGGACTGCAGCGGAATGGAACCAGGTCGTCTTTAGCGACGAATCCAGATTCAATCTCGGCAGTGATGACAATCGTGTTCGTGTGTGGAGAGCCCGTGGTGAACGCTTCAATCCTGCCTTTGCTGTACAGCGACACATCGCTCCCACAGCTGGGGTGCCATTGCTTACAATACACGGTCACCCCTAGTATTATTCCGTGGCACCATGACAGCCCAGCGGTATGTTCATGAAATCCTGCAACCACATGTGTTGTCACTCATGCAATAGCTCCCAGGAGCCATTTTTCAACAAGACAATGCTCGGCCTCATACGGTAAGGGTGTCACAAGACTGTCTCCGCACTGTTACTACCCTTCCTTGGCCTGCCCGATCCCCAGATTTGTCTCCAATCGAGCATATCTGGGATCATTTGGGACGACGAGTTGGGCATCCCACGAGTTTGAACGAACTAGAGGCAAGGTTACAGCAAATATGGAACGAAATGTCTCAAGACATCATACAGAACTTGTATGACTCAATGCCCGATCGTATCGCATCGTGCATTCGCGCTAGAGTGGGTCCAACGGAGTATTAACTCCTCCGTTCTTTTGCCTTTTTCCCTGAAATAAATTATCCTTTTTCTTTGATTTTCTTATCATTTACTTATATCAAAGTAGTCATTACGTATGTAAAATTTTGTTTTATTTTGACGACTCCTTCTTAGTGCGCTAATTGTTTTGTCCATGAGTGTATGTGGATTAAAATAAATGTTACCCATCCTAACTTAGTAGCTCTTTAATTTGCTTCGTTTTGTAAGAAATTTCCCAGGTATTATGTCTATTATGATTTTTGGTTGTCCCAGCTGAAATTTTATCGATATCGTATACTTAGTGTCGCATCTTGTGTGGATTAAAAAAACATAATTAGGTATTTAATATATATAGTGTTTCATTACTTAGTATTTAGAACATAGGGGCCTCAAACCTAATTTGCTCTTTTGGTCCTCCAAGAACTTAATGTTTTCTGAATCCATCCTCCAAGGACTGAGTGTTTTCCGTATTCAAAGATTCATACCTGTAAAAAAATCTTGATTATACTTATCCTTTCTCTTGATAACCAAATAAAACCCCACTGAAAATTCATATATGCATACAATATTCATAAAATTCTAAGAACACAATATGATGGGTGTTTTTATCCAGAGCTATGGTGGTTTTCGGAACGAGTGTTTTTACGGTGAATTAACAAAAAAATTACACTTCAATTAAACTCTTAATAAATTTTAAAAAGTTAAGATAAATAAAAACTGTTAAGATTTATACATATTCAGTTTATAAATTACTTTTGAAATATTTGGTCTACATTTATGTGCTTTCAAAGCTTGTGTCACTGCCTTTAGTTATAGCAATGTTATGAAGATACTGAATTAGATGCACATAATGCAACGGAATGCTATAGTTTACAGTGCTTTGTAGCTCTCGATACATGAGGCTACAAATCTATGCTAATGAGGCGAAACATACTAAAGCCGTGGATGAAAAGCTTTGAATGGAATCGAGAGAACGTTTCTGCCCTGTTTTGTATTTGAATTACAAACCGTATGTGGGTTGATGACGGTGGTGTGATATATATTGCTTTAAAATACACTTTCTACGACCATTCAATTCCAGTGGTATAGGATCTAACGAGTATTTGAATAGTTGTAAACATTAATATTTAAAGGTTTCAAACATATTGTTATCCTATTATAATTTAACGTCCGAAATGCACAGGTCGAAAATAAATGGTATACCTGCTAAAAACACAATGTGAAATGTTAGACCATTATGAGATTCCTTGAAATGACTTGGCAATGTTAAGTTCATCCTTTTTGTCCGGTAAAAGCGGAAAAAAAATTCCTGTTTAGTTTCCTGAACTCAGATAAATTAATTTAAGGAGAAGGGGATAGTGTTAAATAGTAATTTGAAAATTGATTCATCATAGTGGCTAATGAAATAATTAGGCGGTGTCGATCCTCATAGGTAGACCAGAACTAGAGACCCATTGGAGAAGATATCGATATAGTTGTTAGTATAGTGGTTTGCACGTCCGTGGATGTATGTATCGATTCCTCAGTACATACTTATGTCGATAAAGTTATTATAAGGGGGAAAATGAAATGTACGTGGGAATTTGCGGTAACGATTGAATCGTTATATCGGAATCCCCCCCCCCCCCCTCAAAAAAAAGATAATCTTTTTCGACAGATTGGGGCCTGCAGCTGAAAATATGATGTTAATTTGAAAGGATAATAATTATTTAGGCAATTGCACAATGATTATGTTTGTCACAATGTATATTTTTGTTAACCATTTTTAACCAGTGATGATAGCTCTCCTCTCGGCAAAGTCTGTCGCTACCAAATTATTCTCTGAACATTGCCCTCTCCTCATTCGGCGCGCTGCGAAAAGCCTTTTTCAAATTTGAACTTTGACGTAATCAGTAGAAATGAGCTACTTATAGGAAGAAGTTAATCGAAATGTAAGCTCGACATATCTCCTCAGTAGTGTCGAAGCAAAAAATATTAAACTTCATTTCCAAATCTGACTATCACCACAGCGATTCTACTAGGCCAGTTACGCAAGTGTGTGTGAGGGACTTAAGTTTATTTAGAAGGAATTCTAGAATCGAGTATAGGAACAAAGATACTAGAAGTTAGTGCGGGGAATGAGAACGCAAATTTAAGACGTTTATAATGGAGTTTTACTGAAATTGAAGAACATTTTTTCTACACACCATCCTTAAATGCATGCTGAAAGTCCATAGCTATGTTCTAAAGTTAGATAATTCATTACAATATAGCTTGGGGCTAATCAATTCTGTCAAAAAGGGAAGAATACAGTCTCTATTTCACGATGATTCGACTTATTTTAAGGTAAAAAATAAAATATAAGTTATAGTAGGCCTCAGAGATTGAGTCCTTATTTTGTTTTAAGAAATTGCGATGATAAAATCTGTAATGGTCATGTATTCGGTAGAATCATTTTGCTGTTTAAATGCCTCCTACGTTATTAAGTTTTATCTATTGGCACCAAACTATTACTCAAGCAAGGAAAATATAAAAATTATTATATATAAGATAGAAAGTTTTTGAAATTCTGATTTATAAGTTAAATTATACTGTCAAACATTGGCATCAGTACGTTGGGTTAGGTGCTGTCTCCTGATGAATTTTCTGCTTATTGAAATTCTTGAATTGGATGAAGATTCATTGAGATATGCATTTTTCCTTGTTTCGAGTCTAGAAAGGGGAAGGGAAGGAAAAAAGCAGAAAATAAGAGCAGTTTAATAAGTCAGTTCAGAAATCGAAATAAAGGAAATTATTCCCATGAAAATTAAAGGAACATCTGTACTTATCCCAACACGACATTTTTTTTGGAGGGGGGGGGGTAGGTGTAGGGCTTACTCTTAAAAATAAAGAGTCAACCGATCATACAATTAAACAACAACATAAAAGGTGTTAACTTACCACAAAATTGTCTTGAATCAGCTTCAACTAATATGGATGATCATTGATAACGATTCATACCTACGCCTCACCAGTGTAAGTGAAATAAACCTGTGGTACACTGTAACCATCTCTGATACTCTAACCCTCAAATATAATTCTATATCTTTATGAGTTTCTTTATCTATAGTGAGAGGACTCGTAATCCTGGAAAGTGTGAACAGTATAAGACTAATGACTTAAAAAAATGATGCATAAAGAGCCTGAAAATGTTAATTGTTTAATAACACACCAGAAATGAAGCACACACCCACATTAAAGGTTTGAGGTTTGTGTAATAACAAGTAATCATACATCTTGCCACATATCTTTTGTAAATATTTGTTTTAGAGATGCGAAACGCAGTCAGAATAAGATTCGATGCTTGTCGATATTTGTCTCTCAAACACTCTAAAAAGGAGCATTTTTAAAACCAGAGAAAATTATACGTTATAAGAAAAACAGAACGGAATCGCATTTGCAAGCTACACTTGTAACTCAAATACAGCTCTGTTTCATCAGATGAAAACAAATTCTTAGGCAAAGATACTGTCAAGGTTTTAGAAGCAAATTTACATCAGTGTTATGTTTCAAACATCGTAAAAAAGGATATTCATAGTAAATTTTTATAAATTTTAAATCTATGAAAATATTTTTTTGAGGTCCATCTAATAAAATCTGAATGAATAAGGCTTGACAATTTTAATTAATCTCAGTAACAATTTATTAAATATTATACTATGACACCACCTGTACAGATGACAGATATTGTGGTTTTCCTTTCGATTATCTGTTTTTCAATAAGGAATAGGTATTGATCTTATGTATTGCCTTTCGTAAATCACCTACGTATTAACTACTAAGTTTGAAAATCATGACAAAATACAGTGCCAAATATTTCGAGGAAAACATTATTTTAAGATGTTAAAGTTTCACCATAGATCTGTTTAGACTTACTTTGTATAATTGTCTAATTCACGAATGATTGGTTACTCGCATAGTTAGGTATTAATTTTTTTTACGTTCTATATGTACTAGTTGAATACCCGTGCTTCGCTACGGAATACATTTTATGATAATTGCAATGAAAAAATAAGGTTAATTGCTTTTTAGAGGATTTCCTTATAAGCAATATTTTTTTTGTTTCTTCATTGGGTGGAACTAATATTACTAGGCTCGTCCGCGAAATTACGCCCTGAACAAGCTACGTAAAACTGACGATGGGAGAAACAATTTTTTCTTAAATCTACTCCAGCGTATTTTAAAGTTTGGCCTTGAGACTTATTTATCTTTATGGAGAAGGATACTTTGAGGGGAAATTGCAGTTTTATATATAGGTTTAATTTAATATCCATAAAATATACTAATTTGAATTAAATTCTTTAAAAAACTTTCATCTCAATTAGTCTAGTGGTTAAATTTTATCTTTTACTGTATTTTAATATTTATTTGTAGATTTATTACGTTGTTATGCATGTGACGCAAAATTTATTTAAAGTATCACAAAAAGAAAATAAATCACGTGATCAGCATTTAATGAATTAAATTCTGAAAATTAATCTTTAAAAATTCACCAAAAATCAGAAAATGGAGGTAAAGATTCGAAAAAGATTTCATTCTAAAGAAATTTTTATGATCTTTCTCGTGATGTAAGTTTTATAACCCTCATATTAATATCTTAAATGCAAACTTTAAAGAATGTTACATAAACTGATTAAAAATTTAATTTAAAAATATCTAAGAAGAATTTTTCAAAAATCTCTTTTAGTGCATCCCTACACTATAAGAAGAAGCGTCATGCAAAATTTCAGCCCTTCATGTCCAGCTGTTTGGTCTGTGCGTTATATGTCAGTCAGTCAGTCAGTCACAGAACTGTTATATATATATATATATATATATATATATATATATATATATATATATATATATATATATATATATATATATATATATATATATATATATATATATATATAGAGAGAGAGAGAGAGAGAGAGAGAGAGAGAGATAGATTAGATGCAATTTTAGAAATTTTTGTCCATTGCTTTCTAGAGTCGAAAAGAAAAGCATTATGAAGTAGGGAATGTTTTTAGCCCATCGTTACTGTTTCCTGAAAATTTAGTGCTAGGAAAAGAGTTTTGCATCTTTTACAGTTTCGACAGTGATAGTAGTATGATTGCTGCATTTTTAAATTGTAAAACTAGAAAATACATAATTTCAACTGGGGGAGTTGCGCCTGTTGTAAAAGGTGTAGAATTTAACAGGAAATAACGAAGAGATTCATAAGAGAGTAGTGTCCTGTCAACAGACTTAAAGTATTAATAAAAATAATATAAACATTAAAAATAAAATGTTATGAAAATATTTTATTTTTAATGGCAAATTGTTAAAATATAATGATACGTAAATATTCATAAAAAAATAATGGCGAATTTTTTGATAAAAGGAATGAATAAAAATAAAAATAAATATTATTTGAAATAAATAAAATGCAAGTTTATTTAAAAATTTTGCAAGAATGAGTAACGAAATGCTTTGATCTTCTGTGACATCTTTTTAATTTTTCATATTATTTAAATTCCCGGTTAATTAACATTATGAAATTATTCTATCAACCATTGCTATAAATATAAAAAAATTGCTACGGATGATAAAATATCTTAATTTTCTTATTTTACAGCAGAAACATGCATGAATATGTCTCAGTTCTCTTTCCTATGCATTCGATTTTCGCATTCAAAAATTCTTCCCTGAAGTTACTTCTTTCCTTTCAAAATACAACTTGCGTTTGTAAAACAAGTTTTATTTTATAATGTCAACTATGTGGATATGAGAGTTCCTGATTGAACATTGGTGCTCTTTGGATTCCTCAAAAATGCCATAAAGGCTCGATTTGTTGTTTATTCTTAAAAGATTTTGTTTAGAGTCGAACTACCTGAAAAGGAATCCGAAATACTTCCTGTGTTTCAAAAAATAATTCCAAAACATTAAGTAAAATATTTCAAGATTGTAAAATGTTTGATAAATTTCGAAATTGCATGGTATATTGAAAGTATTTTAAAGAGTACGATACTTAGTTGTTGGAATACGCGAGATGTAAGGATTTATTTGGACATTTTGTCGATTGGATGTAAGAGCCACCCAGTATTACAAAACTGTAAAAACGTCACAGCTTGAATGAAGATATTATATTGCTTGTGTATATTTTTTATGTATTGGAATTTTAAAAAAATAACAAATTCTGGAAATCAGAGTGTTTAACGACCCGCATTTATGGAGCCTGCGTATAAAGCTACACGTTCGTGGGTCTGGGTACAGATACCGGCTAAGATATGGATGTTCCATACTTGTGTTGATTTTGCTGTTAACCGGAATAATACTTGTGATGTTGTTATTGTTGTTGTTAAACGGAATAATACTAGTGTTGTTGTTGTTAGCCGGAATAATACTTGTGTTGTTGTTGTTGTTAAAGGGAATAATACCTGTGTTGTTGTTGCTGTTAACCGGAATAATACTTGTGTTGTTGTTGTTGTTAACGGGAATAATACTTGTGTTGTTGTTGTTGTTAACCGGAATAATACTTGTGTTGTTGTTGTTGTTGTTGTCTGACTGGAATTTATTCCAGACTAGGTCCATATAGACTAGCGGAACGAGGGTTGCGGCTCTGGTATATAATGACACCACAAGAGTAGGAGTCAGATTTAGCTAGGTACTACCTAAATTTTGACCGAGCACCCCCAAGTTAACATCTGGGGGAATTGTACACTCTACCACACTATCTGACATCATAGAGAGAATCTCCGGTCTAGGGGTTTAATGTGCGCATATCCGGCCTAGACATGGAGATATTTAATGGCGCATGTCGAGATTCTATCCGAGAACACTCAGTACCGAAAACCGACGTGCTACCACTGGGCTACCTCGAGCTCTGTATTATCGAACCTTGTATAATCACAGGTAAAAACTCTTGTTGCACTATTTAGTGCTCCCATAATGAAAAATTGCCAACATAGTGTCTTTAGGATAAGGGTCTGTCACACTGAAAAAAAACACGCGAACTTCATTGCTTTAAATGAAACGGGATTTTATCTGGATGATGCTTTAAATGTTACCAAGGGTGCAGAAAAAAGGGGATATTTATATTAAAATATTAATAGGATAGAGAGTGATTTATGGACATAAACTTCATTTCTTTTACGATTCAGAATTATTTAAGGTGGCACATTTGTTGACCGCGCAATTCTTCAATCCCATAAGGATTAAGCTTTGGGAAATTTTCCTATCAGAATTTTTGTAATTCCACACTATTAAATGTATGTATCATAATTTGCACATAGTTTGTCAAGCCATTTATTCTTTACGGGACATTATACTATCAGCAGACTTCAAAAACAAAATTCTGATTGAGGATATACCGGGTGGTTATAATTAAACTTCTCCTATAAACGGCATCCTACAGCGCAAATGGATGAACGGAATGCAACAAAATTTTGTATATGGGCTATACACGAGATGCGCTCACGGAATTTCCAAAAAACAAATTTAGTTCCAAAATGTCCACCAGAGGGCGCTTTTTCGGGAAAAACATGAAAGTTAACACAATAAGCGACCAAAACGGAATACAGAAACAATATTAAAATTTATTGACTAGTTTCTGATCACCTTGTCATCGAACTACATTAAGTAAAGGTAAGGGAGACACAAAAACAGTTCAGTTTGCAGAAACAAGTACAGATTAGGACGAAATTGCACAAGAGGACCACGTCACCGGATCTAATTCCATGCGATTTCTGGTTATGGGGCTATTTAAAAAGTCTGGTGTATCGTGGAGGTGTTGCGACGTTGAATGACTTAAAGAACTCCATAATGTTTCATGTGCGAAGCCTCACAACTGATCAGTTACGATCTGCTGTTGAACACACTGTCCATCGACTTGAAATTTAGCAGGTGAATGAAGGTGGTCACGTGGAGCAGCTTTCCGTACATCGTCCAGGACACAATTAACAACTGCTCCTCTTGTGCAATTTCGTCCTAATCTGTTCTTGTTTCTGCAAACTAAACTGTTTTTTATCTCTCCCTTACCTTTACTTCACGTGGTTCGATGACAAGGTGAACAGAAACTAGTCAATAAATGTAAATATTGTTTCTGTATTCCATTTTGGTCGTTTATTGTGTTAAATTTCATATTTTTCCCGAAAAGGCGCCCTCTGGAGGACATTTCGGAACTAATTTTTTTTTTCGAAATTCCGTGAGCGCATCTCGTGTATAGCTCATATACAAAATTTCGTTGCATTCAATTCACCCGTTTGCGCTGTAGGATGCCGTTTATAGGGGAAGTTTAATTATAACCTCCCGGTATATATATAATAACGTGCCACCAATATTAATTATCTATAAAATTCTAGTCTATTAATTTTCTCCTTTTAAATTATCTTTTTTGTTACTATGACAAACATCCATGTTTCTTCTGTGAAGCATGGGCGCTACAGAGACTACGCGACCAAATAAAAGTAATTTTCTTTTATGGCTGATGGCAACTTCGAATTGTGAACTTAGTTTGAATATGGATTGAGACGGTTGTCATATCCATTCTTCTCTGTTTGTTCATATGTTAACAGTTGTCAGTATTTTCAAATTGCTATAATGTGTTAAATATCAAATGGTTTTAATGTGTTAAATATTAAAATACTTAAATGAATGAATAAACGTATTAATTCGTTGAATTGGATTAATTGACTGAGAATGATGTTGCACAATGCCTGATTACCAAGACTTAATGTCAGTTCTGCTGTTCTATATATTGTAGCGAACTGAGGTTCGTAGTGTCAACCAGAAGATGATTTAAACACACCAGGTATACATCACTCATTTCATAAACAAAACAAATGCAATTTATTAATCAAATTGATGATGATGAGATATGTACACTGCACAGATGTAAGATGAACTTCGTAACTTAGGTAATCACACTCGATTTAATCGGCGTGGGGCGGAGTAAGAACACAGAAGTCCGCTAGGCTAGCAGAACTGGCTCTGCTTCAATGATGAAGAAACAGCACTTCTCCTGACGGGAAAGGGCTCCCCAATAATATCAACGGCGGTGATCACTGCACGCACCCGGTAGCGATGAAATTATTAAATTAAGGAGAAAGGACTCCTCACTGGAAAATAAGGTAGCAAAGGCTCCTTCCACGAAGACTGGTCTCCGACAAATTAGTGGAGTATGTTTTCTCCTGCAGGAACTAGATCGTCGCTGCAAACAGTCACAAGGGACTCTGAACCGGTAAGGGCGCAAACCCGGCTGCTCTTAAAACTGGATCCGCTACGTGTCAGGAACTAGAAGACGCAAGCCAAGACTGAGGGGTCCATTCTCTTTTTATAGAAGAACCTCCACCGGATATTGCATCACTCTCCAGAAAGTCGAACGATCTAGAACAAGTGAGAAACGGAAATGGGTTTCCTGGGGCGATAATGAAATATTTTCCCCGGGTCTAAAGAGGCCGCCTTTTTAGTTTGTCCTCCAAGCCACTTCAAAGAGTCTCAAAGGGCCGCTTCGGTAAAATGCGAAAGGCACGAGTCCTTTTGTTTTGGCACGCGACGCCTCCAGGATGCTGCTTCACAATTGATAGTTCATGAATGAAAGCACCTGGGGTCTCCGGTCATTTATAACTAACGTCAGCGGTGTCACCCGGTGGCGATGACTAAATCAAGAAAAATGACCATGTCCCCTAAGGTTCTGTGGAACAAGTCTATCGGATGAACAAAAGGAAAATTGCCGTCAGCATATTGCCACCTAAGTCGTCGGAAATCTTTTGATGGGTCTCAGGCCGAGATAGAAGAATTTCTTTTGTTAACGGAGAGGTTGAAATGCAATACTCTACAATATCTTCGAAAGAGTCAACCAATGTCTTCCTTAAATTATCACAATTATGTATTCCAAGAGTAGGCAGGATTTATTTCCAGAGTTTTATTTCAAGTTGTATTTTCAAGTATTATTTCAAGAGTCGGTAGAATATATTTTTCGAAGTATATCTAGATATTATTATACACACAGACAGACAGACAGGCAGACACACACACACACACACACACACACACACACACACACACACATATATATATATATATATATATATATATATATACAAGAACATTGGCTAGAGGATAAATTTCTGCTGCTCTATTTTATATGTGGGAATTTTACAATTTAGTATATATTCAGATTAAGGCCTAAAAAAGTATTTCTGAAAATTTCGATAATATAGTTGTTCAGTTCTAGAGAAAAACACTTTGAATTTCCATTCTCTATATTATTATTCTGCGTTACAATTCTATATATTTGGGCATTTGAAAGGAATTTCAGATCAATATAGGTTTTAAGCCAACATGAGCTGTAATATTGCTCAGATGCTTTAGATATTTTTCTATAGAATCGGAATATAATGTTTAGAAAATATGCTTTTTTTCTAAGAAAATATACTTAAGACATTTACTTTAATCTGATCTTGTTTTCAGGATCTTATTATACCATTATTTACATTATTAACACAAAAAATCAGGTATTTTTACTTCTTGTCCTAAATTCTTTTCAAATTTGAGATTTAAATATTTTTCTATTGACATCATATTTTTTAAACTGCAGAACTTCAGAAAATATTCTTCAAAATCGTGCAATGAAATGATCTTACGGGAAATAGTAAAATAATGTTTAGGTGTTCAATTGTGGTTTCATCTTCAAACAAGAAAAAAAAATTAAAAGTATAGTTATTACATATCAGTTTGAAATCTTCCGTCAGTTGCATTTAGAAAATATTCCTAGAATTATATATAAAGTCAAATCCAGTCAAAATTATCCTAATGAATCCATTATAATTATTTGTCCATTCCTATTTAACTGGAATTTTGGACAAGTTCTGTACGCTGTCTATCTTAAGTTTAATGGATTACTAATGTTTAATAAATAATTGAAATCGATTTTAACAGACATGCCAAATACTTTCGAATTGATAACGAACGAGTTTATAATTATTTTTGATGTATCTAAGACAGTTGTACTAATGAGTTCCTTGTAATTGTTCTGGCAAGTATAATAATTTACAGAGGTATCTAGCATGCAAAACTTAAATTAAATGTGTCTCTAAAAATTAAGGAACTAAATTGAGTATACTTTATAACTAAGCAAATTGTGATTATCCCGAAGTTCACCCACAGTAAATAATTATACAAGGGTAGCTCAAATCAAAGTGAGAATTCTGCTATTGTGACAGTATTTAGATACCCACAGCTTTGCATTTGCGCCTGTAGGTGACTTTATATGTTACGAAAGAAAGTTGCTATTGGCGGAAAGTGTAATTGTTGTGTCTGAACATGTTTTAGCAAGACTACTAAGTATAGGACATGGATTCTTCGAAACAGACCCAGTGAGGGTTATTCAATTTCTGACGGCAGAAGGTGTTATTGAATCCGACATTTATTGTAATATGAGGGATGTGTATAGATTTGAGTGTGGGTCCCAATGAACTGTATTCAGATGATTTAGAGAATTTAGTAAAGGTCATGGAGAGACCTGCTCAAGCACACCTGGTCATCACCTTGGAAACGACTACCTTGGACAAGATTTTCTACGGCGCATCCGCTGGGAGGTCTTCGACCATCCCCCTACTTGTCGGCATGCGACCACCCCATCTTCAGTCCATTGAAAAAGGCTTTCAAAGGCCACCGGTTTGCTAACGATGTATAGGTTCGGAACATAATCCATGCCTGGTTTCGAAGACAATTACGGACATTCTTTGCTCAGGGTATCCAAAATCTAGGAAGCTCTGGGACACTTGGTTGAATGGACAAGGCGACAATGTGTAACGGATTTGTAGCTCATGTATCACTTCATATTCCAACCAATAAACTATTACAGAAAAAAACCGTAAATCTCACTTTCGTTTGGATCACCCTTGTCGAATTTGTCCTAAGCAATTTTTTCTTTTATTTCAGTACTTTTATTCTATTTACTCCTGTTCATATTCTCATATAGAATGTAGCGTAGTTTTGGGGCGTAAGAGAATTAACACAGATATGAATACAGAATAGAAGCATATTATATAGAACACATAGTCTAACTGAGGGATAAGGAGTTTGAAGTAATTTGTACATTATCATAATGGAAAAGTAATGGAAACCTATCACAAGCATCTTAAGGATTATCTTTATTAGGACCATGAACTAAGCATATTTTGAAGAAAGTAGCATCGTAATCTCTTTCCTCAAATATAAATGTATATTGTACTATTCTTCCCGTAAAATACCTCTTTTATGTTACAAGTGAGGTAATTTCCCAAAACAATCTCTCTCTCTCTCTCTATATATATATATATATATATATACTAGCATTATTGCCCGGCGTTGCCCGGGTAGATATATAGATATAAAATTTGTCATGCATTCCATCAAAAAATACTGGGCTGCACCCCCCCCCCCCCCACTCTTCATGTTCCTCTGGTCAGACAGAATGCGCTTAGCGCATCTTTACAGAAATTATATACCCAGATTTTTGATGGAAAGCATGAAAAATTTTATATCTATGTATCTACCCGGGCAATCATTCTTTAAAACTATTTCATTAATTTTCTTATGCCTTAATATAACTAATGGACTAATAGTTCGGTATGAAAGTTATGTGTTGTTATGTTTCTCTGTTTAAAGAGCTTTTCCTCCCACTGCTTAAAAAACCCCAAAACTCTTTATCTTATATGACCCAACATTTATCTTATATGATTTCACGGAATAAGTAATTCAATACGGAATAAGTATTTGACGGAATAAGTAATTCCTTTTTTTCCAAATTTTATTAAGTTCTATTAGTTTGAACGGCATTGTCTAAAATTGTCTAAAGCAGCGGTTCTCAACCTTTTTAGACTCACGACTTCACTAAACGTAAGAAAAATAAAATAAACACTTCGCCCTCTCCCCCGTCATCCCCAGACCAACTCTCAAACCACCCCAGATCACCTCTCAGAACAAACCTCTTTTCCGCGTATCGAATTTGACTGGTTGTGGTGAAGGGGTTGTATCCACATTTAAGAGGTGCGCTTAGGGGCACAAAAATCATTAAAAAATTAATTTAAAAAAACTAATAGAGCCCCAAATTTCGTTTTTCCCGATTTAAGTTTCTCGGGTCCTAAACATTAACTGCGCCGAATTTGGTCCCGGTGGGTGGAACAGTCTATGATTCTATAGCGGACAAACAAACAGACAAGCTCTTTTATATATATAGATATATACATAATATTTTGGGGTGATTTTAATTAAACTGACACTACTCAAAGCCACCTGTAACGCGATCTATCACCCGGGATTCCACTAAAATTGATAGAGGGACTAAGGACGACATGGTAAAGAGTTTTAAAAAAAATTCCAAAAATCTCCAATAGGAAAAGATAGGGCGTTGTTGTTGTTGACGAACAAGAGAATTCGCATAAAACGCAAGTAAAACATCAAAATGCAAATTCAAGACTACTTAGTCGACAGCAGCGCCAGTATTTTGGGCTATAAAGATCGGTGCGGAATCTGTTGTGCTATCGCATTGCAGAAGAAAGTGTCATCACTCGCTTTTTTTCCACTTACATGGCTATCTCGCTCCCCGGATTTAACCCATGTGACTTCTTTCTGTGAAGTTATTAAAAGTCCATGGTTATCTTGGTGGAGTCTCGAACTTGGCGGCCCTAAAGGACAGCATATCCCGGACTGTGATGAACTGAACATTCCTGGTGACATGTTACCCCATTCGGCCGTTGAGAAAGTAGTGTTCAGGATGCAATGTGTCGTCCACGAGGATGGTGGTCACGTTGAAGGAGGGAGAAGTGGATTTGCTGCATAAAGCGGTGTTCGAATGAATTTTTTTTGTTATTCATTTGTCTGCTGTTACAACTTTTTCGGTATTCACCCCTTATCTTTATAGCCCGAAATATTGGCGCTGCTGTCGGCTATGTAGTCGTGAATTTGCATTTTGATGTTTTACTTGCGTTTTGTGCAAATTCTCGGGTGCGCGGACAACAACAGCGCCATATCTTCCCCTATCGGCGACTTTTGGAACCTTTTTTTTTCTTTTCACGGAAACTCTTTCTAATGTCGTCCTTAGTCCCTTTATCAATTTTGGTGGAATTTTGGTTGATAGATCGTGCTACAGATGGCTCTGAGTAGTGTCATTTTAATAAAAATTCCCCCGTATATATATATATATATATATATAATATATATATATATATATATATATATATATATATATATATATATATATGTATGCAACTTATTTGAAAAAGTTAAAACTCGGCACCAAAGTGAGATTGAGTTTCGTCAAGGTCTAATGGAAAACTCCGTTCTGATATTTCATCTCAAAAATGTCGCTCCACCAAACTGCTTATATGAATCTGATAATATTACAATTCCATGGCTTCCGAATCACGCTACTTATTTTTTGGTTTTAATATCAATAATGAAAATAATCTCTTTCCTACATGGAAGTCAATATTTGATTTGTGGGGTTCCAGACAAATTTTTTTTTATTGCTCTGGTGTCTCGACAAATATATATTTCGACTGTTATTTAGCGGTGCATATATGTTAAATGCATGGCCTTGTTTTTTTCTGACGATTTCCCCATCGGCTAACTAAATTCCTTCCCTGTTTAAGACTTTCAAGGTCATGCACTCCAATACAAAACTTTAGAAATTGGTTTTAAGTGAGCATTAGTATTTCAAATACGTAAAACCAATTATTGATATGTTATGCTATTTAAAAGCAAATGGCAATAATTCATCTTAATTAAATTACTTATAACAGAAAAATATAATGACTAAAAAATTACTAATGGAAATTTGAAACTTTACAATGTTTAGTTTTCAAACACATTTCATTCCGCCTGAATTTTGAAAATTAAATTAAACGTATTTTGTCTTAATGTATGTAAACTAGTTATTGGATTTCGGGAATTATTGGACAGTGCAATAAAACATTTCAGCAGTATTTAAACTGTTTTAGAATTTTTAAATTTATTCTGTGTGGAAATAATTATTATAAAAGCTTAAAACTTTCCTTTAAAATTTAAAAAAAAGTAAGGTACTGAAAACCAACGGAAGGATATTCTTCGGTTCTTCGTCGTACGGTAAAAGTACCAGCACAATTCTGACCAACAGATTTTGACACTCGTGTTAAAAGCCCTATCTTCGGGCTTATTTTTGTTAGTTACTTAGTCAATAGTCAAATCAATTCGCGAGATAACTTAAAAGTATAAAATTATATCCTCAGCTTCAACATAACTGATTATTTTAGGTCAGTTCAAAAAGTGTGGGGAAAAGAATAAAATTTTAGGGAAAATTTTAAAGATTAAATGTTCTTAAAACAAGTTCTATGACTTTTTGTTTATAACATTATATCGCAGAATCATTTTATGTTATTTCCCTGCTTTTATTTTTTTACAAATCATATTGAGACGGGTTTATTTCATACGTGATAAAAATCATCAAAATAACTGTAGAGACCTAAATAAAGAATCGCGACAACAAATATTGTATTTCGATTTCTGAAATTAATCTTTATGAATTCTGTTCTACCCTTATGTTTTATAAGACATATTGAAGTAACTCGTTATATATAATATCACATGACTCAAACTTCCTATTCTTTGTCTGAAATGTAAGAAAGCCGGTAAAGTATATGATGTCAATTTTATTTAACCTTTACACGAGAGTTTGCGAAACTTGCTGCAGTTGGGTCGTTTTATTCATATTAAACCAACTGTACTCAGATGTAAAATAAGTACGAGGAGTTAGGTTGATACTCTGATACAAAAACCGAATGTAACAGGACACCTGTAACAGTGCTTTAACATTTCCATGATTTTCTCAGTATGTATCGTATAAAAATTAAGCAGATATTTTCCATATCTTACCCTTTAGAAAATAACCTTTCAACCTTACATTACTAAAGCTCATATCGCTCACTTCTTTCAACAACGTTATATCTAAAAATTCGGCGATTTTTAATTATGCCTGTTTTTAGAATGCCCTGAAAGAGTAGTATATCCTTGCAAGATTGTCATATCTCACCGTTCAATATTTAGCCGCTAGAGACCAAAATTAATATTTATATTTAATACATTTTATTCTACTTTTAAACTTTAAAACCACTCTCCTGAAGATTCGTGTTTTTAGGCTTATGACTTTGACTTATGACTTTGTTGAAAGGAGTGAGGGATATAGCATTGGTTAAACGTAAATGAGAGAAATTACTAGTATATACGTCTTCAATCGCTGTTGAAGTCAAATTATAATCTCACAAGAGCATAGCGGGGGAATCTGAGTGTCACTATCTACCATAAAGTACTAAAAACAAACCTAACAGCTTGGGAATTTATGCTAAACTAAACTCTCGAGAAAGAACCATCACAAGCATAAGAATCATATCAAACTTCTATGTGCAGTTTAGTTTTATTTATATTTTATTTAGTAATATCTATAGATTGAATAATATTTTAAATCTTGTTATTACCGATGGGAATTAAGAGTTGTCAGAATTACACAAGCTACTTGTTACAATAGTAATTGCAGTTATATTTGCATAAAAGTTACATTATCCTCATTTGAAAACATTTTCAAATTATGCGATGTATGTTATAACATTTTTCCTGTTTCCCGATTACAGTCCGAAACGTCTTTGCATTTACAAGCTTAGCCAAATATCACAGTTAACGCCTATAAAATACAAAGGTCCATATTTATTTCCCAAAATGAATCAACTCCGATTGGACACAGCATATTATTACATTTCAGCACAAAGGAGTAAACAATTAAGATTAGTACAAACCCTTCGCTGCACATCAGTAAGCGAATTCATTAGAATCGGCTCAGTAAGTATAAAGTACTCCCACGTGACATAAATTTGAATTCATTATGAGACTTCTGGATGCCCTGAATGTTCGAATGCGTCGCCCATCTGTGGAACTCTTGTATCTTGCCTGGGTTTAACTTGTGACTGAGGTGAACAAATGAGCATATTTTAACACTCGTTGTTAAGATTAAATGGAGAATTGTTAAGGCTATTTCTTCCTAAGATTGTAAATTGAATAACGCATTGTTAAAGATTTTATGTAATTTTAATGTTAAGAAACAAGACCAGATATGAATCCAAAATGAGAATTGAGGATATTATTTCTTGTTTCCACTTTCTATGTTGTCAGATAACTTATTCAATAAATTTAAGCTAACCTAGAAACAGTAATACCGTTTCGATTGTTTGTCTCTTAAAAATCTTGTTATGGCGATTTGATTTTGTACATTCACAGGACTCTATAGATTACTTAAGACACTAAAATTAATTTCTATCGTAGTTTTCATGATATCGATGATATTGAAAGTTATTTCGTTGTTGTTGTTGTTGTTACTAACCCCCCTGGACTAGATAATGCTCGACCAGAACCATGAGGCTCTGTCGTCTGAGCAAAAGAGAGGCAGCAGAATCCTGATTTTCTGCAAGCATGCTGACGGGGATACCTAAACAGTCCCCAATGTGGGAAGAATTCGCAAGGAGCAACAGAACTGGAACAAGAGGGAAAGTCTTTGTAGAATTCTCGAAACGCATACTTTTTGTATGGCCACTCCGAAGATGAACAAGACCCGGCTGTATTGGTCTCAGACATCTAAAGAACAAGACCAGACAAGGGTGCTTGGTTGGATACCAGTGATGAGTAGGAGGTTTTATCTAGACTTGCTTGGTCTAATAACGGATTGAGCCTCCGATGCAATTAGGACTTCAAACAGGGACGAATCCTCTAAACAGCCCTAATTTGCTAGTAGGCAGGAGCAGAAGAACAGGAACAAGGGGGAAAGACCTTTGTAGAATTCTCGAAATGCATCCTTTTTGTATGGCCACTCTGAAGACGAGCCACGGCAGACTGTATTGGTCTCGGATTTCTAAAGAGCTAAACCAGACTAGGGCGCTTGGCCAGATACCAGTGATGAGTAGGAGGCTTTCTCTAGACTTGCTTGTTCTAAATAACGGATTGAGCCTCCGATTCAGTTAGGACTTCAGACAGGGGCGAATCCTCTAAACAGCCCTCATTTGCTAGTAGGTCGGCTTGATAAAGTTATTTTGAGAGACGTATGTGCGAGAGAGACTACTTGGAATACTATGCCTTTCATGGCGTTTCTCAAAGTATAGCATTTTAGTTCATATCTTTCGTAAAGAAATCAAGTGTTATTTTGTGGATCAAAATATGACTTGTCTGTCTGTTATGCAGTTTATATCATATCAACAAATTTCAGAAATATCTGGAGGGTAACAAGATGGTAAAAAAGTTTGAATATCTTCATCATTTAAAAATATAATAAATTTTATTTAGGCCTATATTTTAGCTTTGTGACTAATCATGTCTGCTCTTATATATATATATATATATATATATATATATATATAAATACTTAAACATTTCTTTTGTTTTTAGGTGAGTATCAAATTTTCGTATTACATTTTTCTAAATTGGTGAAAGGGTAAGTGAATATTTTTTTTTTAGTTTCAAAATGTAATCTTTTCATTTTCCTTGAGATTTGTCTTATTGGAAACTATCTGCTGCTTACTCTCAGGGGGAATTTATGCAAATAATCAATAAGTTGGTTATTATTACTGCATTTTAGTTTCAAGAAGTTCTACTTAAGCAGATGAGTAGTAAGATTTAGACTTTACATCTGAGGATATTTAATTTGAACACTATCAAACAGAAAAAAGGTTCGGTAGTTTTATTTTCGCTTTGTAATGAGAATATTCCTAATAAGAAATTTATTTTTCTTAAAACACTTTGAAGTAGAGAATGATTTTTTTTCTACTAGGAGAAATTTAGTCGTAATTTACATCTATGAAATCTGTTTATTGCTTGAAAAATTACCCTCTCAGGATAAGGGGCATTAAAAAAGGAGACTAGAAAACTATAAAGTTTGTATATATTTAGGAGTAATACAGTCTATAAAATGAAATAACAATATGAGGAAACTGTTATAGATTACCATGATGTTTTATTGAAAATCCCTTAAAGTATCTTAAAATTAACCTTCTCTTAAATTTATTTAAGAATGCTAATGGGGCAAAAACATTCAAAATATAGGATTGGTAGTTTTATTTTATACTTTTCATAGATAACGGATTTGGTAAATTGAAATCAGGAAAGTAGGCAGATTTCAACAGATTATACTGACATTCGCCTAGAGTTTGAGTTACTGAAAATTTTTTATGGTTTTCAAAGGATTTAATCTCAGTTCCACAGCAAATAACTTCTTTTTCTAAGGCTTTTAAAGTTGTTTAACACATATTTTAGGAGATGATACACACTGCGTGGAAAATTTATGGCAACTTGGCAGTTTTATGCAAATCAGTTATGACATCATGCTGTTGCTACTAGTGGGTGAGACTGGTATAAAAAGGGATTGCTCGATGATTGTGAAGAAAGTTGAAGTGTATTGCTTATAAAGGAATGGGCAAAAACGTGATTTATCGAATTTTGAACTTGGACAGGCTGTAGCCACTAGAAGCAGTGGACTTGTGAGGTATTCGGTAGCAGTTGTTAACGGTTACAAAAAGTGGGCTACCAAATAAAAAAATCCGGAGGGTAAAGCGTGGTAATGGATGGTAAAGCTTGTATTCGTCACAGGCTACTGGAGGCTCGAACTGTTATGATTGTCTGCAGATGGTTTGAGAGATTCCAGACTCTTCCAATTGAAGAGAAGAACAAATATACGTCAAATTACATGCAATATTAATTATAAGGAGGAACTTAGAGGGCCTCTAAACACACTGTTCACCGCACATTAGACAATATCGGGTATGGAAGTTGAAGGCCTCATGAAAAGCCTTTGCTGTCTTCATCTAGCAAGATCAAACATCTGCAGTTCACACATGATCACAAGGACTGGACAGCAAACAAAAGGAAAATGGTTATTTGGTCCGATGGAACGCGTTTTCAATTACATTATGAAAATATCAGGGTACGAAAATGGAAAAAACAGCACGAAAGCATAAACTCTAAGTGCATTGGTGCAACACTTCAAGCTGCAAAAGGCAATTTGTGGGTTTTGGAGACGTTTTTCTGTTATTGATTTTACCCTTTAATTAGTGTATAAGAACGTATGAGAGTCAAAAGGCATTTAATTATTGTCACTGACCATGTACATCCAATTATGCTAATGGTTTACCCTACTAGAGATGGAAACTTCCATCAGGACAATGCTCCATGCCATAAAGCTCACATTGTCCACAGATGATTTGAAGCGCACTAGGGAGGCTTCTCCTAGCTTATTTGGTCCCTGTCAATCTCTAATTCTCAGTCCAATTGATCATTTGTGGGGGGAGATCGAAAGGGTCATTAGGCAGTTTGATCCAAAACCATCAAATCTTAGAGAACTGAAAAATGCAGTTCATCAGATATGGTCTCAAATTCCTGTAGTTCCCTACGAACATTTCATAGAGTTCATGCTAAAGCTGTAGAATTAATGAGAACAATAATGAGCCCAATAATGTAAAGTAGTCATAATAAATTGGACACTCAGTGTATATTTTAGGTATTTCAAGAATAATACTATGAATCCTTATATTTTCAAAAAGTTTACACCGTAAAAGATTTGCATTTGCCTTGTAACTGAAAATTTGTAGATAAGTCTTTCAGGACATAAATGAGTAAGTCCAATATGCCAAAGGTCCCCAGCAGAATAGTATAAGGTGGGGCTACGTTTCAAAGAACATTACTAATGCTGTGATTTACTTTTAATTTATCACATTTTAATCTTTTCCTCTTCAAGGCCTTTCCTTCTGTGTCTACTTTGTGTTGCTATGTGATTTCTCACTTGTCAAAGTGACGCTGTAGCTCCTCACGTCAGCTGTTTCAGGATTTTTTTTCGTTTATTTATTTATTTATTTGTTTATTTATTTTTCTCCAGAAACTATTGTGAAACAGGTTCCGTTGAAGATAATTTAACATTGGGAAAAAGAATATGTCATAAAGAGTAAAATCAGGTAAGTATGGAGGGTATTTTCTAATCAACTCTCCAATGTTTTCCCGTAAATTAAAATAGTGCAAGTGGATTATCATTTTGATTTGACGGAAAATGATAGCTCTGGCCTCTTTTGTCTGATTTTTGAAATTTTTTTTTTATCACTTTTACTATCAATTAGATATCATTTGGTTTGGTTGTCTCTTTGAATAATTTGCTCAGCGTTTTCCAGATTTTCATCTGATTTTAAAGAAGGTATATATATATATTTGTGTTAATACATAATAGAACATTTTCGCATCACAATCATAACACAATGTCTCTGTAACAATAAATTAGATCTGCAAGGGTCAATTCAGCTTGTCCAGCAATCCAAAGTCAGTGTTCTTGTACCAACTTTCATTTCATATAGCTTGGTTTACCTTAAACAACAGTCCCGTTAATTAATACCACACACCGTATAACTCATATCAAAAGTAATTTATTGTGTGATGGCTTTCAGGAGTCTATAAAGATCTCATAGACTATGATTTATTGCTGAAAACTTTGTTTGAAAAATTTTTCGGCGTTCTATAAAGTCTGTTCGTTTATAGGAACATATTTATCTCTGTGTCAAGCTCAAAAGTTTGCCTATCTATCTATAACTAAAACCTTAGCTATATACACATGGGGAATGTGTTGTGAATATCATCATCAACAACAGGATTAATATCTATAAAGGTGCTTATATGAGAGATCTCAGTTTTACGTCCATTAACGGAATAAAGTTATGGTAAAAATCTGCCTAAACTTTTATCGATAGAGTTTAGAACAAGTTTTGTAGGGCAAACTTCAAACTGATGTCATGTTTAAAGCCTGCTAGAAATATGTATTTGTCATGTATAATATGTTGCTAGATTTAAGCTTATAATTAGTATATGATTAAGTAAATTTTAAAAAATGATTGGTTTATGCCATTACGAAATTTTCCCTTGATTAATTAACCTGTCGGAGCCTGATTTACCGAGATTGTAAAATTCTTGGTGAACAAAGTTGATGCCATCATGGTATATGTTTATTTGTTATTAGTATCAGAGGGTTCATTGGTCAGTAGAAGGGATATGCAAAACGACGTCACCATTTTTTGCATGGCGAAATTTTCGTTGGCCTGAAAGTAAGGATTGATATTTTGTAAAAAACTTTATTTTAAGTGAAGATAACATCACTGAAAATTCATATTTGAACTTGAACTGCAAGCTAAAATTCAGAAAACTCAAACTATTTAATGTTGGGATAAATACTTAACAAGAACATAAAAATAATGAGGTGTACTTTCAAGCGATTTCTTTTCGTTAACCGTGGTTGGAAGAAAATTCCAGTGTGTTTGACTTCAAATATTCTACCCATCAGAGATGAATAAGTCGCTAATGATGTATTTACTCCGCATGCGCCTCGAAGCGATATTTTTATTTGGCTTAAACAATCGTATATTTTATACCTCAGCTTTCTACTAGTTAAAATTTAAATATCATAAAAATCTTAATGTAAGATTACTCTTAATAGGGATTGCTTAAATTTAAAGTCTTTGTAAGAAAACACAAATGTTTATATGCTCCATTCATTAAAATGATATACAGGGAAAAACTGATTTCTTCTTTTATTTATACGTTTTCGTGAAATAGAAATCAAACAGAAATTTCCTTCGAATAAAGAATTCTTTGTTCTTTTTTTCCTAAATTTTGTTACAGAAAAGTTTTTAATTTTAGAAATCTAATACAATAAATTATGAAATTCAAGGAAAACAACACAACTGATAAAAAGGAATTATACCATTATAAAAATTCCAGTATTTTATTAAATAGTAGAAATATTTAAGTTGAATTGACAAAAAATTAATTAAAAATATATTTAAAGATTGTCTCATATTCTACAATTCAAAAATTAAATTTGATGAAAAGGAAGACGACGACACTATTCATTCAAAAGGTAGTCATGACATGAAAGTCCTGGTGCAACATCATGAACTGAGAAACAATTTCATGCAAGAGATCTACCTGCCTGCCGGTGAAACGATATCATTGCCAGAAAGAATCGTCTCTCTAATCCAATGGTTCCTAAACGGTTGTCCGAGAGAACCAAGAAGTGGTCCGCGAGGTCAGGAGGGAAGAAATTGATTTCATCGTTTTAAAACGACCGCGAATTTAAACAATTTTATAAAACTGGGATAAAAAAAATTTAGATACCAATTTTTTGTTCTTATTCTAAAAATTCATGTATTTCGTCTACTCTCTGACGTTTTAAGTATGAAAAAACCCTTGTTCTGCTTAGAAATCTCTGATATATTCTCTAAATCTCTAATCCAGTGATTCCTAACCGGTTGTCCGAGAGAACTAAGAAGTGATCCACGAGGTCAGGAGTGAAGAAATTAATTTCATCGTTTAACCCTTTCCGGCGCAACAGCCTCCACCGTTTGCACGGTGCAGATTTTCCCCAGATATTTTTTAACCTAAAAAATCTTGAAAATATTTCCAATTAAATGTTGTAAAATATTTTTACTTCTTTATACTGATAACAGATGGCAGCACTAGCCATTTTCTGATAATTTAACTGGAATAGTACATTGAATGCAAGGAAAAATAAGACTCGATTTAGGCGTTCGCACTATGCGAACGGCGCCCATGAAAGGGTTTTAAAAACGACCGCGAATTCAAAGAACTTTATAAAACTGGAATGTAAAAAAATTTAGATCCTAAATTTTAGTTCTTACTCTAAAAATTCCTGTATTTTATCCGCTTTCTAACGTTTTGAGTATGAAAAAACCTTGTTCTGTGTAAAAATTTCTAATATATTTTCTGCGACGGGGACTCACAGCGTCAACATTTTTACAGCTTGTAAATCCTGAAAAATCTGGTTCATGTTTCATGTCTTTGTAGGCTTTAATGTTTGCTAATTAAGTTTTATTTTGAATTAAATTTACGAGGGCCTGTTCACATACAATCCGTCAGCGCAAAAAATTATAACCAACCATATACCAATGATTGACCCATTTAGTCAATCATTGGTATATGATTCAGCGCCAACTTCATCAGCGCCAACTTCATCAGCGCCAACAGAATCTTTAACGCTGACGCTGACGGATTCTATGCAATCAGGCCTTTATTGTTATTAAGTATATTTTTAACTTTTTAATAAAGTTAACCAACTTTTTGTTTATTCAGAAAATGAAACCTGTTTTTGCCTCTAAAAGAATTGATTGGAAGACGGTCCCCGACGATTTTTTTTTTGACAAATGGTCCCTGATCAATAAAAGCCACTGCTCTAAACAAATATAATTCGTTGTATGGTGGTTGATGTAACTGACTCGTATTTAATCCTGATTAGTTTGCTGCTGATAGTTTCCCCTCGAACTTCGAGATGCGATTTTATAACATGTAGAAATATTTAAGTTGGGTAGTCTAGTTTATTGTAAATTTACATTGTAAGTACTTTTAGTTTTTGGTCAGATGTTTATTGTTTTCAAAGAGCTTTGTAGAATCGCAACGTATACATGACTTCTTTGATGAATTCAAGACAGACATAGAGAAAACTTTCAACCGTTCAGTAACAATTGCTTTCAATTGAGGAATTAAATGATATTTATAAGAAAATCAGCAGAACAAAAATTATTGGATAATTGGTAATAAATTGATGGTAATATGTTAATTGGTAAAATATTCACATGGTTAGTAATATGTTAATACAAAGAAAAATAGTAATGTTGAAGTATTTAAATTAATACATGCAGAAATAATGAAAAGTCGAATGTTTTTATATGAAGCCATATTAGGATATAAAATAAAAGTATCGAAGTACCTACCCAGTGCTGTAAGTGTTCGGAAGTTACCATACATTTTTCATTATAAGGGGTAGATGTAAACCTCTTGACACAGTTCAAGCTGTAATCCCGTTTAGCATTTATATTCATCTTAAATACTTAAAACTATTTAAAATCCTCATTGTTGAAAAAGAGGTCTGAATTTTTTATGTTTAATGAGCATTAAACATTTCAGCTCTTAACAGTTTCATCAATTATGGCAGTATCTCTTGGAAAGTTTAATTCCAATGCCATACGATTTTAGATTATTTAATTTTATTTATTTTGTAAAAAAAAGGATTTTTTAAACAAATTTCTCTAATAATTCTATTTTTTTAGTTCCGATGCAGGCTGAAACTGCATACTAAGATGTGAGGAGGGTATTTTGTTTTTTTAATTAATTTTTTATTTTCTCTCGGATTTGCTTTACTAAAAATGTTACATACTTGGAGTTAACGTGAATTGTATTTTTTTATTCTTCTTATCATGCGGGATTATAAAGATTGGTCTTAGTTAAATACTCATAATATAGTGAATAAAAAAGCCCCCTTTTTCTGGTATCAAATTACGCTGTTGGGTTTCGGACTAGGAGTGCTCGGTCCGAATCTCGACATACGCCATTCAATATTTTCATGTCTAGGCCAATATGGGAACGTTCAGTCCGTAGACCGGAAAGTCCTTCTATGAGGTCAGTAGGTGGGACAATGTGCGAATCCCCCAGATGTTGCTCCTGGGGATGCTGATTCAAAATTGTGGTGGCACATTGCGAAATTAGACTTGTGTTGCAATCAAACTTTGTGTTGCCCTCAAAAACCAGAGTCGCATCCGTCTGCCAGTAGCCTATGTGGACCTGGTCTAGAATGCTCCTGCAAGGGGGCATTCCAGACCACAACAAAAACACAGTAACAGTACTTACGTGAAATATTTTATGTACTTATCTTAATTTATTGCGTTCCTTTTATGGAAAATGCTTTAGCTCCCATTTAAGACGTTTAAACATTCCATGGAGTACCAAATATTGGAAATAATGGAAAGCAAATATTTATTTTAATTGCATATGATTACTACATGAAAGTTTTATTGGGAATTTTGGGATTTAATTTAGTGGAAAAGGATGATTCAATTCTACATTGGGATTACCTTATTCATGAAGATATTTATCTTTGATTAATAACTGTTATTTTAAGTAAAGTTAAATAATTATTATTAGTAAATAGACCCACTTCCTTTGAACCTTTGTTTAACCTAATTATTCACATAGAAAGAAGATTTCAAAGCTAATTTTAATTTTGATCTGGTGGTTTACTTTAAATGTTTACTTTAACGAAATTTAATTGATTATTTCAATGAGTTCGCGTTATTGATGATTTAGAGGATTGGAAGAAATCATTTCTCCCTATTTTAAGATAGTGTATGATTAGAATGAGTCTATAAGTGTTCCTTTATTACATTTTTGGTGGATTTGCCATCTTTCAATATTCGAATATTTTCCATCATTTTTCCTCGGCTTAGCACCTCTTTGCCATTTTTTTTTATATACAGCCAAATGATTTGGCTCTATATATAAAAAAAAAAATTCTTGTTCAACTTGGTGAGGATAGCAGGAAAATTTGATGTGAATCAGTCTTTTATTTAAACTTAACGAGAATCATATGAAATATGATTTTAAAGCACTGCAGTTCATACATATTACTTAAATATTTTGCTTCAATCTTTAAAACTCCAAAAGGTTTGTAAAATCATCATGGACTCGCAAAATCTGGCAATTTTTGAATTTTTTCTTTTTGGGATAATTTGTAGACAGTATTGTACGATCATTAAGAATATTTAATGGAGAAAAATTAAATAAAAAGAACAATATTTAAGAATAGAGAAAAATAGATAACTGACATAAAGAATAGAGAAAAGAACAATACACAACACTTTTCAATTAGTTGAAACAGATTTATTTTGTTAATGAAATTTATGATAATATAACTGCGATGCAATGGGAATTAATTTTTCAATAATAAGCATAATTTACTTAACAAAAATGGTGAGGTTCAATATTAGGAAATCCATTAGTTATTTGCTATAAATACGTTTTAGAATAAAATGCAATAATGTGATTTTAGCAGTTAACCTGGATGTTCCGATTTTTAAATAAATATTTGGAATTTCTCAAAAAATGACAGATTAAATAACATAGAAAAAATAGCAACAGCGTTTTTAAGAGAAAATTCCACTATAAGCATAGAACAACTCAAAATCAAGTCGCATTAAAAATTACCCAGCATGCATCGGTCTCTTTTTACAATGAAGAGAATAAATAATAAAAGTTCTATTAGGTTTTAAAGCAATAAATGTATAAACAAATTATTCCAAAAATTCTTAAAAATCTAGAAAGTAATTTACCAATTTAAATATAAATCTTTAAGCTATTAATTCTAATACATAAATATTTAAATTTTAAACATACAAACAAAACAATTTTACCTGTGCTGCCATCTTTTGGCAGAAAGGTGAAGCAATGCTGAACAAGCATATTTCCAACAGGCTTTTGTTACAAGTTAAAACAAACCCAAAAAAATCTCCAAGACAGTCTTTTGGAAATGCCTATAATTTAGTTATCGAGATTTGTTGGCAACTTCATTAAAACTTCATTATGAGAGCACCCATTGTGGGAAGCAACGTTACTACCTATGAGGAGGCAGTAAATCGGCATTCAAGTCTCGTCCAGGATTCGGACCAATGCCACACGCTTGCAGTTTTCGCCGCTAACCACTATAAAACTGGATTCGTGTAATCTATATATATAAAAAAGTTCCGTAACTGACTGACTCACTGACTGACTGATTGACTGACATAAATCGTACAGACCAAACCGCTGGACCTAAAGTGCTGAAATTTTGCATGGAAATTCTTCTTTCAGTGTAGGGGTGCATTAAGAAAGATGTTTGAAAAATTCTTCTTAGATATTTTAAAATTAAATTTTTAAATTAAATTTTTAGTAACTTTTTTTAAGTTTGCATTTAAAATAATAATTTTAGCGTTATAAAATTTATATCACGAGAAAGATCATAAACATTCCTTTAAAACGAAATCTTTTTCGAATCTTTACCTCCATCTTCTGATTTTTGGTGAATTTTTAAAGATAAATTTTTAGAATTTAATTTATTAAATTCTGGTCATGTGATTTCTTTTTCTGGTACTTTAAATTAATTTATCGTCACATGCATGATAACGAAATAGACAAAAAAAATTTTTTTCCCTTGCTAATGCGGCAGACGATTGGACATTATCCAAAAAAATATTAAAATACAGTAAAAGATATGTTCCTCAAACTGTACAATATTAACTGTACTATATTCTTTAGTATGTTCTATTAGATTTAATTTGAATAATTTCTTCTACATTATTTTGTCTATAAAAATATCCCTTACGATTTTTTATAAATATATTTTTTCGTTTTTTCTTTTACATCAATTGCATGTATTGACCGTTGCATTTATAATAACTATATTTATATATACGTTTGGCATTAATTGCATACATTGACCGTTGTATTTAATTTGAATGTACTCCGTAGCGAAGTACGGATTTTCAGCTAATAAGCTAATGAAGTGAAAGTTCTCTGTGGCGGCCAGTCTTGGTCTGGAAAAAAAAGGTGGCCGTTTTCATGGGTGGCCGGGGAAAAGGGGTTACTTCCAAAATATTGGCTGTATGAACTCTTTAATCGGTTCTGAAAAAAATATAGCCAGCTAGAGAGGTAGCACTGTATATATATTTTATAAAAAAATAAGCATTTTTAATAGATAAATTTTTTAAAATGTGTCTGAAATAAATAGGCATTTTAAATTTTAAGATTAAATGTTTTATACTGAATTCTTTCGAAGTGGGTTGAGTTTTAATTTTATTTTCCTAGGTAATAATTTTTAGACAGTTTACCACTGCAATCATTGGAAAGATATTTTTGCTATATTAGTCTTAATTCTATCCTCGTTTTAAAGAAAAAAACTTCATTAATAACTTTGATTCCAAAGAAAGAAGATTGATCAAAATATTACTTATCTTAATATATTTAGCTGCTTATTTAAAAGTGCATGAAAGAGAGTGCACTGTAATAACAAATTTCTCATTTAATTAAAAATTGACTCTGACATAAAAATGTTTGTTCAACAAAAATTAGTTTTCTGGAACATGGGATGCTTCCCAGAAATTAGTTTTAATTATTCTCGCATGTCCGCTTTTTTCCATACCTACAGGTAGACCTACAGAGGTGATTTTTTTTATAAGTAGAAGCTCAATTTTTTAGTTTTTAAATTTCTTCTTTCTGCATTATTGATAGTAAGGTTATGGATGTTTAGTTCTCTTTTGCCTAATTATCATATTTATTTATGCAAACGAGATATTAGAGTCTTTATCAGGTATCAGGGATTGGGCTTTAACTTTCGATCTGTAATGAAGTGCCCTTGTTATGTTTTGTTTTTAAAAGCTAAATACATATTCACACAAATAAATAAATAAAAATGTGTATATATATATATATATATATATATATATATATATATATATATATATATTGTCGTGGGGTACGACATATAAAAAAAAGAAAATAGAAAAGGTGCAGAAAAACCAATTAACAAACGGGACGGAAAATGGAATAGTAAAATGACGCCAGACGATACGAGAAGAATGTCGTGGGGATACGATATGTTAGGAGTTCAAAAAGGGCAGACAACCCAATTAAAGCGGTCAGTCGGCAGTACAATGAGAAAATTGAAATGGCACTTGATCAGACAAAGGACCGGATGAAGAAGAACAAATTGAAAAGCAACAATTAAGAGTCGAAACAGCGAGGGGTCTAGATAGAGGGGACATCGAGATGAAAAGGGAATTGTTGGCAAAGAGAAGAGACCCCACACATAGGAGATGTTCTGGGAAAACACGATTCCTAGAAAGACAGGGATGAGTCGAAGACGGGATTGTTCGAATATAAAACGTCCTTCACTCTGAATGGTTAAAGAAATGATTAGAGGATGAAAAAGTTAGCGAATCGAAGTGGAAGTAAAAAAAAAGGTTGAACATGAGAAACGAATGAAAATGTAAAAGGCGGGGCGTTGAGAAGATAAAAAAATAGAGAGAGTGAGAATATAAAATAATGATATAATTGATTTTGACGCTCAGACTTAGCACCCAAATAGAGAGTTGTAGCCTCGTAAGCGAGAAGTCTAAAGAGAATATATGGGAGATTGCGCCCCGACTTAGCGCATCGCTGTAAGCCTGCAACCCAACGATGAGAGGAGATTAGACGAATAGTGGAGCCGAGAAAGATTGCCTGACCCTCGCAAGCTAGCGATGAGGGGAGCATAGAGGAGCGTCGGAGCCGAGATAGATTGCCTGACCCCTGCAAGCTACTGATGAGATGATAGTAGTTGAGATACGGAACCAAGACAGAGTGCCTGACCACCACAAGCAAAAGATGGAGAACTGATCCGGCCATTAAAGTCCGCCTATTCCCACGACAGGTAGCGATTCTGATAACCGTGTTCACCAGCGAAAGTGAATCCTGAAGAAAGGTATCCCAATCGATGCACATGAATATGCCAGCCAATGTTCCCCTTCTGCAGTCTGCAAAAATGGAGGTAACCTTTCATTACCTATTGCCAAAACGTCGATAAATACCCGAGTCTTATAATATAGGCGGAAGTTAAGGAATAATATATATATTGCGTACTGAAATGAAATTAATTTAAATAAATGAAATAGTGCAGTCAAATAATACCTTGATATAATGAGTATTTCCTTAGGTTCATAATTAACAATAATATAATTGAATATGTACTAATATATGTATTGTGTTAATAAATTAATGTATTGTTTAGAATTCAGAGTAATGGTATCATTGCCTACCACTATACCCAATCACGACCCACCCAATGTAACGCTACCACATAAATAAATATATATATATACTAGCCGGGCTTCGCCCAGCTATGCTCGGGCCATCCGTTCACCAGACAAACGGCTTTGGATTGATTGATTGAGAGGTAGAATTTTCATAAGAGGCACTATTAATTTGCAGTCCCCCCCCCACAAAACCACAAAAAGAAAAATTTGTTATTCGTATTAACACCCACCACCACAAGGTACGGTATGACCATACCTGCTTTACAAAAAGATAAATTTTCATGTGAAAATAAATCGGCTGGCTACTTTAGCCTATATTCCTGCAATACAAAAATTCAAATTTCCTGAAATTATTGTGACATAATAATGCATTGCACATTGAAATTATATGAGTGCATGTATTAGGCAGAATTGCACATGTCTATGTTGCGAGATATTCTGTATTCGGTTTAGTCAAAAGATAAGCACAATTGAAATATTAAACAACAGGTTTCCGGAGCATATGGTATTGTGGAAAGACAAATAAACCTCTCAATAAACACCAAAATTTTCTAAATAGAAATATTTATATAAAGAAAATGTGAATATGCACTTTTTAAATATTTTAGCGTGTAATCAACAAAATTAAGAAATGGTGAACTTCATACAAAAATATCTTGGTAGAATATTTATCTAAAACCAAAAACTAAAGTAATCAGCAAAGAAAGAAATACATGAAATATCAACAGTTTTGGAAAAAAATCGGTAAAATAAAAATAAAAATTAAAGAATTATTTGTTGTTTGGACAGTTCAAACATGATTCTATATAGTATCTAAAATCAAAACTGAAATCCACGTATAAATAAAACTGAAGTTAGATATAGAACTATGAAATGAGAACAAAAAGAATCTTATGTCACATGTTCACATTTAATGATTCAACAACCTCTCAAGAAAGGATATACGGGCCTACGGGCCTAGTCTCAGGCCTTTCGAAAATAATTAGCTATCGAGAAACGTCAGAAATGACTTCACGATGAGGGCGTTATCGCAAGCTAAAAGAAAATCGTTAGTCTCAGGCCATTTCTCGGGAGCTAAACTCATTTCGTATTTCTCACTTAGAGGGTAAAACTTTCCACCAAACTTGAATCGGTGAGAATGTACATCGCTTTAGAGTTTAAGATGGCCGCCGATTTCGTGTTGATTGTGTTCAAATGAAAGCACGTTCAGCACTTTAGGTCCAGCGGTTTGGTCTCTGCGTTATCTGCCAGTTAGTCACGGAACTGTTTTATATCTATGTATATGAAAGAGCTCGTCTGTTTGTTTGTCCTCTATAGAACCCTAGACTGTTTCACCGACCGGAACCAAATTCGGCTCAGTTACTGTTTAGGACCTGTTGCCTCCTATTTGAGACAACGTAAGAAGAACTTACTAATTTAACGGTATTTAACTAAAGAAAAACTAATAGAACAACTTATCAACACCAAACAATTTTATTTTTCAACTCAACTGCATTCTAAAGAGAAACTATGTATCTAACTGTTGCCAAACAATTATTTTTAACAATAATTACAAAAGTAACATTTAAAAATTATAGAGTCAATTTTAAATTATAGAATCAATTTTAAATCCATTATTTACATTTTATGCCGTTACAGACCCGAGAAAGGCAACGCAGCAAAAACGAAATTGGGGCTCAATTAGTTTTTTTTAAACTTAATTTTTTAATGATTTTTGTCAATTTATTGGCCAACAATGTGCGAAAGCAAAATAAAATTGAAGTAGTAGTTGCCATTCTTCATTATACATAAACGTCAATTCCAGTGTCACGTACGTTAGCGTAATATATCAAGAGATAAAAGAAAAATTTACCCATGCGGTGACGTCAAACTTTATCTCTTTTGAAGTTTGACGTCACAGCATGGTTATATTTTTCATTTATCAGTGATTCATTTTTTTAGGGAGAATCACGCTTATTTATATCGTATGATCTCAAGATTAGAATCCAAATAACTCTAAAACTATTGAAGTAGCAGATTAAGTGTACGCAGAAAAACTTATCAGTTTCTAAAATTCTTTCCAAATAGTAACATTTATGTACTTCCATGAGAAAAAAAAAATACACCGATTGTCGACCAAAATGGTAGCCAAAATCGCAATCAGCTACGTTTTCTCCCCCGATGAGTGATCTCCGGAAACGTGAAGTCGAAGGACTCCAAGACATTCTCCACTGTTACTTTATATATATATATATACAGTCGGGAGACAAAATAATACGAACACCTATGAAAAGTATGCCGCGTTTCCAACCTGCAGACCAGGCGCGCTACCTGACACACAATTCTTCCACCTAGTGGCTGTGAAGGGGTGGTATTAGTCGCTCAACAGCAGTCATAGGTGTTGCATGCTTCTATCGTACTTTCTGAAAGACGCTGTAATGCAGACCTGACGGAGTTCAAAAAAGACATGATAATCGGAGCGAGTTTAGCTCGAGCCTCGTTGACGGAAACAGCAAACCTTTTGGAATGCGCAGGGAGCAAGTTATCAGATGTTGGGACAGCGTACACAAAAGACGGTAAGATGACGTCTGCAGGCGACAACAGTGGACGAAAGAGAAAGCTAATTGAGAAGGATAGACAGGTCTTGATGCGCATATTGGCTCGAAAGTACCAGAAATCGTTATCCGAGATAACATTCGACATGAACAGTCATTAGTAGAATCCTGTTTCAGTCAAAACTGTCAAAAGGGAACTCCGTGCTGTAAACATTTATTGCAGAGTGATAATTCGTAAACCGTTGGTGACTTTATGGCCTTCATACTTTCCAACGATTCCAATAATCCGGAGCTCAAAGAAACTGAACCCCACAACAGTGACAACAAGTCATCTGGTCTGATGAATCAGCATTCACCCTATTTCAGATCACTGGGCACGTTTACGTGTGAAGAACACCAACAGAAGCGTTTACTCCCTTGTGGTATGTGATGTTACATTTCGGCGTGGTCTTGGACCACTTGCTACTGTGCGTGGGAAGATCAACATCGCTCACTATCTCAGCATTATGGGGGATGATGTCTATCCTTTTGTCCACGCTTTATTCCCTGGAGAGCGTCCACTTTATTAAGATGACAAGGCTCCTATCCTCACTGGTTAGTGTATTCAATTCTAGTTCAAAGAACATGGCGATGAAGTAGGACATCTCGTCTGGCCCCCTCAGTTTCCTGACTTGAACATTATTGAACATTTGTGGGGATATTTGAAGTCGAAACTTCGTGCCAGATTTCCGCCTCCAGACACATTTTCAGAATTAGAGACTGCTCTCCAGAAGGATTGGCCTCATATTCCAATAAATATTGTGCATTACCTCTATGCCTCCATTCTTCGTCGCATACAATGTGTACTTACGTCAAATGGTGGTCAAATCCCTTATTAATAGAGCTTTTCTGTTATTTCAAAGGTGTTCGTAATATTTTGTCCCCCATCTGTATATATATATATATATATATATATATATATACACAGGTGGTTATCGAAATAATGGAAACACCTATCAATATTAGTCGTGTTTATGAATGTGCTTCGTATTCCTTAAAAAAAGTCTGGCCACAGGCAATTTTTTATATAATAAATTGTATGTATTATTCTACTGTCATATAGCAGTAATGAAGCTGAGGGCATCTTGCTTTTGGGGGGAACAGCGTAAAATATCAAACCTTGCAGACCTCGCAAAAAGAAAATTTTTTGGAGTATCTGTTACTGCAACCCCCAGGTTAATGGGTGTTTTTCGTGAAATGGTATCGAAAGTCATGATAGCGTACAGAGTGCACGGAAAAACATCCTTTGCCAAGCAGAATAGTGGACGAAAGGGAGAGCTGAGTGAAAGAGATGAACGAGGTATTAAAGCGGATTCCGACACGAAGAATGAAAACAACTGCAACCAAAATGACTGAAGAGCTCAATCTGCATCTGCATGTTCCGGTATCAACCATTAGAGGTAGAAGGGAACTTCACAAACAAAGCATTTACGGAAGAGTAGCTATTCCCAAGCCACTTGTAATAGATGCCAATACAAAATATCACCCACAATGGTGCCACGAGCGCAAATCCAGGTCTAGTAATATGTCGAAAAATGGCATTTGGTCCAACGAATCATTGTAAACATTGTTCCTTGCAACTGAACGTGCGTATGTCTGGAGAACACCTACACCAGCGTAAGATTCTGGATGTCTCATTTCAACTGTAAATCTTGGAGGTAGATCTATCAGGGATTGGGATGGCATCTCATGGTTTTCTTCAGGCCCTATTGTAACCCTAAAAGGGAGATAGTATGGGAAGGACTATGTCGAAATTTTAGCTCACTAGTCCATCTATGGTGCAAACACTGTTTCTTGCAGGAGAAAACTTTCTCCATGATGATAATCTCTCTATACATACAGCTGAATCTATCAAGTATTGGTTTGAAGAGCATAAAAAAGAAGTCAAATATCTTATCTTGCCCTGTACAATCCCCTCGACTATATATCATCCAACCACTGTGATCTGTATAAGCGGATGGATTCAGGTATCGATATCCACCACAGCATCTCTACAGGATTTTTCATGATTTTTCCCAGAAAATGGTGTAATATATTCTTAACCACTAATCATGACTTGTATAATTTAATTCTAAGGTGAATCAGGTGGTATTACACCACAAAGGTGATACTGCTCCATATTAATAAAAGTTTTCGTGATGTTTCTTAAAGTTTCCATTATTTTGATAACCACCTGTATATATATATATATATATATATATATATATATATATATGTATGTATGTATATATATATATATATATATATATATATATGTATGTATGTATGTATATATATATTTATATATATATATATATATATATATATATATACATATATATATACATATATATATATACATATATATATATATATATATATATATATATATATATATATATATATATGTATGTATGTATATATATATATATATATATATATATATATATATATATATATATATGTATGTATGTATGTATATATATATATTTATATATATATATATATATATATATATATATATATATATATATATATATATACATATATATATACATATATATATATACATATATATATATATATATATATATATATATATATATATATATATATATATATATATATATATATATATATATATATATATATAGAGAGAGAGAGAGAGAGAGAGAGAGAGAGAGAGATGTACACTTGTATCTAAAATTAAGGTCAAAAACACAAAATCTGTGATATTTGGAGAAACAATGGGTTTACAGCAACGAAATTTGGAACAGAGATGACTCATACAATGAGAAATCATATAGCAACATAACTAGATGAATAAGAGGTAAAATGATAGCAATATACAAATTTGACCAATAGCGGTCAAACCATGATGCATCATATTTCCGAAACGGTCGGTCTAATAGGGGTGTGGTCCCCGTGTACAACTATACAACCCCCACGACGAGCCGTGATACTGTTAAAGCACATATCTATGACTGTAGCAACAAATCCAATTCTTTTAAAAACGGGGATTTTAACGCCTGGATGATATGAGGGGGGGGGGGGATGACGTCATGCAATGGCTCTTCCTAGACCCTTCGAAACATGCTCTATAGGATTTAGGTCCTGAGACATCGCTGGCTATTCCATACAGTGAATATTCTGGTCCTCCGGAAAATCGTCTATAAGGTGAGCTCTGCACGGCTTCGCATTATCATTCATATGCAGCTCCCCGGAACAACCATACATAGGCTTCAAGGACCTAATCACTATATTGTTCTGTGTGGCAACTAAGTTTGTGTAGTTATGGGGGTTATTTTAAAACTTTATATATTATATATTAATGAATTGAAGGTAGGAATAAATCTTACTACTTCATGTAGGTTTCAGTTAAATTTACTTCAACATTATATGCCATTGGCCATTAGTGGTTAGTACATTTTAAGTTAGATGGTAAAGTTGCGTTGTGTTTTTTTTTTATTGCAATAACCCATAATAATTAATATTATAATTAACACTGGTTCTATACTGTCTGCATCACTGTGGTGATTAATGAGCCAAAAGAAAAATGAAATTAAATCTAATAAAATTACCTCTCTATCATTGGAGTACACCTAAAAAATGAAATTATTTCCCCTAAAAGAAAAAGCTTCATATCTGCTGAAATAAAATAAAACCTAAAGCTGAAAATCAGAAAATTTACTAAAAAGGCAAGGACCGACATGACACCACTTTACAATCTAAAAATAACAATTTATTTAACAATTTCCCTGACATTATAACAAACAAACTCATTATCTCCAGATCTTCTTAACATTATTCTGACAACCAAATTCAATTGAATAAAATACAATTTCGTTTAAATGAGTTCTACTCTCCATAATACAAATAATTATCAATAAAAAAACAATACAAATAAGTGAAGTGGCTGGCGAATCAAAAAAAACCTTCTAAATGAAAAAGTGATGAGAAAAAAAAAAGTAAAACTATAGAAAAATTCAGTAAACCAAAAAAAAAGGAAATTAAAATCATATTACCCAATTAAAATGCTGCAGCACAAAAAAAAACACTATTATTTAAAGAAGTCATGAGGGGAGCCTTAACGTCATTTTCTAAAGCGTGCATGACGCCAAGACATGAACGTCGTCCGACCTTTCCGTACAGCCATCATCTTTTTATCAAGGCACTGGGGTCAGCTCCCAGCCTCTTCGCTCGCCTCTCCCCCTCTGTGTCCACTCGCACCCTCCGCCCCCGAGTTGACGCTCCTTTTTTCACTTTGTATTCCGCGGAAAGTAAGAAGGTCCAATCCGCTCCGTCAATCCCGGACGAGGAAAACGCTGAAATTCGGAATTAGCTGAAGGAATCTCCTCTCCCACTCATTGTTGATTTTTTCATTTTCTTATTTCACATAATAATTTTTGGTTACATATTTCCTCCTTGAAAACGCCGCCATCTACAAGCCACTGTATTCAACCGCGCAGGGAGCGCTTTCGTATCTGCTTGGCTCATCAACATTCCAAACGTCCCGAAGGGGAGGGTGTCCGTGACCAGTCGCTATCGGATGTCTCAGTTTACGATCAACTGACAAAAAGGGGTTCTCAAAAGGAAGGATTTAACTTTAAAAGAAAAGGACACACTATAATTTTGCATTCATTCATTAAATAAAAAAAACCAAAAAACTCACCAGCGTACCAGCCACCTCACAATTATTTCAAAATAAGGCTTATTAATTTATCAATATTAACAATAAGGTATAACCCGTGATGATCTATTTCAAACTTAATTCTTCTCAATGTCAAAACATTTAGAGAAACTTGCGCACACTTCTCCAAATGCGATGACATTAATCAAATCAATTAATATTTGATCACCACGAGTTTAAACCCTCAGATATATTTAGCAGAGGCTTAATAAGTTTATTAAAACAAAGCACAATCGTTACTAAAATTTACTTACTTACTTAATTACTTTACTAATTTAATTATCTGAATACCCGATATTAATATTAACTTTAATCACTTCCAAAACTATTAATTATCATCACGACATCTGCAGTGACACTGCCTGCATCGAAGACATGGAGAGGTGTACGACTACCCAATATGATGCTGTCCCAGACAAGATTTACCTTACTACCAAAGGGATAGATTTTCTTATGTTGGAGGGAGGATAGAGGGTTGCAGGCTGTTTCCAGATGAAGACTCGTCGAGAATCACTTTGTGTACTGAATCTGGACTCATAAGTAAAAGAACACGCCCCAAATGTTTTTGTGTTAAAGAATGATGTGTTCAGCTCCACGAAAAACGTGATATGGTCAGAGTAGGATATACCACTTGTCGCTAGGGGTAAAGGCACTTCTATTCTTGGCGTCTGTATACATTTTGCCTGGAAACTGTTGTTCCAAATGCAGTAGCAGTTCCCGGAGTGAGACTCTCAAATTCTCTCCAGTCGTCATCTATCAATACTGTCGCGTATTTAATGGCACGTAATGAACCTGGGCAGATATCGTCACTCTTGGACAGACTTGGCCGGGCCTTCTGATGAATTTACCACTTGTTTCAAATTGATGACATAACTTGAATACCACTTATGGTGCCTCTTGCGTCCAACGAGCCACCTCCACTTGAGACTGGCCAGCTTCCAGCCTGCCGATGGCTCTCAATCTGAGTGAGTCGTCTAAATTATTATGACATATCATTCAAGCTAAATTCAGCGAATCCTGGGGAGTTTGATGCAAGAATCAAAACTCTGCAGCGAAAAAAATACCAAGTGCTTTCACTTTCAGCTACCATACTTACGCTAAACACCGTTCAATCAAAACTAACATTATGTTACCCGTTCCCCAAAATATATATGGTAAAAATAATACTGGTAACCATTCTGAGTTTTTGTCAAAAACGTGTTTGTGACCTTAATTTTGGACAACAGTTTATATATATCTACCTACACACACACACACACACACATATATATATATATATATAATGTAAACATGAAATTGCACTTTTGCATAAAGAATAATAAAAGGTGTAACTTAATCCATTTATTCAGTTTAATGAAAATCGAGTAAATAGGATTGCACAGTAACCCGTCAATTTGAAAAGCCAGCAAATTACGGGTCTGGTCGGACTGACAGAACGGAACTTGCAGGTGAGAGAGTAATTGAAAAAAATCTTCTTTCTCAATTGTTAAGTGACATTTCTAATTCAAGAAGTGAGTTAGGTATAAAAAGTGTTAGAAATTCAGCATACTAGTTTGTAAAATGAGGATTAAACAAATTCTTAATGGAGTAGAGTACACTCTAGTTAGAGTACTATATGGGAAATTGAAAGAGAAAGAGTAAATGCAACACTCGTCCTGAAATAGCTGCAACAAAGGAAAGGAAATCAAAATACTGTTAAATAGGATTTATTAGGAATACTGTTAAATTGAAAAGTGCTTTCTTTTTAATGGCCTCTTGCAAAGGAAATGGTATTCAAAGAGAAATTAATATAATATAAAACAAATATTTGTATATTTGGGGAAAATTCTCTGCTACAGAAATCAGTTTTTGTTGCTGATAAACACCAAATTGTAATTCCATATTTCACCCGATAAATTGAAGATTGACCCAGATTAATTCTTCTGAAACTCCTATACGAAGAATCTCCTATGTACAGTTCCGTTTCCTTGAGATCACGATGGCAATCGTGGCGCGCGAAATAAGCGACCCATATCGGAAAGTTGCATGGAGTCGTATTTATAAGTTTTATGGAAGAAAAAGCAAGCGCTCGGCGACAGCTAAACGACTCGTTCTCGTGACTGTTGAGTTAATGCTTGTTCGAGCAATTTCCGCTGTTGGGAACACTACTGCTTTCGAAAATTGGAAAATTGTAAAGTGTAACGTCAAAGTGTTGTAGTAAAGACATGGGATATGGAATAGAATACAGAAAATGGTTCAATAAATGAACTGTATATTCTAGAGCAGGGGTTCTCAACCTTTCAGGCTCTGTGATCCCCTTCGAACACTGATGTGAGGTTATCCCTCCCCCCCCGTTAACAATGACATTATTAAATGAAAATGTAGAACAGATAATTTCATACGCAAAATTTAATATTACTACACATATCTTAATTTGAAACATATTATTATTAGCACATATGAAATCAAAAAATTAAATACAGATCAAATATATTTGAGGAAATCAAGGATCTAGGTGAGGTTGACATGTAATACCAGTCACTTTCACAACATTAATGAGAGGGCTGGCACTATTTGTTCTTGACAAGTTTTTGAATATTAGGTTGTAACTGTGAGATAGTACACCTCAAGTCACTTTCAACGTACGAAAATTATTGTGTTCGTGTTCGTATGTCGAAAATACGTTAGGTTACATTGTGATCGCAAAATTGAGTACAGTAAATTACAGTTAGTTTTACTTTTATTTTACTTTTTTTTAAACTCACGCCTCCCTTGAAATTCTTCCACGACCCCCCCCCCCCAGGGAGGCGCGCCCCCCAGGTTGAGAACCGCTGTTCTAGAGGGATGTACTTATTTTCTAGCCGTTAAAGATAGGAATTTTATGTGGTACATGGGGTCTGAGTTTCCATAACAGGTTTTAGTGCCGTTATAACGGGGTCTCTTATACATTAAATGATTTTATATGGGCTGTCTGGTCGTAACCGAATGTGAAAGGGGAGCATGTGAGGATTGTTAGTGTTCCAGGCACATCTTAGGAGTATAATGAATATCCCATCTGTCCGAACATAAAAGCAGAAGGTTTGGTGTTTATTTCATAGACTAGCCAGATTTGTTTTAAAAGAGAGAACAACGACTATGTAGAACCTTTGATATAATTTTTTCGGCTAGCCGTTACAGGATAAAAGTCATTCTAGTCAGGGTGGTCGTCATATCCAATCACATTACCCTCATGTACTGCTTGGAAGTGAGCAAATCTGTAAGGATTGTCTGTGCAAGGATAGAGACTCAAATTTAGAGCTTTTGACCTTGAGGTGGCATTCTACCATCTCGATGTTAGGAAGCTTGTACTGAACGACTTCCTCACACCCCCATTTCATTTTCATGTCAATGAATTACAAATTCTCCTGTACATATTTATATTTAATAATTTATTCACAATTTTTCTCAATATTTTCCCTAATGAACTTTTATCTAACGTTTGACTAACGGTCCCATTATTCGAAAAGGTCTATCAGCTATCGGTGGTTCTCGAATGTTCAATTCAATAACTATAGGAACGATTCTCAAAAAGACTGACACTTTATATAAGCAGGAACATTTATTGCGAAATAACAAAAGAAATCGAACTCAAGTCGAAACAGCTACGTCAATCCAAATTCGACATTCCGTCGAACTGTTAAGGTCAAAGTCAAAGTGTTGTGCTGTAGGCGTTCTTCTTATACAAACGTGGATGCCACAAGCGAAGGAGTACGTCATCGGGATTTCACTACCAGAAATAATTTGCATATATCTTGCGAGAAATATATTTGCAACACCCATACAACCCTTTCCAACATTCGGAAGACATTGTAAAGGCAATCTACTTGGAGCGTGTGTTGAACCCGAGTTTATAATCCTTCAACCTGGTATCGTATATATTGAATTTTTTTTATATACGTAGGAAATTGCTGATTTCAGTGACATATCACAGATCTCTTTCAAAAATAGGATCATTAATGTTATCTAGAAATTCTCCTTCAAACTAGATAAATCAGAGGCTTTTTTTGTTTCACACCATCCGGATGCACAAGCCAGAAATCCAAAAATTTTCCTTAATCCTTCCGTATGCTTCCAGAGTTTTAAAGATATCTCGCTCTCTAGGAAAATTTTATTTGTCTAGAATGAAATGTTATGTATGTCAGGGATAACAACGAGTGAATAATTACAGATAACATTTCTTTGACAAATGTTTTAAAATATATTTATTTCATCTTGGGCTTTTGCCATTTTAGAAATATGAATACTGTGATCACATCGGAAGAAATATAACGTCCTCTCTTATACAAAAGTATCACGAGAAAATAATGAAATATCAGTTTGGTTAATTTTATGTGATTTTTTAATATTTATATACTTTGGGAATTTTTAGATTTAAAAATTAATGAAATAATTGTTAACTTCCTCTGTTAAAAATTATTGGAGAAAATTCTGAACTTTTTCAATAGCATTCAAAGTTTAAATTTTAATATTAATCCTTAGAGTTCAGCAGCACCGTACGTCAGATATTTAATTTAGAATGTCATATATCTTGTAAAGAAAAATGCAATTTTTATGTCTGCATCTATTTCTAATTATTGTTTAAAATGAAAATTTGATAACAGAATTTAAATAAACACATAATCAATGTTTGCGTACTGTAACGATGAATTTATTGAATTTTTCTTGCTAAAAAGTAAAAGCCTCTTCTAATATAGAGTATTAAAAATGAGTTTGCATTTAATGAAGCCTTTGAGCACGTATTTTTTTATTATGCTAAAGTTTTGATTAAAAAGATTCTAAGTTATTAGACACTAAATAACACCGTCTTAAAATACCAGTCATGAATTGAAAATGTTATATTTAATGTCTTATTGTCCACCATGTCTCCCGTAATTAATATTCTGAATAATTCTCCAATTTAATGCTGTAGTCCCTGTTTGACACATTTTTTCCCGTTTATTAGTTTTACCATCTTTTTAAATTGCTGTTGGATAATTTTGGAATTTAACTCAGAGCTGTCGGCTTTTTGGACAAATTTACAAACAGTTACACACTTTAGCTACGCTGGAGATTTCTCTGTTTGGGTTCTCAACACATTATATAAATTATGTAATTTATTATTTTAACCTTGCAAGAGCTGCGTAAAATCCTAAAGAAGTAATGAAACGATTAATGAAAAGTTAGCGTAAATCATTTTTGCGCTAAATAAAGACGACTCGAAACAGATTTCACAAGTATTTCATATTTAACCATCGGTAAAAACTCTTGGCCAATAATTGTTTAGGTCATTCTCAGTTTGTTTTCCTTTTATAGGGTTTATAAATGCCAGTGAGGAAAAAACTAAATGGGGTATAATTTCTAATAAATTTCAACTGTGTGTGAATTTTACGTCAATTAATAAAATATACTTGGTTCAAGGATAATCATAAAATAATTATTATGACATAGTTCTTCTAATATGCATTGAAAAATCTTTTAATACCTTGTACAAAAATCTCCAAATATATAGTGAAAAGTATATACACCATTTTCTTTACTAATAGTGCTTATTTTTAGAAACTCTGTCAATTTTTGGAAATGTGTCAGGGTACCGCTTAAGCCCATGCTGGTTACAATACAGTAGAATCTCGGTCTGTCGTTTTTTAAGGGACCGATTGCACTGAACGATAAATATGTGAAAACGATGGATGCGGAAACATAACAAGAAAAAATATTATTATCGGGACTGGATGAAATAAACGGTGCAAACGGGAAAACATTGATTCGGGGAACGATTGATCTAGATTTTCCACTGAATACACATTTCAGAGGTTCAAATATCAAGATCTGAACCTTTGGTTTGAATCATTTCAATGCTAAGGTTTACATACATTCATTAAAATTTATAAGTTTATTTACATAATCTTTAATAAATCTTTCTTTTTTTTTCTAGAAATACACATAGCATTGAAAGTAAGTATGTTTACACTAATGTAAATCCTCATGAGTTCTACTATTTGAGCATAATCCTTGTTTGAAACATTAAACATTCCTGAAACGTATATTTCATAGATATATGTCTTTCAAACAGTATTATTACCAAATTTAGCTTCAGCGTGACATCGCCACAGACAACCAGTTATGTGTTTCCTGCAATTACGTTAACACGCCTGAAGATATATTTCTGTTTGATAATAATTAAATTAATTAATCACACGATAGTATAGAATATCCACTTCAAAATTCGTGCAGCAAATGGAGGAATTAGAATTCCAATAGGGTATTAAGTGATGTCAATGATTAATATACGTCCGGTTCAAAGGCGAATTGACGGACAAGCGGACAGTGCTATCTGAGGGCTCAGACCAAATGAAAACCTTCAGTTGTTTGAGATAACGAAATTTCTAAAATATTCTTTAGAATTCAGTCCTTTCTTGACATTTATTTGCATTTTTTTCTTTCACAGAAGTACGATATGTTTTTTTAAAAATTAAGTAATTACAAATGCTTTATTGACCAGAATCCTAGAGAACTATATAATATAATTTGCACATACTTATGTAGAAAGTTTAAATTTTTTTCCTGCGTGTAATTAGTTCTAGTATGAGAAGTAATTACTGTGAGTATATAGCTATGCAGGCATTTACACAATAAATTTTTAATTTGATTTATGAGTTCATATGAAACCCTAAACCTCTATTATATGTAATTACATGCCCTTAAAGCGTTAGAATGTATAATAAAATAGTAGACTGTATAATTAAATACTAATTACAAATAATATGTACGAATAATTAGGTATGGTAATATTACATATAATTATAAAAAGACAGAAGGCACATGATAAAATTATTGTACTTCTGGCATTTTAATAATACATTTTTTCCAGGTTTCAAAGAAACTTGTAAATTCCCATTTCTCTGTAATGTACCGTAAATTAAAACAAAGATTGTTGCATAACAAGGAAGATTTAATTTTTTTATGTCGACTGCGCATTTCTTTCTGCGCATGGATGTTGTTTGATTTTCATTTTTAAGATTTTTTAAATGACCCCACATATCATCACGATTGCAATCTTTGATAATTATTAGTTTATCTTTGTTGACCTTTTTTAATAACTCTACCGTGGCAATCAGAAAGAGAGAAAAACAAGTTTATATTTTGGTAATAAATGTTTCTAATAAGTAAAACGCACTACTTTCATAATTTATACTCCCTCTGAATTATAGATTCAATGTCTAATCACAGTTCTTTCATGTAAAAGGATTTAATTTCAACATAGACAGTACTGCGAAATATTTTTTCATCATACATAACATTTTACATCATACATATTATTAGCTTATTCTGTCATTGTATGGAATATTTTATTAACAAAAGACTGTTTTTATGCGCTACAGCAAAAAACCATTCTATGGATTTGAAGTTACTTTTTGACTCAGTGTCTGAATACATGCTTTTATATGTCTTCTTATATTTCATTCATCGATGAACATTATTTATTTCAACTAATTTCTTTACTTTAAAAAAAATGTTTACGCTAGGATATGTGTTAGGTAGAAATTCGAATGTCGATTCATGTATAACGAGACTTAGTCTTTATTCCTTGAGTTGTCACAACTGATAAACATTTTCTATTGATTTACTTCAAACTAATATCGTTAAAAAAATAAATTACTTTGAGTTTAAATTTAGTGGAAAGTATGGGGTAAAATATGTCAAACTTGTGCGAAACAGTTTTCAAAGGGAAGTGATAGATAATACTTGATTTTGTGTTAAAAACATGCTTGAGACATTCAAATCTTGGTATATAAAAATATTGGAGATATTCGCTATGGTGTATTCAACAAAATTCTATGCACACATATTTTTTTGCAAAAATGTTGCTACATATCTATTTTGTCAAGGAAATATATCTATATATTAGTATTTAGATCATCATAATAAATATGCCTAGTATCGTACTAAATATAAGATCATCATACTAAATATACCTAGTAAATGTGCTTGGTAGAAATTAGAATGTCTACTCATGTAGTATAATGATACTCAGTCTTAATTCCATGAGTTGTCTCAACGGATGAACATTTCTTATTGATGTACTTCAAACTAATATCGAAGTTTAAATTTCGTGGAAAGTATGGGCTAAAATATGTTAAACTAGCGCGAAATATTTTTCAAAGGATAGATAATATGACATTTCGTGTCAAAAACATGCTTGAGACATTCAAATCTTGGTATATAAAAAAAAGGTGGAGAAATTTGCTATGGTATATTTAACAAAATTCTATGCATACATATTTTTTGCATAAACGTTACAATATATATTTTGTCAAAAAAAATTATCTATATATTAATATTTAGGACATCATAGTGTCGGGATAATGCCGTATTAATAGTAATGAATCTCTAAAAACAAAATTTCGTATCTTTGTAGAATGAAAAATTAATATATAAATTTGTGAAAATGGTATATCCTAACATCTGCAGAATATTGGAGGTTTGACTGTTCTAGGAAATCTATTTACAGCGCTGGTAGATAAAAACTTGAAATTAATTTTCTGGGAAATTTGGGTTTTTATGAAGTAGTTTTTATACTTAATCTTCTCTACTTTTAGGACCAATAAAACCTAGTGTGGTTATTGAAATATATTGACTCATTGCGATATTTAGATTTATGTCTCCTTTCACTTTACGGCCCCACCTTATTCTGCGTGTATTGGGATAATATAAAATGCCGACCCGTTTTCATGTCAGTTTAAATGCCTATAAAATATTTTATGGCTGTTAAGATACAGTCCGTCCTTGTTTTTTCTATCTTTAAATAACCTAGCAGTTATGCTTTATCGTTGGGGGCAGTTAAATATGGTGTTTCTGAACGACTGTATCGCTCTCATAATTATTTAATTCCAGAAGAAACCAGTAGATAACATCTCTTATTGTCTTAGATGTCATTTCAAATATTTTTCCGTATATTCACATGAAGAGTTTTGTTACTAAATTTTCCCTTATATATTGTTGAATATAATTTAATTTATAGTAGAGCTACAGTTCCTGTTTGAAATGCCATGGAAACGAGTGGCAACATACAGTGATTAGTCGCGACACCTGTCTGAAAATTTTACCATTCAGTGGAAGCTATTTAAAGAAAAGAAATACATGCAGCATTTTTGCTGTCAGACAAAAAAAGTCTCGGAAAATTTCACTGAAAGCTTGGAAGTTAGGTCTTTTCAGCTTCTTTCTGTATCAATTCCAAAACTCAAAGAACAACGCCATATGGTAGTTAAATATATAATTGATGCCAGTAACTTGTTTTTAAAAATAAATGTACACGGAATATAAACTAATGTATCATTGAAGGAAATAAAAATATATAAAATATCATTGAAACAAAAAAAAAAAACAGTTGGTTGAATGATTTAAAAAAGTTTAGATAATTGAAAAAAACAAAATATATAGTTTACATATTTTTACTTTTAAAATATTTTGGAAACCTTATGAACTTAATGAGGGATTATTCCGAATTCCTTAAAATCCTTAAAGCAGCCTCAAAGGTACTGTTTAGAAGAATCACTTGTAGGTCATTTTTAAGGGTGAGTTGAATTTATTGAAAACTGAAAAGTCCATTTTTGTTTTGTCTTTTATTAAAATGTGATATATTAATATATAGATAATGAAAAATTTGTCATAGAACACAGAAAAAATGTTTAAAGTATACAATAAATCATCAAAAAGTAGAAAGTAACTTCTTCACTGAAATATCAGAGAAAGCACTAAAGTGTAGTTTAAACGATATAAATCCCTAAAAAATGGAATAGGTTAATTTTGGCAAATATAGTATGATATACGACAACAAAATTCGATGAAAATTTTAATTTTGATCTTGAATGCGTAATATGGAACATCATCTTTATAAGAAACATCATTTATTGATACCATCAACTCGCTTGAAAAACTGGTTATCAGTGTTTTTTTTGTGTCTTTAAAACATAATAATTTATGAAACGTTTTGTACTCATTTCATTTCGATAAAGATTGTTTCAAAATGGATGTTTGAAAAGTGGAGACGGCTGTTATGACTCAATGGTGAAGGATCTGAACTGGCATAATCTTTTTAATTTGTAGCTAGTCTTTTGTAAATAGTGACCGTGTGTGTGTGTGAATGGTGGTCTGCATCCTTCTGTCGCCCTTTACAGTAAGGACATCACCAGGAGATTTTCGGTCAGACCAGTCGTGTTTCGGAGGGTTCTTCTATGAATGGTTCATAAGTTTTCTTCTTGAGTCAATTCAAAGATAAGTATCTCGCGAAGAAATAGGAAGAGAGGCCCCATCCTTAGCAAGAACATCAGCAGTCTCATTTCCAAAAAAGCCTATATGAGACGGCACCCATTGTAAATTAACCTCTTGTTGTTGAGAAAGACCTTTGAGGATCTACAGTATTGAAAGTGAAGCTTTATCTCAGACTCTTGTCCAGCTGCTCAAGTGGTGAATGTCTCTGCGGCTGTCAGTTAGGATCCAAATATCATGGTGAAGGTTTCAGTTTTAATAGTTTTTAATCCCTCTTCAATGGTAATAAGTTCAGATCTGAAAACTTAGCAGTAATCTGGATTCCTAAACTTGTAATGATTTGAGTAGTGTCCGTAGCTAACAGAAGTGCATAAAAACAAAAGAAGTGGTTCAAACCCTATAGAAATATTTTTCTCACAATTATGTTTTATGGCAGGATTTAGTTAAATGACAAAGGGAAGTGATGATACAGAGCAGAGAATCGTAAATAAATACCACTCTCTTGAGAATTCACAGTATTTTTAATCTAAATAAATTAATTGAGGTTATTTTCAAAAGCTATGAAACTTCTTGAATATCTTAACATAAGGAAAATAACAGTCAATTCAAACTTGTTATTGAAGGCTGGAAGGATGTTTGTCACTATTTGTTACCTTATCTTTATTCACAATATCTTGGTTTGCATTGATTTTTCTAATTTATTATATCAGCCATGAAAATGATTTTCATTATAGGACAATTTTTAAGAGATATTATAACAAGAGAGGAAATTAGGTTTGGTTTGGTTTGAAGCACTAAGGTCAACTTTTTGCTACACGAGAAAAAAAAATGAGGAATAGATAACGGATTTTATTATGTGTAGAACGCTGCCCGAAACCCTGATATATAAAACATTATTGTCTATATATCGTGTGTTCCATTAGATTTTTAGTTATACTTTATATTATATGTGAACTAGGGGTAGCAACGTATTGGAGTCATGAAATATAGCCGTGTTTCCTGACACTAATTCTTTGCTATACATTTGTGACATGAAGTACAGGATAATACTTTATGAGTATTATTTATCAGCATAGTGCACATTCCTTTATTTTAAATATTTATACATAGTTACTATAGCAACTGAAATTTAGACCATGAAAAAGAATTATAAGATTCAAGTCAAATAAATCAATTCATAAAAAACTAAAGCCCTATATAAAAAATAACTAGTTGATTTTTTACCAAATCATGACTATTTAAGTGAAACGACCTTAAGGAATAAATAAAATACAATTTATTAATGAAGTTAAGAAAATAACGATTTATAATAATTATTAAAACAACAAGTACAAAATGAGAAGCTATAAAATTTAATAATGTAATCTATAATATAACTTCTATGTATAATCTATAATCTACCACAAAAATATAACTTAAATATATATAATTTAACAATATAATCCCTAATATTACCTATATGTCAGTGCATTGTTAAAGCCAAGTAAAACAAGATGTTGTTTCTAATATTGTCTCGAAACGTTAATTGTATAATCAGAGATTGGAAGTAAGGGAAAACATATATCAGATCGTCCTTAATTATTTCCTTATCTTCTTGAAATGAAAACACTCAATAATTTAAAAGAATGAACTGTACAGGATTTAGGTCGATCCTCTGCTCCAAAAATAATCAGAGGTTGAGTAGAATAGGCCCTGTACATTGAAGTTATGACTACCAGGATGATAACTTTGAAACTCTACTTTTCCAAAATATTAGTAGGCAAAACGTATATCTATTGAATAAATGGAATACAGTTCTTCCTCATGTTTTTTATCTTGTTTATTACACTATCAAATATCTTTTAAAAGAAAATTATTTACGGTGTGCGATTATATGACAACTATTATTTTTCTTTTTGATTCTCTACTCATCGAATTACAAATGACTTTCCATAGTGAAACTGTTAACTCTAAGCACAATAGATGACATCATAATACTGGAGGTTTGTAATTGCTTTTGTTTAAAAATCTTACCTGTTGCTACCTACGGAAAAAAGAGTTTTATTTAATATTTTTCATATATAGCAGTATGCTGCCCACCTAGTATAATGGTTAGCATTCTGATCTGCCAAGCGTTTTGCTTGGATTCAAATCCCGAATAAGGCGTGGACGTTTCAGTGTCGTCCCCCTGATAGGGAGCAATGCTTTCTCACCTATATATGGTGCTCCCTGAATAATCTAGCCAGCAATACTTCGCGGATCTTCATGTGAAAATGTCTAGAAGTACCTACCTATAGAGACAAGTCCTTATCGCATTGAAAAAATGAAATTTTTTATATACAGTGGAACCCCGATTTTACGTTTTTCTTGGGACCAACGGTAGAAAACGTACGAAACGGGAAAACGTAAAATCGGAGTTAAAACATAATCTAAGCATAGTACAGGCAATTTTCACGGACCAGCAGGAAATGACGTATGAAGCGGGATAACGTACGAAACGGACAGCGTAAAATCGGGGTTCTACTGTATATATAGTTGTGTGATAAAATGGGAAAAAAATTCAATAAATCAATCTCAATATGAAAGTGAAGCAATAAGCCTAGAACTGAGAATTTATAGACAATTCCAAGTAGCTACAAAAACTCTGGGTTCAAAGCCCTTCGGAAATAAATTAGGAGGGAGAAATGTAGCATAAAATAATTGCTGGATTTCATGAAGAAGCGCTTCATTAGAGTGACTTTATTTTATGTAGAAAGTCTTATGTGAGCGGACAAATTAAGCCGTAGTTCAAAATATTACACTGATATAAATTTCTTCACTAAATATGTAACACACTTTGTTCTTGCATTGAGAGTTATTTACGAGGCATCAAAACAATCTTACAGTATACTTACACATTGTTTGGTTTCATACTCCAATATGACAATAAAGCTTTTTTTTTTTGTAATCTAAGTAAAATCTCCTTAGAAATCTTTTTTTCCTTCAAAAGTTTTTACTTCGTCTAGACAGTCTATGTATACATCTTGCACATGTCTCTAGAGCCAGTTTAATCAATTAAGCTGACTTGCACTTGGTTTGACAGGTTTTAGGTGTAACCAATCACGAAAGGAATTTTTCTTGTACCTGACATAACAAATGATTTTCTTTCTAATACATGTAGAAAGGAATGACTGCTTTCTTACAGTTTTCTTTTGCTCCCAAAGACTCATCGTGTAAAGAATATTAATCAACTTATCTCAAATAGAAAGTTACATTGTTATTATTTAAGTGAGGCAATAGTGACATTATTTTGGGAAAAATTCTTTTGAAAAGTTTATTACATGAAATGGAAGTGGAGAACTGTTTCATGAGTTGCAGTATTCCATATTATTCCGTATGGTGGAAAATGAGACGAGCACTAGATTTGGAACTAGAGGCCTGAAACGAGTGATTAAGATATCAACACTCTGCTTTTTTGAGTTTCAATGTTTTCTGATTCTGGTAAATGATGTGGTGGGAGCATTTAATTCCATGAAAATATATATAAATATATTATATAACGGTATTTCTAATACTTTTCTTTCTTTGGCATGCATTATTACGTCTTAATACTCTGTATATTTCAATAGCATGAAAGTTTTGCAGTTCCCGCAAAATTTCAGTTCAGGACAAACTTTTGTACACAAATGCGTTCTTGGAGCTTTAGAAGTGTATGTATATATTAGGGTGGCCCTTATTTTTCAACTTTGTATTTTTTTAATGTCTCACCCCCTCAGTTTTTTCTAACTGGCCTAAAACTAATGGCCAAAAAAAATCGGGTCATTCACGTAATTCTAAATGGTGCCGCATAGGCTGTGAATGTCGCCATTTATATAAAAATTACTGTTTTTCCCACAAGTTTAACAGAAAAAATGAAATAAGATTTTATGCGCGTTAATAAACTAAATAATATCAAATATACACTAGTACATAGTTTTGCATAGTCCACCAGCACATAGGATTCACGATAGGGGACGTTGTGCAGGCGGCGTCGGCAGTCCTGGTTGTAAGCAACAAAAGCTTACCACGGCGCATAGTCATAATCAGTATTGCGTTGTCTTCCAAACGAAGCGGTAGCACATGGTTTGTTAAAAATGGCGCTAAAGAGTAAACTTCGCAATCATATATATCTGATTGAAAGAGAAACAAATCAAATATTAGGTAGCAAATTACCTTCTAACAAACAAGTATTGCAAGTGCTATTTTATAATATGAGATGCGTAAAATTAAGTCTTTGTGAAAGTGCTCGTTTAGTAATTTCTGAAACTGTAATTTTTTGGCAAAAAGCACGAATACCATTTAGAGAACCTGAACATTGCATTGTTAAACTGGAAGCTCTATATAATGAATGGAGAATGCTTCAAAAAAGTTCTAAAAGAAAGAGCGAAACTCAGGAGCAAAAAGAACAAAATTTTAAAGAAAAACACGAGGACCTACTTGATATTGCTCACTCTAATTCCTTGGAAATTATTACAATAAAAGAAGACAGACAATTTCTCATCTCCCAGAGGCAGTAGGACGAATTGGTGTTTTAGGGGGCATTGATAAAAGAACTGATGAAAAAAAAAATTCTAAAGCGTCTTAGTGCAGAAGAACTGCGACGAAAAAATATTAAAGAGGATACAAAAATGAGCGAAACAATGGAGGACATGGACTTGGACATCGAAGAGTCGTGAAAGTAAAAACCATTAAGTACTTTTAAAATTTGTTTTTGTCCAATTATTGCATTCTTTACGCAGTATTTTGTAGTATATTTACAAAAGGTTTTGTTTTAGTGTCAGTTTCGTCTGAAAAGGAAAGTTCATCTGAAAATGAAATTGACCGTGAAGATACATTGTGTCCCAAAAATCAGCCAGGTCCACCCAAAGAATGTAAACGTGGGAACATTAATTTTATTAACACCAAGTTGGTAGCAGCTCTTGATAAATGCAAGTTAAGTGACAGAAACTCTGTTCACACTTTAATGGCTACTGCAGAAGCTTTGGGACACAACACTGAAGATCTAATTATAAATCGAACCTCAATACAGCGATGCCGTCAAAAACTTCGTGCCGAGCGTGCTTCAGTAATCAGAAATGAACGTCTGACGTTACAGTTAGAATTCACTCCCGTCCACTGGGATGGAAAGCTGCTTCCATCAATAACTAGAAACAAAAAGCTTGACAGGCTTCCAGTAATTATTTCTGCTAACGGACAAGAGAATCTTTTAGGAGTCCCTCAATTGGATTCTTGCAGTGGATTCGATATGGCAGAAGCTATTTACAACTTGCTTGCTGAAAATAAACTTTTGGATACAGTGTAAGCCTTGTGTTGTGACACCACTGCGTCAAATACTGGAAGAATAAAAGGTGCTTGCGTTTTATTAGAACAAAAACTGGGTAAAGATCTCTTATACCTACCTCGCAGACACCATATATATGAATTGGTTTTAAAGTCTGCTTTTGAAGCATGCATTGGTACGTCGTCTGGACCCGAAACAGGATTATTTAAACGTTTTCAATAAGCTTGGGCCAATATAGATAATTCTAAATATACTGTTGGAATTGATGATCAATTTGTTGTGAACAGTATCTGTAAAGACATAGATTTTGTGCTTCATTTTGCCAAAGCACAAGTTGTTATTAAACAGACAAGAGACGATTACAAAGAGCTGCTGTAGTTAGTTGTGATATTTTTAGGAGAACACGAAGCAAATGAAATTGCATTTCGATTACCTGGTGCTTTTCACCATGCCAGGTGGATGGCGAAAGCTATTTATTGCTTGAAAATATTTATTTTTCGAAAGTAATTTCATTTGACTCAGAAGGAATTGAAAGGAATAAGGTAAATTTGTATATTTACTGTAAAAATATACATAAAAGCTTGGTACTATACTCCCTTAGCCTGCAAAGCACCATACCAGGATTGGATGTTTTTAAAATATCTTTAATTTTACAATGAAATAAATGAAAGAATTTCCCAAGAAACAACAAAACAATTTGTGGACATTTGTGGTATCTTACTGAAGAAATACTGGCTTTAGCATTTTTTGATGACACAATTCCTGTCGAACAAAAAGTGAAGATGGCCAAAGCATTTAAAGAAAAAGAATCAACTACTTGTGACTCTAAGCGTTTACATTTTGATTTAAAGGAAATGATCGAATTCACACACAAAGAACTACACAACTTTGTGTCAAAAAGCACATCCACATTTTTTAAGCGGTTTTAAATATCGTCCGATTTTATTGCTCGTGATCCTGCGATCTGGATTTCTCTTCCTGATTATTAACATGGCCTTACAGTAGTCAGAAACCTCACAGTTGTCAATGATATCGCAGAAAGAGGTGTGAAGCTTATGGAAGAATATAACGATATTATAACACACGATGAGGAGCAAAAGCAATACCTATTGCAAGTCGTAAAAGACTATCGGATCCCTTTTCCATCTTGCTCGAAGCATTCATTATCAAAAAATTATTCAACCTTTTATTATTGAAGTTTAATGTTATAAAATTTTGTTTTTTTGTGGTTAAGAAGTTCTAGGCATTATTTCCGTTATTTTTACTACTAAATATTTGTTTTAAAATTTAAACAGAATTATTAAAAGAGTTATTGTGAAAACTTTGGAATTTAAATCATTTATTTCAATTTTCACCCCCCTTGCGGCACGTGTTATTATTAAATAAAATTTCAAAATTTTTACCAGTTACTTACTAGCCCAAAAGGAAATGAAATAGGGGATGAGACTTATAAAAATATAAAATTTATATTTTGCCTATATGCTAAGGGCCACCCTAATATATATACATATATATATATATATATATATATATATATATATATATATATATATATATATATATATATATATATATATATATATATATATATATATATATATATATATATATATATATATATATATGTGTGTGTGTGTGTGTGTGTGTGTGTGTGTGTGTGTCGCCCATATGAAAGTGGCACTGCCGTTAATGCACCATAGTTTTAAGATACAGAAGACTACGCATGCGCCTATAGAAGTCGCTGAGTGCTGGGAAGGCATGCCATATCGTAAGAGTACGACAGATATTTGTATGATAGCGTAGGAGCAAGACAAAGGTATCGTTCGTATCATGGATGCCTCCAAACGTTGTCAACGTGCAGTCGTGCAATTTTCAACGGCGGAAAATGTGAGTGTTGGAGAAATTTATCGTCACATGCAAAATGTGTATGGCACAGAGTGTATGTCACGCAGAAAAGTATTCAGATGGTGTAGCGATTTTCGTAATGGACGAAGCAGTACGGACGATAGATCAAGCGCATGTGGTTATCACCCAGGAAGAAATTGCAGCTGTGGACAGACTCGTGAGCAATAATCGGCAAATCACCACTCGCGAGATAGCGGACGGAATGTCTATGAGCGAAGGAAGTATGCGCACAATTCATCATCGTTCCACTGCAAATTCCGGAGTTTCTTCACCCAGGGAAACCATCATCTCGTGGACCTCTGGGACACCTATTTCAACCTCCAAGGGAATTATGTCTAGCCTATATGTTCTTTATGTATTTCTTTTTATTTTGTGCACTAACTGACAGCAATACCTTTAAACCATTTGTCACACCGACTTTAGAGCCACTTTCATTTGGGCGACCCATATATATATAAATATATATATATATATATATATATATATATATATATATATATACAGAGGCTGTTCACACATTTTTTAGACGATGTATATTGTATTCACAAAACTAAATTACATAAAATTCTTGTGTTTTAAATGTTCTATTTGACATCCCTTATTCTGAACTATCTTTCGACACCGCAATTTCCAGGATAATAATGCCTTTTGAAGTGTCAGAAGAGGTATTCTATCCTATTCCTCCTAAACAGCTTTCCAGAGTCCTGTAAGGGTTTTGGGACGGCGTTTGGATAATGCAGATTTTAAAAGTCCGAAATCACAAAAATCCATAGGTGATAAAACAGGAGATTTAGTAGGGATATCAGTGAAGGGTATGGCCTTGATATCAGTTTTTTGTTCCATTTCTTTTAGGAAATTTACAGTGGATTTTGATGTGTGACTGCTAGCTTTGTCCTGATGGAGTCTCACAGATTGATGGCACTGTGGGTAAAGCGATGGTATTTCATTCAGAAAAATCGGCGATAAAATATGTTCCTGATAGTATTTGGAGTTAATCTTGACATTTTTTTCCACTCTCTTTATTTTTAACTTGCCATTATAAGAAAAACCAGCAACAACCATGAATCCCTTAGAAAAACTTTCTTTCGATTCTTTGAACCATGTACTTAAATTTTTTTCTCCCCTTTTATGATAATAAATGGCTCTTTTTTGTTGCAATCATTTGAATACACTCATGATTCATCTATTGTGACAATTGTTTTTCATTTTTCTTTGGATAAGTGTTTCTCATATAGAATTCTGCAGCGTGTCCTGCGTTCAGCGATATGATTTGGAAGAAGACGATGCACATTGCGTTTTTTCGCTTTCTTAAGATTTAAATCAACGTTTATCATTTTGTTTACAGTGGACACCGAGCATTTTAATGATTTTTCAACTGTCCTTTGACTAGGGGGATTTTCTTTTAACATTAAACAACGTACCTTTGCAATAGTCGAAGATGTCCGTTTTTTCCTTGGATACTTGTTTGGAATTTTTGTCCCCCTTGAGGCTCCAATTTGACGTTTTTTTCCTTTCTTGTTGACGATATTTCCTATCGACGCTTTAGATATCACAAAACCATGACTCTCACATCGTTTTTGGATAACGGAGTATGCATATTTCTCTTCGGAAAGAGTATAAATGTAGCCTTCGAACCACTGCTTTGTTAAAAACGCCATTTTCAATAAAAACAATAGTTTCAAGCCGCAGACTATAATTTTGACTTTTCAAAGCATAGTACAATTGCAATTATTTCTTTTGCAGCAAACGATTTTTTATTACCGCTTACCAAAATCGTCTAAAAATTGTGCGAACAGCCTCTGTATATATATATATATATATATATATATATATATATATATATATATATATATATATATATATATATATATATATATATATATATATATTTACATACATATATATATATATATATATATATATATATACATATATATATATATATATATATATATATATATATATATATATATATATATATGTATATACCACTCTGATTCCCAAGTTATCTATCTAGCATGCTTCAACATCTCAAAAAAAATGAACTCACATATTAAACGTACTTATGCAATTATGCGTAGGTATGTGTGTATTAGTGGACGTATAAAGGGATTAAATATTCATAAAAAGGTTCAGACCTTTCGCAGACTTTAATATGTCTGTCAGCACAACATGGAGGTAAATGACGAGGCAAACCAAAATGATTATGTATGCAATGTCATAAGGGGTTATTGACCCAAGTTGTTCCATTTTTTTAGCTTGGCTTTGTTTTTCCTATGCTATGATGAAGATGCATAGATGGGGTAAAGATAAATTCTCAAAATAAGAAATATATGTTATTGGTACGTTTGTTTCAAATGGGTTATTAACGCGTAACCCTATTACTATATTTCCTTTTTTATAATTTTGAACCCATTTTCGAAAATATCCAACAACCAAATGCGAAGTTTAATCACTATCGAAATTATCAATAAATGTAAGAATATAAATTACTGATAACTTTGATTATGATTATATATAAATACATTCACACACAAATACATATACGCATGTGGGTAAATAAATAAATAAATATATATATAGATATATATATAGTATATTTATGCATATATATATATATATATATATATATATATATATATATATATAAATATATATATATAAATAAATATATATATATATATATATATAGTATATTTATGCATATATATATATATATAAATATATATATATATATATATATATATATATATATATACATATATATATATATATATATATATATATATATATATATATATATATATATATATATATATATATATATATATATATATATATATATATATATATATATATGCAATATAAAAGTTCCAAATGCAATATGCACAATACTAATCCACAGAAGAGTTCATATAGTAAAGTATTCAAAATTTACTGCGCCAAGCTGCTAATACACTTGTTACTAAATAAGAAATAGCAAAGTATAAGTTATAGAAGCAATAAGACCGTAACTACTCAGATAATAGATAAGCAGAAAATGAAACATTACAGACATGGAAGGCCTTGTAGTTGATGACCGGGGGGAGTTGTGACCCCTCTCTCCGATTAAACATGATTTATGTCAAGGCAACACTCATGGAGGTCAGTAACAATTCCTGAACCTTATGTATAAAATATATTTGAAGACAAAGGAACAAAATATAACTAAACCAGAAAAAGTAATCTAAATCATTTAACACAAACACTTACCACAACACAATGACACCAATGGGACTTCCAATCACACCTCTGCTAACTGCTCTAACTGATTGCAACACTGCCACCCAACCAAAAGGCAAAACAACGACTACGGTCGCAGTTATTTAGGCAAAAAACAAATTGGGTTAAAATAGTTTTTAAAAAATAGAAGAAAAAACCCTTATCACAAGCCATTCTGAAGTAATCATTTATTTTAATGTCCATCTGTACTTCATCAGAATGCAATCTAAAGCATCTTACCAAGTGATTTACTATAACATTTTGTTTGATATTCTTATGTATATGACTATCCCAAGACATTATACGAACGGTTTTAAAACAGTAATTATCGCGTTTATCGTATAATGTTATTTTTTATGTCTATGTGTAAACTTAAATCAAGGAATACTAGTCTCCCCGTGCTGTCACGTTCAGTGTCCACAAGTTTAAGTCTTTCTGGATAAAAACTAAAATCAATTTATGTAACATTATCATTTAAACAGACGAGAATGTCGTCAACATATCTAAAATAAAGTATGTCATTCAATAACATTACGCCTCGTTCATAATGGTGTAAGTATATATCCGTGAATGCTGATGAACTTCCACCTCCCATTGGCACACTATGCACCTGCTTATAAAAATATGTACCATTAAACAATACAGTTTCACATAGTACCAAGTCCAAAAGTTCCCGAAATTTATTTAATGAAATTATTATTGGTTTGTACAAACCGCATGATTTATAGGAATATATTTCATTAAATAAATTATTTAAAATGACAAATTATTTAAAATGAAAAGTATTTAAAATGGCAATGCCTCTAAATGCTGGTAGAGTTTATCTGGTATAGTTCAATCAAACCAAAAAACTGTGGAATGAAATGCTCGTTATTATAGAAAATAAGCATATATATATATATTTGAAGTTTAAGTACTTAATGTTGTTTGCAATCTAAACAGAATGTTCTAATTAATCATTTCTCTTTCAAAAGATTTTACATCGTATAGACACGCTATATATACAACTTACACGTTGAACCAGTTTAATCAATTAAACTGTCTTGCACTGGTTTGACAAGCTTTAGGTGTAACGAATCAGGAACGCATATGTATATACGTTTATATATGTGCATATACATGTGTTTATGTACGATGTCATATATAAGATCTTCGACCAAATATTTCTCTAAGAAATTTACCTTCAAATCTTATTAACTGTAGTTCTTCAGAAGAGCTGCACATTATACTATCCAAAAGAGTAATATAATTTTCAGATGAGCACAGTTTTAAAATAGTTGGAATGTCCCACAAAAGAAGATTTTGCTTGAGAGAAAGAAACACGCTAGGATCCTTGTCTAAAGTCAAATCTAAGGGAGAAAATATTCTAGTATTAAAGAATGACCACTTGCAAACTCTCGGGATCATTAAAGAAAATATTTCATGGCCCGATATGATTAACCGTTAAGCATTAAAACTTCATGGAATAATTCTAAAGAAGCCCAGAGAGGGGAAGAGATATTTGTTGAATTTTACAAAAGATACTAGAATAATCCATCGGTAAATGTTTGATAAAGGTACAAGGCAGTTTCGTACTTCCCTATATTCGTCAAGCAAAGCAAAAAACGCATATTCTTTAAGTCTGTGCATGGCCTAAACTGCAAATGGTATTATGTTAATACTTTTCTCAATACTTCTACACTAAAAAAACCTTTTATTGAAATTAGGTCATTTGCTGAAGTACACCAAGAAAATTTCTGAAGATTACATTTTTAAATTTCCTGTATACAGCACAGATATGCTTTTCTATAAAATCTTCTTCCTAGTTTTTAAGCTTGTCACAAAATAATAATTAATGTAAACGCCTGTATTAAATTTCTGCCAGATAGTTTCCTTTCTAAAAGCTTAATTAAATTTACTGAAATAATAGCCACTTTCTTTATTTCTGATAGCCTCATGAATGTGGGCCTTAATTAGTTCATAAACGTCTGCGTCTCTTTTTGAAGAGTTAGTAAGATTTAAGGCTGGGAAAAACATGAAATACGTGGGATGCAGTATAAACGAAACAAGAATGGGACATTTTTGTTTACATATTCAGTAATTATTCTAAATAGTTTTCATCCGCAGATCTTTAATTTTGATAATATTTGACTTGTGTAAGTTTATTAGTTTTTAAAAGTCTGGGGGAATAGCATGAACTATTTGTATCATTTCTCTTTAATTGCCAGCAGAAAATAAATCTAATAATGAAAAATTCGTTGGTACTGCTAAATTTAATTGTTTGAGTCCACCGCAATTTAATTTTCTAATGAATTTTCAGTAGTAGGATTTATTTTCATCGACTTTAATAATATATTTTTTTGTCATTGGAATAAAAAGATATTTAAAATAATACGAAGATGTAATTTAATTAGTTGAATAAAATAATAAATTACCAAATGGCAGATGATACATCCAAATATTTTTATTTATGGTTTCATATACAAATATATTTCCATGTATTAATGCAAGATATAATTTGACACGTGTTTACAGATGTTCGTTTTCAGAAGAATCAGAGTCTCTGAATGAAAACTTTGCAGTTTTCAGGGGGTGGTCCATTCCCTGAAGTCTGGTTGTCCTAAAGAAAACATTTGTTGAGTTATAATTTTAAGTTACATATTTTCATAGATTTGTGAGATTGCTTAATGACTAACACGGTAATCGAAAGGTATAGATATTGACTCCCAAAAAAGTAATTCGGCGCAGTGTTAGAAACGTTAAATAACTGGACATACGTTGAGAGAACGGCGGGGTATAGCACTTGAGGAACTATATTCAATTTAATGAAAAACGTTGTTGTTGTGTTGTTGAATAAACAAAAATTATTCAATTTGTACCAAGCCCACTTTCTGAATAATTGCGTTTAAAGGAAAGTAAAAGGAAAATTAATGGATATATTTATATTTTCGTGACGTATTAATGAGAAGATTGAATTAAACTATTCGAAAATTGTACTCTCTTGTGATACAAACATTAGAGAACAGTTACAAGCAAAACAAATAATAAAAACATTAAATACATCATGAGCGCAATTTTTTTTTGTTCTACCAGCTATTTTAAATTTTATTTAAATTACGTCTCTCTAAATGTTGATTTCAATATCCTCCTGTAATTTTTATCCTTAGAGTCTATCAGATGTGTAATGAAGCCCCATACATAGGGATACGTACATTTCGTGTAAAAAATAACGAAATTTCTCAAAAAAAAAATACAGTACATAAAATTTCGTATTTATTCGCAAAAAAAATATATAAATTCAAAATTTTTGCATTTATTAAAAAAATATATAATTTTACTTACTTGGATAAGTACGTATCAAAATTCTTAGTTAAAAGCTAACATTGTAGTAGTCTCCACATTATGTTTCTTAAGTCTTTGCCTTCTGTCAATAATTACTATGTTGTACATACTAAAATATCTCAGAATCTACTCTGTTGCCGGGACGATATAGAGGCTTTGTATAGCTGCATTTGAAAAGTAAAGGTACCAGCATTTCGTTGCAATTAAAATCTGTATAACATCAACAGGAATCTCTTGACTACTTTGACTACTGTGAGGAGCTGAAATAGCCTTTACTTTGGCGCCCAAGAGACGTTTTAAAATCTAGTAAATTTTTCCACAAAACTTGATGGTTGATTTTTTCGGTTAGATTTTTAGGTTCGACTCCGGTACGGAAAACCGTATGGGTGAAATTCGGAGCAAATCCGAAGGAGAGTAAGATTTCTCAAAGACCGCGGATGGTCTTAGTTAAGCAATTATGTTAATAAATTATTACTATTATCATCTAATTTCGCCTAAAATGCCATTTATTCCCAAGAGGTTTTGCCGATCAGTAGTAAAAAAACAATTTCCGCATTTATTCGCTCATATTGGCAAATTTCGCATTTATTCGCATCTACTTCATAAATATGTAAATTACATATCCCTACCCACACAGCTATACCTATGTGGGTATCCAATAAGGTCCTGTGGATGCCTCGGTTGACAGTCAGTTTCAATATCATTGTCTAAATAGTAACAGCTGTTATCATTGTATTAGCATTTAATTGCAAATGTTCGCTGTTATGAATGCATTGATGAATTTGCAAATATATGCATTATTTAAGGATATATTTCAACGCAAACAGTAGATTTCCCTCTGTAATCCACTCTGTTTTCCGGCTTCGAATATACAGTTATCCTTTGCTAAAATACTATTGAGGATGCAGTATCATATTCGGATATTATAATTTGTATCCAGTTGAAGTTGAAGAACATCTTCGATTGCAAATTTCAGTAGTAATATGTCGGTATTCTAACAGTATATGCTATTGTTATTTTACAAGTTTTAAACGTGATAAAATAAGGAATTTACGTGCTGCAGTATAAGTAAATTCCTTATTCATCCATGCATTGAAAGTAATGGACCACAATCCAAAACACTGTGGATTCTCCTTTGGGTGCAATGTTGCTCAATATGTTGAATATATGATTCTTCCTATTTCCATGAACATTCGATTATTAATATTTCGATTATTTATTTTTAAAGATCTTCGATATGGATCATAGTTCGAAATGGAGTCTCTAAATTTCGAGCAGGTGTTGCACCAACTGAATCGTTCCGGCATTGTTATGAGGTAGTTTTGATGACTTCTCTCAGTATATTAGAGGATCATTCGTCTCTTATTCCAATGCGCGTAAAATCCTTAATGGACTGAGTCAATTCTGTTGAGTCAAAAAACTTGAATATATTTTTATTAGTTACTTACTCATCGCAAGTGAAATAAACGGAAAAGCGATAAATAAAAATTATTCCCTGAAAATTTCATCCTCTGACAAACTGTTGACACATCCAATAACAATATTCAAAATACCTAGTCAATCTCTTTAAACGTAAACACATTTTAAAATTTATAGTAAATAATTGATTTTAAAAAAATGGATCGCAATTGAAATTCAGATATTGTCAAGAAAGCATGGTCAGATGTTTTTAACTATTATACATCACAAACGACTATTAACGTATTCTGTGTTTAGTGCAAAAACCATACAGCATTTAAAACGACTTTTTTTTCTTCTATTCTTATACCGTAAGGTGGGGTTACTTTGTGGCGGATTTTAAGTTTTTTCCTGTGTCTGCCGATCAGTTTTAAAAACAGCCCAAAACGAACAATTGCAAAACATTGGTACATCATTTCCTTACGTAGTGATGTATTGCACTAACCCGGATCTTTAATTACCATTGGGAAATTAAAGTTAAAATGTGTCACAAATTTGCTCGCCGAGTGGGGTTACTTTGTGACATCTGTGTTTACGCCTTGAAATTCAAGAGGAAAACTTACTTGGCACAGAGTTAGACATAAAAACGCTTATCAAAAGCTTGATACTCAATTATACGAGGGTCATTCTAAAAGTAAAGAACGTTTGTTTCTCTAGTCATTTTTATTCAAGATAATGAAAGAAAACTTATTGTTAAACACATTTTGATATCTTACCTATTTTTCTACGTAGTTGCCGTTCAAATTGAACCATTTGTCAAAGCGCTGTACCAGCTTTCCTATGCCTTCTGCGTACTCACTTGCCGCCAAGTTTTTGAACCAGTCACTAACTTCCTCTTTCAGTTCGTCATCATTTCCATAGTGGTTTCCGTCCAAAAAATCCTTCAATTTGGTAAAAAAGAAAGTAATCACTGGGGGCCAAGTTCGGGCTATAAGGTGGGATGTTCAAAAACTTCCCAGTTAAATTGCTGAAGCAAATTCCTTCGTCAACGGAGCAGCATGCGGACGAGCGAAGAAGCACAGTGCCGCTGGACAAGAATCCACGCCGTTTGTTTTGAATGGCACGGCGAAGTTGGTGAAGGTCTGGCAGTAGGCTGCGGCATTTAAAAATAATGCACCATTTTCGAACTGAAGCTTCATTCATAACATTTTCCATAAACTTCAATTATCTCTCTGTAAATTTCAATAGGGCGAACGTGTTTTTGCATTCAGGAAGCGTATTACGCTACGAACCTCACATTTGGCGGGATCCTTAATTTTGTCACACATTTTAAAATCGCAAAAATAAACAGTAAATGACCGCAGCTGCTCGCTGTTAGCGTCAAACTGGCAGGAATGATTTGGTAAGTAAATTTCACGGCAGCGGGGATGGTGGGAGAATTACGCGGCTCGTCAGATCAAAACGTTCTTTACTTTTAGAATGACTCCCGTAGATACCTATTAAAAATATTGGATAGCTATATCTTTGACGTCCAGGAGACCTCGGGTGCCCAGGGTAGCCATCAGTTCTTTGAGAAGATTAGGAAATTCGCCTTTCGGCCCATTCTGCTTTTTTGGTAGTTTTTTGCAGATAATAAATACTTCTTTCCCTCTTGTGGTATTTTAAGGGACTGAAAAAAGCAACATCGAGTGGCTGGAGGAGGGGGAGTCGACTTTGTGGGTTATTTGTGACAGTGTCAATGTGTCACAAAGTAACCCCATCACCTTTCGATAATTAGGTTACGTTCTCATATCTATCGGAAATATCACTACACAAAAGTTTTATTAATCCACAATCCAACCAACGTATTGTCAATAAAAAAAATAATTAACTGTGGTAATTGGTTGTAATAAGGTGTTAGCCTTCAGCACGCAAAGTTTCCGAAGTGTGAGTCAATAGCTTGACAGCAGGTTTGAACAATACAGAGGCTGTTCGCATATTTTTTAGACGATTTTGGTAAGCGGTAATAAAAAATCTTTTGCTGCAAAAGAAATAATTGCAATTGTACTATGCTGTTAAAAGTCAAAATTATCGTCTGCGGCTTGAAAGTTTTGTTTTTATTCAAAATGGCGTTTTTAACAAAGCAGTGGTTCGAAGGCTACATTTATGCTCTTTCCGAAGAGAAATATGCATACTCCGTTATCTAAAAATGATGTTAGAGTCATGGTTTTGTGATATCTAAAGCGTCGATAGGTAATATCGTCAACAAGAAGGGAAAAAAAAACGTCAAATTGGAGCCTCAAGTGGGACAAAAATTCCAAACAAGTATCCAAGGAAAAAACGGACATCTTCGACTATTACAAAGGTACGTTGTTTAATGTTAAAAGAAAATCCCCCTAGTCAAAGGACAGTTGCAAAATCATTAAAATGCTCGGTGTCCACTGTAAACAAAATGATAAACGTTGATAAAAATCTTAAGAAAGCGAAAAAACGCAATGTGCATCGTCTTCTTCCAAATGATATCGCTGAACGCAGGACACGCTGCAGAATTCTATATGAGAAACACTTATCCAAAGAAATTTGGAAAACAATTGTCATAATAGATGAATCATGGGTATATTCAAATGATTGCAACAAAAAAAGAGCCATTTATTATCATAAAAGGGGAGAAAAAAATTTAAGTACATGGTTCAAAGAATCGAAAGAAAGTTTTTCTAAGGGATTCATGATCGTTGCTGGTTTTTCTTATAATGACAAGTTAAAAAAGAGAGTGGAAAAAAATGTCAAGATTAACTCCAAATACTATCAGGAACATATTTTATTGCCAATTTTTCTGAATGAAATACCATCGCTGTACCCACAGTGCCATCAATCTGTGAGACTCCACCAGGACAAAGTTAGCAGTCACACATCAAAATCCACTGTAAATTTCCTAAAAGAAATGGAACAAAAAACTGGTATCAACGCCATACCCTTCACTGATATCCCTACTAAATCTCCCGATGTATCACCTATGGATTTTTGTGCTTTCGGACTTTTAAAATCTGCATTATCCAAACGCCGTCCCAAAACCCTTACAGGACTCTGGAAAGCTGTTCAGGAGGAATGGGATAGAATACCTCTTCTGACACTTCAAAAGGCATTATTATCCTGGAAATTGCGATGTCGAAAGATAGTTCAGAATAAGGGATGTCAAATTGAACATTTAAAACACAAGAATTTTATGTTAGTTTTGTGAATACAATATACATCGTCTAAAAAATGTGTGAACAGCCTCTGTACACTGGCCAGCTAAGACAAATGGCGCGCAGAAGCTTCGGAAACTGGCCACTAGGTGTCTCTGTATGTCGGGCAAGCTATTGTCGCTGTTCTTTACCTTCCCGGTACCACGGGTGCAAGATCCGAAATACGAAAAAATGCTGTGTGCCCCAAAGTTACCCCTGCAGTCACAAAGTTACCCCTTCTTACAGTATTCGGAATGCATACATACAATGCTGTTCACTTTAAGTTTGAACTACATAATATGACATTATAGCATAAGAATCATGTATCCTCTGCACACATCCTCGTCTGTATTGAATGCTGTAAAGACCAATACAGCAAGACCATTATTTCTGATTCCGATAGGGATTGGACTGGTCTTAAGAAATACAAGCTCATGGTCTTGGTTTGCTGCTTCTGTCAATCAAGTGATATAAGCCACAAAAAAGACTACAATACATTATGCCATATTAAAAAAATATATCTGAATTTTCATTACAAAATAATTTAGTTTTCATGAACAACATGCCTTAAAATAGAGCAGATGTGATTCACTACTGTACAATTTCTACACGAGTGTGGTAAACATAATTAAGCACAAAATTAAGTAACTTTATAATATCACCACAAAGGTCGGGGTTCGATTTAGCCAGGTGCCCCCTCAATTTGGATAAGCAAACCCAGGGGTGACATCTGGGGGGATCGTACCCTCTCCTACCCTCTCTGATCTCATATAGGGACTGTTCGGTCTATGTATTTAATGTGCCCTTATCCTAGAAACGGAGGTATTTATTGGAGCTTGTCGGGATTCGATACGAGAACCCTCAGCACCGAAAGCTGACGTGCTACCACTAGGCTACTTGGAGCCCATTCTGGGTTTTAATGTCATGTCTTAGTTAACTCAGAGGAGTCATAATCAGCATAAAAATTACCTGATAGTCACCTAATGACTAATTTGTGATACCCGAATCAATAATCTCTTTCATTGTGAGTAGTATAAACTAGGGTTTGACTGTTTTTTAAACTCGGTTTTAAAAAACCAGCTTTTAAAATAAATTTGTCACATTTGAAAACCGGTTTTTAAATTAAGAAAACCGGTTTTAAAGAATTCAAACTATTACGGAAAAGTTAATTTTTAACTTATTGATTTGCTATTCATTCTATGCAACGGGCAGTAGACACATTTATTTCAACGTTGCGAGTTGCGTTGGCCAATGCTTGTGCATTGTGCACTGCGCACGTGGAAAAGGCTTGCCTAACCGACTTATTTTATGTTGTTAGAATATATGCGCAATCCGTCACGAGTCACGACAGGTTCGCTTAATCTTGTAAAGTGAAAACTGGAAACAAAAATATAAAGTTGTTATAGTTATCTGGAAAGATATTGTCTAGAATATTTCCAAAATCTTATGTGGAAACCGATTCTGATGAAAAGCAAATCGAAGAAACTACTTATCAGAGTAATGCTATTTTAAAGGAAGCCATGGAAAAATCAATTCATACGTTTCTTGAAGACCCTGAAGTAAAACTTACAAATCCAAAGACATTGAAAGCCGAATTTTCATTATTTGAGGCAACGAATAAAAGAACCAAAAACTTAGATTTGTTATTTGATGCCATGAAAACTAATAAAACCAAGCTCAGTAGCTAGTGAAAGAGTATTTTCAATTTCAGGCAATATTGTGTCCAAAATAAGAACAGGACTTAGCTACCGTTAATTGGATAGTTTATGTTTTTCAAAATTATATTTTCTTATGAGAAATTTAGATTAGTGAAATAAATATAAATATTATTCGAAATTTTAAATTTTTGTTTGAGTTTTCGTTATTTTGTGTAAGTAATGTGTAATCCTTAATTTTTTTTTAATTATTTTGACTTTGATATTGATTTCAGTTTTTGTTATTTTGTATAAATTAAATAAAATATATTTCCCTATTCTATTTTTTGACAAAAATTCGAAAACCGGTTGAAACCGGTTTTTTGGAAATCTGGAAATCTGGAAAAACCGGTTTTTCAAAAAGTAGGTTTTTGTATAAACCCTAGTATAAACCAAAGGGATGATGGTAGGGTTCCCTTGTTGATTGTTTAATTTTAACGTCTCTTCTTAATTAAAAAAGGTGAAACACTTTAAAATTTGTAATTCTTCATTTATTAGTAATGGTTATTTAATTTATTAATTACATGTATGAAATTTAATGTGCTCAAATTTTAGAAACAAGTACTATTATTTTAAAGTTAGAATTGAAAAATTGCGTTTTCTGTGATTTAAAATCCAGACTAATGAAATTTTAATAGTTTTGGCTTTATCGTAAAGAATTTTTCTTCTTAAAAGAAATTTTAACAGCATTTAATTTACCAAATTTATCAGAAAAGGCAGTCTCTTTCGCGAAGCAAAAGGAAAAATAAATAACTTACAGATTAATGATAACATATAGCGAGGGAAGTGTTTTTTTCTACAGTGAACTCCAGTTACATTAGTGTTGCATTTTCTTTCTAGGTGAACACCATTTACGAATTAACAGCTGGTGTTGCCATTCCCGCTGAGCTAAAAGTAATTGTTTCATTACTAAACTCTCACAATGCAATGAAACTCTTTTAGTTTGTAATTTATCCTCTTACAGATGCTAAAGTATGCTTTACTGGATACAGGATTCCAGAAAATTAGAAAAAAATGTACTTTCATTCAAATGAAAAAAAAAAGAAAATGCGAAAGGTATTTCAATCAAAATTCTTATTCATTTTAGCTTTTATAAAAATTTAACTTATCTCCTATTAGTTATTCAAAGAATAAGGAAGTAAATACTATTCAGAGGTGTTCTTTCGTTCCCTTTGCAATCGAATTTTCCGAAACTGATAGATTTCCTTTCTTTAGTTATTCTAATTTAAAAGTAATTTGAAGTACGACAATTCCATAGTATTTACAGAATTATTTTAATGTCCCTTTTTGTATATCAGTTCTTTTTTGAGGTAAGTAATTTGGTTTAATGTAAATCGAATCCAAAACCGATATTTTGGATCTCCTTATTTTAGACAATTTCCTTTTAACTTTTTTTTAAGTATGGTGCAATATATGTTCGTAAATGGTTGCAATATACAACTAATATTTCTGTAGGGATCAATTGTCACATAAAAATATTTTATAAGGAATTATTTATAAGGAAATATTTATAAGGTATTATTTATAAGGAACTATTTACAAGAAAATATTTATAATAATTATTTATTAGGAGAAATAAATTTTACAAGGAATGCAATCGGTAAAGTTAAGAGTAAAAACTATAGAATAAGTGCATGCATGACAATAAGAGCTTTCTAAAAAAGTTGTTTTAGTTTTTATTTCAGCCTATATATAAACCCAGTTTATTCTGATTTCCAAATTTTCCATCTAACTTCATTAGCTTATTGCTTTAAAATTAATTACATATTAGGTATTGATGTAAATTAAATACAAATTGCGTTACATATTAGGCAAACATTCCGAGTTACCATTTTGTACTGTTTGAAGTGAACATCCTAATTGTTTTTAATCATACATGCGTCAAATTCACATCTACATTCAACTCTGACTAAATACAATTGTTCAGATCAATTTCGCAGCCATAGGTATTTCATAGCTTAATGCAGACGTGTTTTTAAAGTTGATAAAAATTTTGAAGTTATATTTAAGTTAATTAATGTATGCTACGGGATTATAACGGAAAAAGTGCAAATTAGATAAGAGTTTTTAAAACTGAAATCATTGGGGAAAGCAATTTACTCCCAATTTCATGCGTATTTTACGCGATGTCTCATTGCAGTATGCGCTTTGAAGTGTTGTTGATCAGAGAACGAAGTGTGTGTGTTGTGGGGGTGGAAGTGGGGAATTGGAACTCGAAGCTAGTTTGTACTACTTCATGCACTTATTACATACATGGTCATAAATATATCACTTCCTGGTATTAATTTGACGCACACATAATTAGTTAAGCTTTCTTAATAAGATTTAGCCAAGGTACAGTTTCGAACCAAGAGCGAATTTAGAAAAAAATACAACTGCAAAAGAGAGAGAAAAGGGAACATTGGTGAATTAAAATAGTTTAAATAAAATGCACATTAAGAAATTATGATATATATATATATATATATATATATATATATATATATATATATATATATATATATATCTGTGTGTGTGTGGGGGGGACAGGAATGCTGTGCGAAGTTTTTTATATATAAACTATTATAATCTATACTAACATTTAATAAACATTACTTATTTACAAAATAAATTATTTACGAGACTACGTCGTTAATCAATAACATAATATAGGCTAATGAGCATTATACAGCAGTCGTCTACTGTTATCAAACAAATGCATCATAGCTTATCTCCGTCAATCCACTGACTGGGGTTGCCAGATCTCTTAAGTTCGGCTTGTGCGGCGCAAACTGATGATAGTGTCATCTAGTGGTAGATTCAGGTACCGCTCTCCGATGTAGGCTCAATCACTACATATATATATATATATATATATATATATATATATATATATATATATATATATATATATATATATATATAAACTAATTATATGTAACTAATATATAAATATAAACTAATTTCAATTTGCAGTTGACTTTTAATCAGAATGGGTGCGATCCTCCATTTCATCTCCATAACTGCAAGCATGTTTACTGCAAGGAATTTTTAAACAACTTGGTGTATTTTTAAAAATTCAGAAATGTATTTATAATGTCTTCCTTGATATCTGTTTACCGAAAAATTGCAATTTTCCTTTTTAGCAATTTTTACAGTTGAACCAACATCACGTATTTTTATCTATCTGCAGACACCCCTTGATTGCGAAAAAAATAACAAATACAACTAGAAAACATTAATATACCGGCTGTTTCCTTATGTAAATAAGCATCTTAACTCTGGAGAAGTGAAAGTAGCGCACTCACTCGAGAAGTTGAACAAATCCGTTCGGTTAATTTTAACGAAGCTAATAACTCCAGACTCGAAGCTCAGAAAGAATTCACTTTCAGACTATAAACGAAACACATAATGAACGCTGTACATAAAGGGAGTAATTAGAAAGAGCCAGTACGGTTACGCTGTATTCTTTATTTGTTTCATCTCAAAATATTTAAGTGAAGAGGAATCTGGACATGCAAAAAAGCACATCTTAAGATTTATGATAAAGGACAAGGAAATGACTTTGGCGTTTTAAGGAAATGCGTGAAAGCTTTCTTCTTTTGTCAGAATCTCGTTATCTGAAATTTTGCAGCGTACAATAACTGTCATAATCTGAGATTGAGAGGGTTGAAAGATGATTTATTTGAGCAAGCTAATTATTTATGCTTAACTGAATAGTGAAATAAAGAGGAAAGCAAGACTGTGAAACGTTATTAAAAAACTATGAGTGTTTGAAAAAAATTAAGACGTTTTTGGGAATTTTGATATTTTACCTTTTTCAAGTACTGGTTCCATGACAATGGGCATAAAATTATACTTTGAGAGCGACTTTATTTCAGTAGAATTTAGTACTGCGTAGAATTCTTAATCCTTTGGAAAACACGTATTCTTTTCACGTGAATCACTGAGTCTGTTTATTTAATAGTGGTTTTAACTACGTACCATATTTTTTATTGCAAAGTGTCTCATTTTACCTTGGAGCAGCAATTAAATGTTATGGAGGCGTCGACATAAAAGTTTTTATAAACTCCGAGGAAGGAATTTAGGTCATTCCTTCTGCAGAACGTCTAAAAGTTTTCTCAAACATAAAAAGGGTATTTTAGGATATAAGAAGTTATTGATAATGGTATAGCTTTAATATTTGTAGATAGTGATAATTTTTTTTATAAACACACTTCTTTACTCTATGGATTGATCATTGCATATGAAACTGAAATTTGGAAATTCCTTTCCTCATCAACACGTAATACAATATTCTAGATTTTTAGATAATTTAAAAGATTTTCTATTTCGCCATTGTTGCAGGTACATTTACGTACACCTACGTAATTTATCGCTTATTTGCTGTTAACTTTTTTTCTATCATTTGCGTTAATTACTATTTAAAAAGAAATCTATTTAGGTCATTCCTTCTGCAGAACGTCTTAAAGGTTTTTTCAAACATAAAAAGGGTATTTGAGTAAGGAGTTATTAATATTGGTATAGCTTTTTTATTTGTAGAAACCGATAATTTTATTTTATTTTTTATAAACACATTTCTTTACTCTATGGATTGTTTATTGCATATGAAACTAAAACTTGGAAATTGTTTTCCTCAACTCCAAGTGATACAATATTCTAGTCTATTTATACTATTATTTAAAAGTATTTTCCACACTGTTTTAGTAACATAGCTTAGTAACATAGAGGATCCTATGTTTTTAGTAACATAGCAAGTTTTATTGCTGTTAATTGCTTTTCTATCAATTGCGTTAATTACTATTTAAAAAGAAATCTATTTAGGTAATTCCTTCTGCAGAACACTTCAAAGGTTTTCTCAAACATAAAAAGAGTATTTGAGGGTATAAGGAGTTATTAATAATGGTACAGCTTTTATATTTGTAGGAAGCGATAATTTTTTTTATTGTCTATAAACACATTTTATTTACTCTATGGTTTGTTCATTGCATATGAAACTAAAATTTGTAAATGTATTCCTCAGCTCCAAGTGATACAATTTCAAGTCTTTTTATACCATTTCAAAGCTTTTTTTCTACATTGTTTAAGTAACATAGCTATGACATAGGCTGCTTTACTGCTGTTCATTGTTTTTCTATCAATTGTGATAATCACTATTTCAAAAAAAAAATCTATTTAGGTCCTTCCTTCTGCAGAACGTCTTAAAAGATTTCTCAAACGTAAAATGGGTATTTAAGGATTAAGTGAGTTATTAATAATGGTATAGCTTTTATGTTTGTAAAAAATTAAAAAAAAGGATGAAATTTATCCGGATTTGCCATCAACACAAACTTTATGTATTAATGAAAAAGTAGGGCTTTTAAGTTGCTCCTCTCTTTGTACACTAAATCTTTATATAAGTCTGTATTTTTATAGAAATTGCGAAGTTTTCCATTCGGTTATCATGCAGCCTACACAGATATCCTTTTTGGTACATTTTTGTAATCTATGTATAAAACACTTTTGTGTGACTCTTGATAGTTGATCGATTCTTAATAGATGTTGAAAATATTATTCCAAAAATGAGAGGTCATCTATTGAACTTAAAATCTATTTTTAATAAAATATATAATACATATTTTACATTTATTACATGCAAGTTAAATAGGCAGAACCTCATGATATTACCAATGATTTAGTGTGTAGAATTTCAAAATATTGGCTCAGTTTTGACATTCAGTAATTCTTTTTATGTGTCTGAGATTATATACTTTTTCTCATTTCTCTGTCTAAAGCTTTAGCAAAATGTACCCCCCCCCACACCCAATAATTAAAAAAAAAAATCCCTGGGGAAACAGTACTATTTCTAAGCAGACTATTTTTAAATGTACCCTTGAAAGATGTACTTCAAGAGTCAAAATTGACAGAGTTATAAACATTGGTCCCACTAAAATGGTGTCGAATGTAGAAACGAAAGGTGTCACGGAGATGTGAACTGACTGTGATTTAATTCTTTTCCATAAATTTCACTATTCAGCAAATTTAGTGTTTCTTCTTAAAATTTATTATCTTACACACACACACACACACACACACACACACATATATATATATATATATGTATATACATATATATATACATGAATGTATATATACATATATACATATACACACACACACACACACACACACACATATATATATATATATATATATATATATATATATACTGAGTATGCTTAGTACATTAATTTTGCTGATCGAAAATTATTCCTGTCTTCTAGTTAAAACTTCCAATATGGTAAAGTATATTGGTTTTTGTTTCTTATTTAACGCTGACAGGGACCTAGATTGCTTTTAAAAACTTCCTTCCATTTCGGATGTATTTGGAAATCTTTGAACAATTTTCAGTTATACTGCGTAAAAGACTACTTCGTAAATAACTCTATTTTTTTCCTACGTTTAAATTTTTTTGACCATTATTATTTTTTTTTTTAAATGCTGATTTGCCGGGATAATTTGCTTGACCTTTTTTCTCTTATCGGGAATATTATTGATTAGTAAAGAAGAGATACTTTCGGGTTATTTTTTTCATATGAAAATTAGAACTCCAGCTATAGAATATTGGATGAAAGAAGCGACAGGGAGAGAGGGGGAAAAGCGTAATGTTCTCTTTCCCTCTCTCCATGAGACATTTCTACTCATTAAAATCCAATTTTAAAGGTTCCTTTTCAGTGTTTATGTCGAGAGAAGTAATTGAAAAAATATAAAAGGATATAGGGAGGAATCTTCTACTTTCAGCCTTGTAAGCGAAGCAGAAAAATCCTTTTCTCAAGAGATAAAGCGCAGGAATTGGGACAAAAAATAAATAAGATTTCAATGCATTCTCTTATTTTATGTGCTGCGGAAAAAGTAACGAATTGTTTTATTACTGAGGCTTGAACTGAATGGCATTAATTACGGTTCAACAGTTCTAGCAGTATCGTTCTCTATGAATTGTTTCTGTATATGAAAAATAAAAAAGGATTTCTATAAATTCTGTAAGGCTTCTTATTCTTTGCGTCTCATATCTCTCTGTATTGTTACTTTGTGCCTTTCAACCAATTTTATTTCCACCTCTTAGGACAGTATATATATATATATATATATATATATATATATATATATATATATATATATATATATATATATAATAACGCCACACCAGTTTAATTCTATTTCATCGATTCTCTGCTTTTGATCTTGTCTTTCCCGTTATATAACTGACTTCCGCGTTCCTTCTGTATGACGCCTGGGCATATGACACAACAGGGGGCACGTGGTAAAAAAAAACTAATTTTTCTTTGTGTGCTGTCGTGCGTTCCAACTCCGCACTTCGAGACTGACTATGCTTTGAGCTAGGCGCTAACCATCCTCGCTGCATATATGTAAATAGTTTCAAGTCTTTAAAATTTGTTATATTGTGTTTTATCATTTAATGTCCATAATGCGAATAAATGAATAAACGCTATCATTACCATTAATAGATTACTTGTTTTAAATTTGTACTACCCGTGACTAACATTTATTTTTGTTAACACTTTCATCATAAATCTTTAAATTCTTTAATACTATCATTAATATATTAATTTCTTTAATCTATACTTTTAGCAAATTTGGGGTAAGTTTTTAATTTTATTATTTATTTGTATAAAAATTTAAAAACTAAAAATTAGAGAAAGTTCAACATACCGTGTTTTTCTGACCATGAGACGGACCTCAAATTTAGGTTAAGAATTTTTAGAAAAGAATATTTTGTATTTTGTTTGGTGTATAAAGATATTTTCAATTTCTTACTTAATAAATATAAAGAATAAAATGAATATAATAATATATATAAAATATTATGTACAAGGTATGGAATTTTAATAGTGGCGACACTGTTGTAGAGCCCAAGTAGCAACAGAACCTTGAAAACATCTTATACTACACGTACGTCATATAACTGCCTTACCTCAAAGCGAATGAGCTCTCCACACAAACATCACATGCCTACACAGTGACAGGATGAACACAGCCATGTTTTAGTTACATGTCTATTGTACGAATTAATTTGTTGCATCGTACTGTTGGAAGGAATATGCTTGTGCGCACACTGTGGCTGATATGTTTACTTTCTGGGGCTGTGAGGTGCTCTACAGTCCCCCATATTCCCCGGACTTAAGTCTCATCTAAAACTTTGGTCTCATTCCCAAGATGAAGGAGCAACTCCTTGGATTCCACCGGATATTTTGCAGGCTGTAGACCGCTCCATTCGATGAATCAACAGATCAGGTGCTGCCAACGGCATCCTGCTGCTTCCTGGACGTTAGCAACGGGTGCTAATAATCAAGGAACTTAAAATGTACACAGATGGCCGTCAATTGAGTCCGCACACACACAAGTTAGGAATAGTCCTCATAGAAGTCTTGATCCACCTCCACTGCAGGTCGTCCTCGGGGATTCAGGCTCGAATGCTAGAACCACTGTCCGGGCAAACTTTCCGTTCGTTGAAGTCAGACGAATCACGTAACGTTCGTGCCTCGGACTGAACAATTCGGAAATAGAACTATTAGGTCTTTGGCTATCTAAGCGCAGGCTCTGCTACTTAGGACCGATGTCTCATGATTTCTGAGAGGAGAATCTCTCTTCTTACTCAACCGGGCTATCTAATATTTAAACACTGGAGATCTCTACAGAGCAGCAGGCGACTCGCCTCACGCACTTTCTCAAGATGGAAGCTCAAAGTTCCAAGAAAATCGACGAAGAGTAATTTCTGCTCACTCTCTAAAAAAGAAACCTGGAGACTCTTTAGCAGAAACTAGAGGAGCCCCGAAGACTCTATAGAAGAGCTCCTTCAAAAAACGAAGTCGCTCAGCGATACCCCTCAAAAATCTCTTGCATCCTCTTTTATCAGTTTTCCCCCTGGCGGAACATTTGATCTCCGCGCTCCTGGATCGGCTTTCTCATTGGCCCTCCTGAGGGTCCTCCTGGGGATCCTCCTGGTGCAACAGGACGATCATTTGCATATCGATACAATATCGGAATATCCTCAATTGACTTCGTCAGGGGGCGGAGTTCCTTTTATCTTACAATGTCAAACTCGCAGACAGTCAGGAGCCAGACATTGTCCCTCTGCTGTTTCACCTGCTTAAAGATCAGCTGTTTCGAATGTAACTCGCGTGACCCCTGCAGAGGGCGGAAATTCCTGAGTGGTGAACCCGTTCGAACGGGTTTGTGGTTTTAAAAACGCCTCTTTGCTTTTTATCTAACGGTTTCTTCGGGCCGTAAGGCTGAAATTTCACAATATAAACTCCCGTATAAAGTAGAGTTAAAGCGGAAATGTAAAAATATTTTTTAATCTTCTACCAATATAAGATTCTCTACTCTATCCTCTGCAGAATTATTGATAGCGTAATTTTAATAGGCAAAGTAAATCATTGAAATAATGGACCTCGAGGTACATTTCTTAAACAATTCCTCTTTTAGAAGTCGGAATTTCAATTTGTTAAATTTTTGGAATTCTCTTACGGCCTACAACAATCTCTCAATTTCATAAATATTATTTGTATTTTTCGATGCAAATGAATCTCCTCATTTTTGACGAAGCTAATATGAAGAAAAGATTTTTAAAACTGCCTTCTGGTATATAATGATCTCCAATTACTTTTTGTCTGTAGTCATTAAATTGAGACCGAAAAACCTTTTTAATTTTTTTAGCTCGTGATTGCAATATATTTAAAATTTGGCCTTCTTATTCTAATTGTATGCAATTTAAAGTAACCGAGTACCTAAAAACATCCATTTAGGGTTTTTAAATATGTTTACTTTTCATTTCATGAATAATTTGTTTACTCTTGAAAAATATAATAATTCACATTCTTCTGTAAGATTATATCTACCATAACCATTTTTTTAACTCGCATTAATACGTTATGGAGAATTCTAGCTAATTGGGTTATTACATCAAAATAACGGTATATTTTCAGATAATTGAATGAAATGTTGCACTCTATTCGCCTTATTGATAACTATAAAAAATGAATGAACTATTACCCATTGCTTTAAAAAGTAACTTAACTGAGCTCAAAAAAAGGTGTGTGTTTTTTTTATGAAATTATGGCTGACTTCTCATTTTAAGAAAATATTTGAACGTTATCTTTTTTTTCTTTCGCCTAGAGCTACATTAAACAGCTTTCACCCTATTTTAACAATAAATGAGTAAACATGAAAAAAGACTGGCATGTAATATTCTTCTTTTCGGCCTACAGATGACAGTAATGAAACCTGAGACGAATTTATCTTTCGCACAAATTTAATAACAGGATATGATTAAAAAATGTGGTTCCGATTAGCTACCATTTATAATTTTGTTTTTCTTGGGGATTATTTGCAGCTGAATCTGGCAAACTTTGAATTTGGTTTTAATTTTAAGGAGGATGAACAGATTTTTCATCGCAGATCAGCCCAAAATGGGAGTTAATTTTTTTTTTAAATTATCAAATAATAAAGCACTTATAATTCGGTAACATCTGGTATTCGATTTAAAGAAAACCTACTTTATTCTACTTAAACTCATTTATGGGTTACCGTATTCATCAATAAACTTAAATTACACATATTCTTACAAATACAACTTTGAAGTTTTATCTGGGTTGACAAAAAAAATCACTATAAGCATATGACAGCTTATAAGAAGAATCTCTTATTTTCTTAGAATTCAAACTACAAAATCATATTTAATTTGAAGCATGAAATTATATAGCCTATAACATGATGTTACAGCCTATTTCGTGTTTAATGAGAACATCTCGTAGGCTGTACTCACTTATATTTTGCTGTCATTAAAAAAGAACTGTGGTTTGGGTAAGAATCGAATCTTAGGCATGTCACAACGGTGCTCTAATCACGGAACTATCATGCCACGTCACTGTTCTAACAAGCCCATGCAAACTGAGACATTGTTTTAAAAATAAGAAAAAAATTACTTCAAGTTCCGGTTTATTGAGTACCATTGAATTTACCCTTAACTAGCTAATTGAACTGGTTACTTGGATGATTTGTCTGATAATGACTTTAGTTAATACACTGTTCTTGATATATATTGATGTACATGTATATATATATATGTGTGTGTGTGTGTTTGTTTGTGTGTGTGTGTGTGTTTGTTTGTTTGTGTGGGTGTGTGTAACATGGCGGCCCGGCCCCGTGGATGATGACCGGTACCGGCGTGCTATAGAAGGGGAAGTAGGCGTAGTCGAGTGTCCAGAAAACAATTCTCTTTTTCACATCGGCAAAACTTTATTTCTCTCAGCTGCTACAAGTTGTCGGGGCATCAACAATTCACAAAATAGTATATGTACACTGAGGCGCGCCTATTTATAACCTAATAGATGTATTGACACGTGATGCAAAAGTCTTGCAGCAATTGGCTAGAACTCTAGAATCTGGGCTCTGACGGATTGGAAAACGACAGGAATTCTATAAGAGGTAACAATGGTTGTATAAAAAATGCCTGATTTAAGTTAATTCCTTTGTTCTTGAAATCGAACTGCGCAATTACTTTTTAACGCTTTACGTCCAAGCATTTTTGAATGAAATTTGGACTTTTGAAAGGGTGTTGGGGTTTTATGTGTTATATATATATATATATTTATTTATTTATATACAGCAATGATATAACTGATTTATAGTAGTCATAATATAGATATAGCTGTTACATATGTATATATATATATATATATATGTGCGTGTGTGTAGACATAGACATAAATAATGATCACTTACATTTAAATGAATGGATGACAAGCATTAAATTATTTTCAAATTAATTTTGTTTCTTTAAACTTAATGAATTTAATTTTATTTCCTTCAGACTGTTTATTAGGATTCTCTGAGTTCCATTCCTGCTACTTCCAAGTTCCCAAGTGTTTCTGTTTTCTGTCCTTCTTGTTCTTCTCCAGTACACGATGTTCTTCAGTGTCGCTTTTCTTTCGTAAAATTTATTGAAAAAATATGCCCGTATTGTATGATGAAATATATATAAATCCTTCAAACCATTATTACCAATGTATCAATAAAAACAAGTTTTAATTCACTCGATAAAGAACCCATTGACGGTTGCAAAATTGCCATTTCTTAGAAATCTTCTAAACTCAGCGTTTTTTTTTCTACTTACAGACACTTTTATTAACTAGATCCACATCGATAATCCCGAACACTTTTTTTAAAATGCTTTAAAATTTAAACATCTGTAACAATGCAGCTTATTAATGAAGAAAAATGTAGCGTATTTGAACTGAATTAAAAAATAATCAAAGATAAATATGTCCATATTTTTCTGTTGCTTTGTTTACTTCAATTAAAGCTCCAGAAGATAAGTGCTGGGAGACAGGTTAGCAGTGTAGGGTACTAATTTATAGTATCATGTCATAGGAGGTTCGAGAAACATATAACATTGCGAATAAAGATGCAATGTCCAATTGCCTTGAAAACGGATAGGATTTAGCATTTTAGGGATGTTGGTTGGATCCTCGTTGTCCTTGTTAGTGACCTTAGTTGTGCTTTTACACTTCTGAACTCAGTATTTAGCAATGAATACTTTGATTAATAACTATTGGTTGTATGACAATAGTTCTTTTAATCACAACTACTTTATCGATAGCGACACTTGTCGGATCAATAATAAAGAAATTTGTTGCTTTCAACCAAGCGTTTGCACTTTTCCTGTACTGTGTTTCCTTTTATGCTTCCAAATAAGTTAACAACTACTTGAACAGTAGAAAATCTAACAAATGGCCTGTCGTATCTTTCATTTGATTTGCAGTAGATTCTGGAGAATTTCTCTTCTCAATTTTGACAGTAAAAAGTTTGGGAAGGAATGAACATAATAAACAAAAATTGAATAATAACTTAAAGGGATGGCAGTAAAAGTAAAATTTAGCTCATGACATCATAACCTATTTAAAATTACCTAATTTTGGCAGGTTTAATACCTTATAAAGAAGCTAACGTGTAATGGAAGATGCTATTAATCCTTGAGTTGCATTCTATTCTAGCTCATTTGTTCAACATTGACCATTTGTCCAATACTGAGAATCTTTCGCTTGAAAGAGAAACATCTCAATTTTAATTACCAATTTTGATTACGAGCCATGTCTCTTTTAAATCAATAATCCGAAAGTTATGCATTTTGTAACCTATTTGTTTGCTCTGCTTCATGTACGAACCTTACAATAATAAAAATGTACATATAAGATAGACGTTATCACTTTCAACCTCACTGTTTGAAACTAAACGCAGTCATAGTGCAGGTATCTGCACTGCAGCAAACTTTAGAAAATATATCTAAAAGGTTAAAAGAAAAATATACAGACTGAAAACTAATATGAGTCTGTCCATACTCAAATTGTATGAATTATATGTAAATCAATTAAACAATAATTTGTCTTAGTCTATTTTTGGATCAATATTATGTCTCCGAAAATTTTCCATTCTTATAATTCCAAACAGTCACGTGGACATTGCATGCCTGGACAAATATGTTTCTATATTTATGCATAATTGTGATGGATCTCTCTCTCTCTCTCTCTCTCTCTCTCTCTCTATATATATATATATATATATATATATATATATATATATATATATATATATATATATATATATATATATATATATATATATATTGTACCAAATCCGAGCGACGGGAAGATATTTTAAAAAGTGAATTTCAAATACAGAAATAAATATGCCAGTTACCGCAAATTGAGAAATAGAAATTTATAAAAACATTAAATCTTCAATACACTTCTTCACAACTTGCAGAAGAGTAGACAAAATAAAAAAGTAGAATCTTCGCTGGAAGCTGAACAATTCCAGCACCTAAGAACTTTTCTTAACAAGGAGGGATTTAGAGAAATTAATTAATACAATTAAACAGTTATTAATAAGTAGCATACGACCTCAATCTCCTTCCTTCTAAGGACCTCGTCTTATACTAGCCGAGACTAAAAAAAAACTTTTCACACTGAAAATCACCTGTTTAAAACACAACCACTCGCATCAAAACTAACTTTAGAACTGCCCTTTTTATTCCAGACTCTTATTCACCTAAGAAACAAAACCCGTGTTGCCACACTGCTCAACCAAATAATTTTCCAACAATAGACCCAAGAGCAGGATGTATTACTTACTCCATGGTAGACGCGTGAACGTGCTAAACCATTGTTTTATTTATCGCGGACTCCAAAACATCGCATGCTGGCGATAACACGCCAAGTTGGCCCCAAACTCGTAACAATATATATATATATATATATATATATATATATATATATATATATATATATATATATATATATGTATATATATGTATATATATATAAGTGTGTGTGTGTATATATATAATATATATATATATATATATATATATTACATAATTCTAGAAAATTTAATTCCAACAAATGATGATATTTTTTTATCACAGCATAATTGAACTGAGATGTTCATGAAAATTATTTGTTTTATTTTTCTTTCTAGGTACCTTTTTTACCAATTAAAGACACAATACACTCTTTTACAAGCTTTTCTTAGTTTGATTTCAATCCCACATGTTTGCAGAATTTTTAGAGTTGTCCTGTTTAATCTCCAAACACATAAACATTTAAGTTTATTTGGGAAAAATATTTATTTATTTAGCAGCATTTTGCTCCTGTTTTGATACCATTAGCAATGAGGAAAAAATTTTCTGGAATTACGAAGCCCTAAATTTTTGTCATTGAAATTTTTTTACTCCTCAGGCTCTTGAAATTTATTCGCTTCTGATTAAAAGAGATAAAAAAATACAGTCTAAATTACTTGGAAAAGAAATATACCCTAAAAATAATTCATTATTTACAAAATGCTGCCAAATGTACTTACTATTAAAAATTGTTTGTTGCAGCAATATTTTTTTAAAACTTCTTAAAAATTGTTTAAAATGTGATAAGAAGAAATCTGCTTAAAAAAGTAAAATTTATCATTAGTGCACTATATTTACCTAAAATATTTAAATGACTTATTTCATTTTCTGAGTTCATAAAGAAAATACTTTTGGTTCTGACACATTTTTAAATTTTCAGATTGTCCAAAGTACATGAACTTTTACGGTGAGTAAAACAACTTTTTCTTTAGTAAGCTTAAAAGTGTTTCGTGTGTTTGACGTTTAACTTTAGTTTCGGTGTTCTTGTGTATCTGTTTTTTTTTGTTCGGATTTATTTGTTATCAAAACATTATTCGAACAAGAATAATTCTAATAAGCGGAATAGATTGCGATATTTCAGTAAATCTAGGATTTTAATAAGGTTGCAAATGGTTTTTTAAATACAGTAAAACTCCGGAATTATACGATAGGTTTAACAGGCGAAAGATCGCGTATATCGAATTCGCGTTAAGTCGGGGTATGACTTTGCATATAAATACATAAAAATTTTGTTTAATTTGGAATAAGAATTTACAAAAAGCACTAGTTTAAAGGAAAAATATTGCATTAAAGTTAAAAAAGCGTATTACATATTAATATTATGCATATGTACAACATATTATAAGAAAATATGTTGATGCTTTTAAAAAAATTTAATAAAGTAGTCAGCCGTATTAACGTATTTTTTTTCTTTTTTGGCGAAGAATTTCATCATAGCAGACTAACCTTATTTTCATTCCCTGCTTTGTCGTGATCATGCGATCTTTATTAGAGTCCATATTTCCTATAAAATCCCAAACCCTTTCTCAATTGCGTTCAGACCTTCTGTCAAGTTTATAATTGTCATTAGGTTTTCTTGTGAAATTGGGTCTGAAGTGTCGGATTCTTCAGTGATGCTTTGGTCGCACATCTCTATGAGATCCTCGACTGTCAGCTCCTCAAGATGAGAATCCAACATCTAGTTGACATCACGTCCATCGATTTCCATACCTAATTGTCTGGCAAGACCGACAACTTCTATCACACGAGCAATATGATCAGATTCAGACGTTATTTCCATATCGTTAAACAAAAATATTGGGCAAAATTTCTTCCAGACACCATTTAAAGTTATTTTTTTGGAAATTTAATTCCAAGATTTAAAAAGGGGAAAATGTGTAAAATCTAAAACCGCGTAACTCCGTTCGCGTAAGTTTGGGTATTACTGTACATTTATATAAAAACCATTTATATAAATTATCTAACGATCCAAATTTTTAATAAATGACATTGCCTTTTATGTAGTAAAATGTTCTATATTATATTAAACTACACTTATAAATTAATATTTTGGAGGCCATAAAACAAATGATAAGTATGAATTAAGTGTTTCTCTCTTCAGTGGTTTAAACATATCTCCATTTAACTAATAAGTAAAAAAACCGTAGTTTTTACACAACATCATTATAGAACTTAAATGACCAATTGCGCAGAGATTAGTATCTTTCACTTCAAAAACTAGCTAAAAGAATGAAGGAATCAATATAAAGACAGAAAGTATTGCGGTTTTAAGGTCTATGATTTTCATTAGGTATATTAAAATATATCAAATCAGTTTATTTGTTTGTTCAGTGTTGATGTTTTAGTAAATTATTATTTAATTTAACGTTACCAATTTCTTTGTGATTATAAATTAAGTACCCAGGAAAAAAATTCTATAGTAACTTTTACATCATGAGTTAAACAGAGGGCAGTAAAATTGTTATAAAAAATGTATGAGGTTTTAAATGATCGTGACTGTATTTGGTTCAATAACATATCTCAAACTTGTTTATTTGTCTATTCATTATTCAAGTATACGCTGCATATATATTTTTTATGTAATATTGCCTATCGTTTACTTAATAATTATGAGGTACTCATCTATCCACAAATACTTATCCGTTATGAAACAAAAGAGTACAGGAATTTTAAATAAGAAAGAGTCTAAAATTTTTGAATTTTAATAGAATTCATAAAATAACTCAAACCTATTTACATACCCGTTTATTTCTAGAATATCAACAGCTAATATTTAAATGCATTTATCCTTCATAAAAATCTTAATATTTCAGAAAACCTTCATTCATAATCTATCAATATCAAAGTTCTCTATTACTAGTACTCATGAACTCTATTATCTTAAAACAAATTAATCAAATTCACTTTATATAAACACTTAGTAAAATTACAAATATTCTTAAGGCTGCATGAAGTATTTAGAAATTAAAAAACTAACTTAAGTCTGTGTTAGCATAATGAAGTGGTTAAATCAATAAAATGTTATGGCTATAAGTTTAAACTTAAAAAATAATTTATTCTTTTATACACATATTCAGTAATACATCAGTTTTAGAAACAACAGTGCAAATGTTTTAAGCGACGCATCGGATTTCAAGATTGTATTCATCGAAAAATAACTTAAAATAATTTTATGGATATAATTCCGTTGTTTTTATTACACTACATACGCTGTTGTCTAAAAGTTAAGCATAATTCGTAAAATGTGGAAGAACGTGAGTAAATATTGGTCAAATTGTTCAAAATCACTCGTGGAGGCTCACTGTTTGAAGGTGAAACAGTGTGCATATTCAAAACATTTCAGTCGACGTCGGTATGCGCAAAACATGTGCGCACGTACGATCAAAAAGGCCAAATGATGGCACAAAGACGCTAAATGGACATGTTTTTGAGGAATTATTGGAATCCTGGAATGTGGACGATCTCAAATCGAAGTGTTTCAAATTCTGAATGTGCCACAGTGTGTAATCTCAAGACTGTGGCAGAGGTTTCAAAGTATGGGAGATGTTACCCGACGACCAGTACAAGGTCGACCGAGAGTTAACAACTGTTCGGCAAAACCGATATTTGGCAATAACTGCACGACGTCAGAGGGACATTTGTGCCAGAGAACTCGGTTCAGCGCTCACAGCCGCCACAGGAGTGCGAGTTTCGAGGCAAACTGTTTATAGGAGACTCAATCATGCTGGTCTGTATGTCAAGCGACCAGCCGTTTGCATTTCTCTTCTTCCTGCGCATAAACGCGCTCGTCTGAACTAGAGTTTGAAACATCAGCACTGGAGTTTGAAACAGTGGGCCAAGGTGATGTCCAGTGACGAGTCCCGGTTTACTCTGAAGACTGATTCTCGTCGGATAACGATATGGAGAGAACGTGGAACTCGTTTTCACCCAAGAAACATCACGGAAATACATAATTTTCCTTCCAAGGGAATCATGTTGTGGGCAGGCATAATGCTGGATGGCCACACAAATCTCCACGTCTTTGACACGGGGTCTGTTACTGCTGAAAGGCACAGAGACGAAGTTTTTGAGCCCAATGTTCCCCTGTTTCGAGGTGCTGTCGGTCCTGGATTCATGTCATGGATGATAACGCGCCTTAACACCGTGCGATCCTGGTCAACAACTTCCTTGAAAGTGAAAATATCCAGCGCATGCAGTGGCCCGCTCACTCTCATGATCGTAATCCTATTGAGCTTGTGTGGGATATGCTCTGGAGACAAATTGCAGCCCTTCCGCACCCACCAAACTCCGTTCCAGAACTGAAAAGAGCTCTCCTCAATGCTTGGGACTCTTTGAGGCCATAACTCATCCACACTCTCATAGTACGTATGGGCAATCGTTGTGCATCATGCGTGGGTACCATAGTCGACCACACACCTTATTAAAATGCCAAATAACCTTCCTATTTTAATTTTTTTCACTAAAGTATAAACTATTAGTTTGCGCTGTTATCTTTCAAACTGTTTTTTTGGATAATAAAAGGGATTAATATCCTACATTTGCATTGCTTTCTTATGGTATAACCGTATTACACTTGCATATCACGTTTCCCGCCTTTCTGACTAATATTTCCTTAAATATTCACATAAAAATCTATTATGCTTAGCTTTTGGACACCAGTGTAGGTGTTCATATAAAGTTTGGCAAAATGGATTCCTAAATTTCTGAAGGTAAGGGAGTGGTGCGTGTAGGGTAACAGTTCTGGCAGATTTTTCAGTTGTCAGTAGACACCATGAATTGGCACGGTGAGCAACGCGGTTTCATTATCGAGGCGTTCTCTAAAAGCAACTACTCTTTAACCGGGACTCAGAGGGCACTTAGGACGCGCTCCGGAACTATGCAAATGATGCCGTTCTTGATTGAAAAACAATCCTGCGATGAGTTTCAAACGTGAGAGCGAGTGGACCTACCTCAGGAAACCAAGTGGTGAGAGCAGGTGGACCTTCGGAAATCAAGTGGTTTTCCTCGGAACATAAGAACACCTGAAAATGTGCAACGAGTCGGTGAGTCCGCTATTCATGAGGATGTTGTCGCTATTACCCCTGATCTGGCTTACAGAGTGGTGGAAAATTTTAACAGAACTGCTTCCGCAGTATATAGCAAATGACGGACGCCACCTGAGTGATGTTATTTTCAAAAAGGTGGTGGAAAGAAAGTAGATTATTTGAACTTTTTGAAAATATAAAGAATTCTGAAAATTGTTTTGTTCATTTTTTACTCTCCTTTAAAATGTGAGAGTCAATTCTGCAACACCCTTTATGATACTATACGATTTCTTTTCTTCTCTTTAATACATAAACCATTCTTTTTTTCTCATGAAGACAATACAGATACCAACTACTTTACTCTCCTTTCAGTTTCCACACGATTTATGAATTTTAGATTGTTTTATGTAGACGTTCAAACCTTACACGATATAAAACCTTACACGAAATACCTTACGCGATATAAAACATATTTTACAAAATGTTAGACTTAATCCATAACTGCATTCAACTATTTTCAGTTACGAATATTTTATTTTAATTTTCCTTTTATTTGGGGGGGGGGGGGGGAATGTTTATTTATTGATTCCAAGTACAGGTGAAAAGTAATGCCATTAATTTACTTCTTTTAAAGAAAAACGGTCGAGAATTTGATTTCAAACGAGGAATTTGGAATAAAAAGAAAGCAAATGATTGAAAACTTTTCAACTAATTTTCCGTTTCTTCAGGGATATACTTTCATTTTAGATTCAGGTTTCTTTTAAAATTAATACAAGTTGAATCGAAGAGCAAACATTATTCTTTATAAACTGTTAAAATTAAATAAGATGCAAATAAAGGTATGCTAGTGTCAAAATGATCGTAGCGAAGTGCATCAAATAAAATTTAATTGCATCTGTTTCAATTCGGTATATATATTTTATATTTTTTTCAATGTTGAAGTATTTTTAATTAAAAAGTAAAGCATTCTTGCTTAATAAAATTTAAATCTTTCTTTGCTAATAATTACAAATCAAAAACATAGAAACACTTTTCTAGGTTTATTACATGTTATTTTATATGAAAATTTTATTAGCGAAATGTACTTTATAAGTATTTTTTTAATCTATTTTCTAAACTGAAGGCAGAAAATTCTTTTACTTAGGAAATTGAAAAAAGCTGTTTGATAGCGTGATAGATATATTACATCTTATTAAAATCCAATTTTAAATAACTATCGTCAACTACGAAATAGAAACGTACCGTAAAAGGGAGAACATTAACGATTGTCTATTCCCTTACGAGTATAATTACGTATTCTCTTACATTCATAATTTGTAGACTTCAACAATAATCACGCATTGAAAATTTTGTTTTCTTTGATAGAACAAACATCATATAAAATGAAACTTCACAATTTGTAAACTTTTGTACTGTATTAAACCCTGGCTATTAATTGGAGTCATATTTTTGCCCAGTAGCTGACTACGTTAATTTAAGTTCTATCTTTCATTTAGCGTATACATTTGCTATTTTTTAGAAAGAACCTCAATATGCTATGAAGCAGCTTTTAACTTTTGAGTTTTAAATGCGTTTTTTCTTTGCAGTGTGATTTCTTTGAACTAAAACGATATGCACGTTTACTAATATATTGAGACATTTCTTCAACTATGTGTTGCTTCAATTTCCAGTTTTGAAATATTATTTTCTACAAAGTCGACCCCACATGATATAAGTTTGTTTAGCTTTACTTATTTAGAAAATATCTAATGCATGAGTAAGAAAACAGTCACATAGTTTGCAGGTAAATTTATGTCTAAAATAACATTAACCGACAAGTAATTTAAATAATGGGTCCCACAATACTTTAGTAACACTTGTGGAATACACCTAACAGTAACACAAAATTTTTTAAAACCACTATAAGAAATAAAAGCACCAACTAGGTTTGAGCTTCTCAGTACAAATCTTTATCAGCCCAAGAAGTATTATTTATGATTGTCGCTATGGAAATTTCAAAATTTCAGTTAGTTGCTAATTGTGAATTGAAACTTTAATGTGAATTTCATACTGAATGTATTTCATTTTAAAACAATTTAAACTGCTTGTATGACTTACATATCCATGAAAATATCATTGTCAAAACTACAGCGATTATCCACATCACTTAACATTATTTTAAAACTTAAACTTCCATTATTTTACACGTAATTTGAAGTGAAATCAAACACTTGCTTAGAAATTTATCTTGTTATTAAATTTTGAAAATTCTTATTCGTAAATTAGTATATTTCATAAATTAGAATTATAGTTTTAAACTTTAAAAAAGATAAGTTTGGGTCCATTTATGTTTTTTATCTGTACCAATTCATATTTGGAATTATTTTTAAGGTTTACATTTATTATATATATATATATAAATATATATATATATATATATATATATATATATATATATATATATATATATATATATATATATATATATATATATATATATAATTAAACTGGAATCAGTGGGGACCCTTTTCAAAAATATTTCTAAAAAGTGCAGTTTAAATGTAGTCTATATTCTTCCTTAGATTTACTAAAACGACACTTTTAAAGGCTTTGTAACAATAAACTAAAATATATATTATTTTTACTGCAACTTTTTCTGTAGAAAATACGAGTTGATCCAGTTCAGTAAAATATTATCTGTTTTAAGTTTGTCCTGATAAATTTTATCGGGTCGTTGAAAGTTTCCTTTGAGATAGAATAGTAGATTCCTGAGCTCACAATACGATAAATTTACATAAATATAGCCAGGGTTGTCTGTAAGTTTTTAACTTGAGCCCTGTGTTGTGTAACCTGGGAGCCAATTCTTAACTTGGACTTGGAAGAGGATGTTCAGTTAGAAACATATGCAGATGATTTTGTTCTTCTGATCTCGACAACCGGCTGTAAAGAAACTGAAAATATAGCAAAACTGTGTACCTAATTCATTTGAAGATTGGCCCAAGCTAAGATTGTTTTTAACCCAACAAAAACCCAATTTATTTATTTTCCTCATAAAAAGAGAGTAACCAACCCCAAAATCGGGTTCGTGGGAGTGACGGTTTAGAGATCAACTAGAGGTAAAAACTTAGGTATAACCAATGATAAAAATGTGACATGGTGTCCTCACATCGATAACTTAAAAGGGCAAATCTATACGGCTATTGCAGGGTTTAGATCGTTTGGTAGAGGAGGACAGGGAAATAGTACCATCTCTGGAAACAGCACCTTTAATATGTTATATTAAAGGGGTATAGAGGGCATTGTCACTTCTGCTTGTGGCAGCTTGTGGCCCGATATGTGTGCGCGACGAATAAAGGATACGTTAAATTTAGTAGAGAGAGTCGGGCTGCAAGCTATTACTCACTGTTTCATGATTGCTCTCACCTTGTTCTTAAAGGTACTCTGTGGAGTGATCCCTCTGGAACTGGTGGTAAGGGTGAAAGGCAAATGTTGCAGTGTTTTAAACTTGACTGTGACATCAATTTTTATAGCGCTAGCTATAGGGAGACCAATGTAATTTCAGCTGCTTATTTGAGAAGTTACCCTTCCTTAAAAAATAGATTTTTGGGATGTTTTGTTCCCGAGTGACTGAATCTTGGAAATATTTACAGATGGGTCCAAACTAGTATATAGCTGGGAAGACTATGGGAACACTGGTTTCGTTATACAGAGGCTGTTCACACATTTTTTAGACGATGTATATTGTATTCACAAAACTAAATTACATAAAATTCTTGTGTTTTAAATCTTCTATTTGACATCCCTTATTCTGAACTATCTTTCGACACCGCAATTTCCAGGATAAAAATGCCTTTTGAAGTGTCAGAAGAGGTATTCTATCCCATTCCTCCTGAATAGCTTTCCAGAGTCCTGTAAGGGTTTTGGGACGACGTTTGGATAGTGCAGATTTTAAAAGTCCGAAAGCACAAAAATCCATAGGTGATACAGCGGGAGATTTAGTAGGGATATCAGTGAAGGGTATGGCCTTGATACCAGTTTTTTGTTCCATTTCTTTTAGGAAATTTACAGTGGATTTTGATGTGTGACTGCTAGCTTTGTCCTGGTGGAGTCTCACAGATTGATGGCACTGTGGGTAAAGCGATGGTATTTCATTCAGAAAAATTGGCGATAAAATATGTTCCTGATAGTATTTGGAGTTAATCTTGACATTTTTTTCCACTCTCTTTGTTTTTAACTTGCCATTATAAGAAAAACCAGCAACAATCATGAATCCATTAGAAAAACTTTCTTTCGATTCTTTGAACCATGTACTTAAATTTTTTTCTTCCCTTTTATGATAATAAATGGCTCTTATTTTGTTGCAATCATTTAAATGCACCCATGATTCATCTATTGTGACAATTGTTTTCCATTTTTCTTTGGATAAGTGTTTCTCATTTAGAATTCTGCAGCGTGTCCTGCGTTCAGCGATATGATTTGGAAGAGGACGATGCACATTGCGCTTTTTCGCTTTCTTAAGATTTAAATGAACGTTTATCATTTTGTTTTCAGTGGACACCGAGCATTTTAATGATTTTGCAACTGTCCTTTGACTAGGGGCATTTTCTTTTAACATTAAACAACGTACCTTTGCAATAGTCGAAGATGTCCGTTTTTTCCTTGGATACTTGTTTGGAATTTTTGTCCCACTTGACGCTCCAATTTGACGTTTTTTTCCTTTCTTGTTGACGATATTACCTATCGACGCTTTAGATATCACAAAACCATGACTCTCACATCGTTTTTGGATAACGGAGTATGCATATTTCTCTTCGGAAAGAGCATAAATGTAGCCTTCGAACCACTGCTTTGTTAAAAACGCCATTTTGAATAAAAACAAAACTTTCAAGCAGGAGACGATAATTTTGACCTTTAAAAACATAGTACAATTGCAATTATTTCTTTTGCAGCAAACGATTTTGTATTACCGCTTACCAAAATCGTCTAAAAAATGTGCGAACAGCCTCTGTATATAAAGATGATGTGGAAATGGAGGAAATTACCTTTCATTTAAACGACAAGGCCAATGTGTTTGCCATCTACCACTCTATTTAGTATGCCAGTCAAAGACTGAAAACCTCATGTTCGAATCAGTCAATAAATATTTTCACAGATAGTCAGGCAGCCTTGAAGACCTTAACGGTATCGTCGATCTTTCACAGGAACATCCATGATATTTTACAGTTACTGGACGGCGTGGAATGTGGTTTTCATCGATTGTTGGCCTATTTTGGAAATGTAAGGATTGACGGCCTAGCCGAGTAAAACACTTTTAAAGACACAATAGATGAGGATGTTAGAGTTTCTGTGGCTAATTTGAGGTCTGTCTTGTACGTTCGAACATTCCAGGTGTGGTAGTTGAAGTGGAAGGAAAGATATATTGGTAAGTCTGTTTTTCAGGTCCCGATGGTTTTAGAAAAGAGTATTTAAACTGGCGGGATTCTGAACCAAGTAGTCACAGGTCACGGAAGTTTTCTAGACTACTTTAATAGATATAAAGTTAGAAAATGTGATAACTGCATTTTTTGCAAAACCAACGGGCCGACAGATACCCTGCATTTGTTGATCCAGTGCTCTGGGCTCAGTAGGCACTGCTGCCTCAGCTAGGTTCCTTGTGTGTTATATGAACTGTAGCACCAGTCGCGTTACGCGTAAGTTTCTTTCGGCAGCTTTTCTAGGCCTGCCTTGGGGGGCAGTTGTGTAGACTCGCGTAATGGGATACCTTAATAGAAATTTTCAATAAATTATTGTATAAATATGCATTTAATGCTTGGTATGTGTAGTTTTCAATATTATGGTCATTTTCAATTGTATACAGGTGTATTTTGATCATCAAGAATACGGTTTATTGAGAATATTCTTTACACTCGATATTTAGGCACTGAATGAATTTTGGATTTAAGTAAATATATTAGAATTAATCTTGTGTTTATGAATACATTGTCAATGGGAATGTATACATCGAATTGAAAATGTATATGTCATATTGTATATCACTGGATAAGATCCTTGTATTTATGTAAATATACTAGAATAAATCTTGTGTTTAAGAAGTGTTTATATGTATCTTGTCATTGGAAATATATATAGTTTAAGTATTATGAATACCGTCTATAATAAGCAATTTTTTTGTTCAATAGGTCTTTTTTTGTACTGATCTGTATTGTTTTGTATTGCTAGTGTTGCAACTTGTTTAGCAGAAGTCTGATATGCTGTACATATTGCATATGATTTGTTATTTAAACGTGATGAATAGACTTTAGTATTTACGTAAATATATTGCAATTCTCCATGTGTTTATGTAGAGGCTACTTGTATCTTGTCATGAGAATGTGTATAAACTTTTAAACTTGAAGGCAGATAAGCATTTTTATACATTGTATATAACTCGTAATGTTCTTGTTCGACATCCTTCTGTTGCATTCTTGTTTGTACTATGTTTGTTACTATTAAAATGGTGGTCTTTTTTATGTTAATAAAATATTTTTACTGCATGTTTATTTGCTTAATCCATATAGTTTGGATCGTGTTGCAGTGCTTATCTCAAGGACAGTCAGTTTAGTTCATTTAATTTATCGCCATTGTTCCGGCTTTAGTTTATTCGAAAGATTATCTTTTATTTATTCTATTGAGAGCTTCAACCAAGGATTGAATTGTGTAATTTCAATTCCTATGTTCTTAGTTATTACAATAACCACGAATTACTATAATAATAAGCATTTTCCTTGGGCTCTAGGCCCGATTTTGTGGTGAGAAAGCATTTTGAGTAGGATAGTGGCTGCTCTGTTGTACGTTGTTTTTGCTTAGTTTTTCGGGATGGCACCTGTGGTTTTCTGGTATCAGTGTGTTTTTCCCGTGAATGCTTTTTACAGACAAAAAGGGTCACATTATGTTCCGGCCTCTCTATATATTACATTTATAACCAGTGAGACGTAATGTTGCCTTTTCTTGGTTCTTGCACCTGCGATTGATTTCGTGCTTGATGCTTCATTTTGCGTTATTGATACTTTACAAAAACTGAAGGTAGCAGCTACTGTAAATGCTTCAGTCCAATAATATGGAATAGGTTTTAAGTTATTAAAATACATTGTACTAATTTTACGCAAATAATGTTCTTTTAACCTACGAATGTAATACAGTTAGTTTAATTGACTTTATTGATTGAGATAAAGAACTTTTGTAATATAGATTTTCACCCTTAAAATGCCTTGCAGTATATATTTGCTTTTTTGGGGAACAAATGTCTAGAGATAATCTAGAATTTTCAAAGGCTTTGATTCAGTATATCTTTGATTTAATAATGAACTAGCGAATACTTATATCTCCTGAATGGGATAGCAAATTAACGATACATTATTCATCATGTCTTTAAATATTTGTGCGAATATTCATTCACGAGCTGAATGCAGGTATTTACATAAATTGAGTCACAGAAAATATTAAATATACTAAACATATTATGATGAACACAAAAGCTTATTTAATACAAAGTAATCTATAAAAGTGCCAACTAGTTTTACAGGAACAGGGGCAGTCTTTCTTCGGGCCACATAGGGTTAGATGTTATCGTCATGAGATCCTGCAACAAATTCCAAATTCATTAATTATTCATCAGGTCAGACAATTTCCTCTAAATACTCTACAGGTTGAAAATGGAATCTATTTGTTATTCCGGAACTAGTTGCCACTCTTATAAATCATTTATTTTCAAGAAGGCTTTATCCTCAACTTTTAATTGTTCTCTTCAAGCACATTCTGAGTACAAAATCATTATTTAATGGCAAATTGACTAAGTTACGACGTAGAATTAAAGTACATATATATTTTCGACTGTAAACTACCTTAATGTAAAAATAATATTTCATATATACAATGAAGCATACTTTTACTTAACAAAAATTATTGACGACTATCTCATTTCCTTAAGTAAGTATATTCTGTAATTTAAATGGAATTTCTCCTCAGCGCACATTTTTGTATATATATATATATATATATATATATATATATATATATTCTCATTGTGGACCCTAGTGTCTTATTGCCCAAACCATTAGTGGGTGAATTTTTATAATAATACTATAAATGTTTCTTTCAGAAAATTGTTAATTAATATTCCTGCCTTTCTTTTACATTTGCCAGTAATCTTCTTATCCTGATGTACTCTGTCCAAATTTTTTATTTAACTCTAAAAAAAATAAGGCTCACATAGATACTGAGCCCACGTTTAATCTTCTGATTGTTCCACTCAAAAATAGCACTCGTTTATATTAAAATTTTAATTTAAGGATTCCAGAGTTATTAACGTTTAATTCAACTTACAAAGTTGTTTACACATTTCCTGTGCATACAGTAAGATACGTATCATCACTGAAAACTTAACGAGAAATATAGGGCCTTTTAAAAATTATTTGTTAATGACTGTTGCTTTCGAACAAAACTCCACTAGAGCAATTGTCATTCTTGTTAAAAGAAAAAAATTCCTATTGCTTAGAAGCAAACAGAAGAACAACCTACACTCTTAGAAAAAAAACAACGACGGACCAAGAAGGGGTAAGGCAAATTGGACACAAATTGATATGTATACAGGTTTCGACAGAAAATGCAAAATTTTGAAGTTTGGGGCTAATGAATGAACATGTGACGCGGCAGCGCATCATAACTGCGCAACTGGCATAATATTAAAGAGGAGAAATTTCGATTCCAGGTCATAAATTCTTTGCGAATTTCATTCCGTGTACTCAGGTAGACAGTCACTATGCTTCGCATACAGATGCGCGAACAATATGTGCAGATGTCGGCATTTGAGAGAGGACATGGAGTTGGGCTCGAAGAAGCCTGTTGGTCTAATCGGCAAATCGCTCGACATTTGGATAGGAGCGATGCCACTATTAGACGATGTTGGTAGGAATGGGTGAGCGATGGCCGAACACAGCGTCAAGTAGGAAGCGGTTCGGCCTAGAGAAAAGACAGAACGTGAGGACCGAGCAATTGTCAGAGCTGCACTCACATCCCCAGATTCATCGTTATCATCGATCATAAGTGCAATTGTTGCTTCAGTGACCGCAAGGACCATTCATAGGTGGCTTAGAAAAAGCCGTCGGTGGTTAGAATGAGCCGTCGGCGCCCCTTACGCCGACTACCATTGACCTCTGTACACCGACAAGCCGGATTGTAGTTGTGTCGGGCACATTCGACTTGGAATATCACTGACTGGAGCAGAATTGTCTTCAGTGATGAGTTTCGCTCCGAATTGAGCCCCGATGATCAGCGAATACGTGTCTGGAGACGCGTCAGACAGCGGTGGGATACCAACCTGACTGTCTTCCACCATACCGACCAACAACCAGGAGTGGTGGTCTGGGGTGCCATTTCATTTCATAGCAGGACCCTTTTGAATGTCATCGGTGGCACGATATTCTACTCCCTGTCTTTTTTTTGTCGTCTAAGAGTGTATGTCTAAACATCTCAGACATGAGTCCATTCCCACACCTCATTACATCACGAAAGCATGGCATTCTTTTCCATTATAAAACTCAAAAATGTGTATAAATGTGTTAATTTACGTTTGCGAATTTGATCAGATTCACTTCAAATCTTAAAAAATCCTTTGTCGTTAAATATGCATCCGTTTAATACTTGCCTGTCAATACGGGTTGTTTCAAAAGGCTAATTTAAACTTTCTAATTTAAAAACGGGAGATATTTTTTCAGGAATTGATCTTCCTTTAAATAGAATCCAGTTAGTTTTTCAATATCAAATATTACATTTCATGATATTTTATTCTTCATAAAACAGTTCAAAATAAACATTTTCTCGAATATGTAAGATAAATTCTTAGCTGTAAAAAAAAGCCCTTCTTAGCTGTAAAAAAATAAAAAAAATCTGTTGCTCACTTTGTTGCCTTTATTAAGCACGATACCTTTAAGATTTGATGATAAGAAAGAAATGAAAAGGAACAATAAAAATATAATTTTTACTCTATTCAGTAATTTAAGCGATTCTTTTCTTGCATCAAATTTTCATTTCATTCACAAAAATAAAGATAAGTTGAAAAAAAATTGAGAAGCTAAACGTCATTTTTCTGCCTGAAAAATACTAAAGGGAAAATTGCCTTTATATGTCAAAAAAAAAAAACTTGAAATGGATTTTCTTTTGTTAACTTTTCCTTTTTGATGCTGGAGATGAAGACTAGAAATGATTTATTGCTAGAGATCTAAAATAATTTTGCAGTTAACTTTAAATAATGTACTATTATTCCTTTTCACTAAATTACTGCGAGAATTGGTTTCTCAGAAATAAATAGCGAATATTTTTAATAATAACTTTTCTTTTAAAACTTCTTTTAAAACAATCTTCTTTACTTGCATAAAAGCGGTCAGATTCACGTACAAAAAAGCCAGTTAGAAACTGAAATTATAATTTAGCTCCATAAAAAATGGAAAGCTTAAAATCGATGAAAAATATAGCAAAATTAAAATAAAATTAGAAACGTGAGTAGATATTTTTCTCCTTGATGTGTCTGAATATATTTATGTATTTTTGACTTGAACAGCCGTTCCCAGATGTGCATTACCACCTACAGGGATTACTTCAAAGGACAGTAACAGCCGCCTCATGTAAGACAATAATCCAGTGTAACTATAGACACATTCACCGAACTTTCTGGACAAAGGTTGTATATATATATATATATATATATATATATATATATATATATATATATATATATATATATAACTGATTTATTCAGGATAAAAACTTTACTCATCAATACTCGTTGCTGTTTAATAAATTTAACCCAGTCTATTTTCACTAGTCTTGCAATATATTTTCCTAAATCATCTAAGAAGAAAGCTGATATCAGAGTTATTATGATCTATTTTTTTCATAATATAACCAACAATGATTGTCAATTGCGATTCCTTAAAGTTTCGAATAATCATTACTAGATTTATACGAGTGAATTTTTTAGACTGATTATGTCTTATGGAGATAAATAAGTTTGTGAAAATTAATGTCTATCTACAAGTCGTCCTGTTTGACGCCTTATTTTTAATGCACATAAAAATTACATAATTCGTGTATTGCTTATTGTACTACTGTAAATACATCTTTTTTTTCAAAACGATATGAAATCGAAACAATTTCCATCCACATAACTGCAGTGCCCGCTTAACCTTCATCCATATAATGGAATTTACTTTAATATAAAAAGATTTGACCCAGTAAGAAATCCCAACGCTGAATAGAAACTGTATGAAATCGAAAGTTCAATTCTTCCTCCGGTGTATGATATGTGTGCATTTGTTCTATCCCTCTGCGATAACCCCTCCGGTATTTCTTTTCAACCTTTATTCTCCCTGACGCTACGGATTACACAGAAGAGAACTTGACACCGGAGCTGAAATTATCTTTTTTCACCTGAATATAATAAAACTAGGACTTTCTCTTGTCACTGGATCTGAAATTAAAATGAGGATACTGTTGACGGAATAAAAATAAGCATTTACTTCGAACGGAAAAGCAGGAGAAAAGGAAAATAAAATTTTATCGACTACTTTTTTTATATATATTTCTTCTCCTTATCGCATTTTTTTTCAATAAAAGTCATATTAAAACTGTTTGTGAGATTTACAATTGAGCAAAATACATTGTGTTTCAGACAATTTGACATCACTTGAGATATAACTATCTCAGAAACTAGTACATTGGCTAATCTAATGAAACTGAACAGGCTTATTGTTGAGTAATTAAATATTTATTAACTAAAATATGGATAAGAAATACAAATGCATGTGATTCCATGAACAATGTTCAATATGCGTCCGCCTGTGACACGTGAAGTCGGAATTCCATTGCTTGCCACTGCGCTGTAGCATGCCATCGGTAACAGTTTCCAAGAAGTTGCTGATTCTCTGTATGAGTTCCTGTACACTTGAAGGAAGCAGGCGTACATAAGTTAGGTCTTTAACATATCTCTAGAGCAGTTATTCCCAACAATTTTATACGTAGTTGAGTACCACCTAAGAAATTTGTTGTATCGTGGCGTACCACTGGTTATGTTGTAACTTTTTGAGAGGGATCAAATAAATTTTTTACACATATGAATAACTTTACAAAATGTATTTAAGTATAAATAAAAAAAAATACTAAAAATAAATGCATATATCTATAAAAGACCGTTTATACGTAATTTTTATTAACAAAGGGCACATACAATATCCCAGCCCTAAAATGTCTGTAATAGGAAGCTTAATGTGGAAACTTGCTGTTGCTTATGCTTATTTCTTATAAGAGCCGCGTACCACTTCAAATGCTCTCGAGTACCACCAGTTGTACGTGTACCATCATTTGGGAACCACTGCTCTAGAGCATAAAATGAAAAGGCGTCAGGTCTGGTGAACGTGGCGGCCATTTTAACAACACATTGTCTTGATCTTATAAATATCGAAATAAAAATTTGATGTATTTCCTCACATGATACCAAAATATCATGTCATTTGAAAGAGCATTGGCAAAGTCATTAGATCGTGAAATGATGTTTAATTTTCTGAAACACTCTGTATTATAGAGATATTTACATGGTTAGTAAATATTTTGTACGACTCTTTGTTTAGCATGCTTTGCCTTTAGGAAAAATGTTACTGGGATATTAATTACGTTATTATGTTTTTTTTTGAGTCTTTGCTTATGTAGTAAGGATAAATATGATTTAGTTATGCCATTATTTTAACAAATTTTGCTTTCCTAAAAAGTAAAGCACACACCTTTTGAGTTTCATTCCAAGGGAACAAGAAGGAAAGGATTCTTCGTTAAATGATCCTCACGATAAAATCCCAATATTTTGTCTGGCAAACGTCTTAAAGATACGTTGATACTTGTTATGAAACTTATAGAGGACGGTATACCTCTATATTGCAATCACTTAACTCTCAGTCAATTTCTAATCGAAAATTTTATATTTCTGTTTCGGAACTTAAGAGGCTGTTTATTATTCACGTGTGCCATTTTTAATTTTGATTACAAAGTTCTATAAAGTTCTTAACTTCCAGGCAATTTCTAGTCGAAAATTTTATATTCCTGTTTCGGAATAGAAGAGGCTGTTGATTATTCACGTGAGCCATTTTTACTTTCGATTAGGAAGTTCTATAATTTAAGAATCTTTTATCCACTGACATGCGTAATTATAGTTGAGTTTCAGCGTCCCAATTCAAAATAAGTCTTTCATCTCCACTGTGAATAATCGCATTTTCTTATTTATATCTGAAAAAAATGTATCGACGAAATTTGAGAAATATGCAATGAAGTGAATAGTACACTGAGTTTACCCACTTCAGAGAAATGAACTTATGGAACCCCGATAAGCGATGCATACTGGAACAATAATGAGTGGAGGTGCGTGAACAAAAAATATATCTTTCGGAGGATGATATGGGTGTTTTACGGAAACGCATTTTTGATACTTTTTTCATTCATAATAAAAACGGATTTTACTGTATATATTCGCTACAATCGCATAAAACATGAAGACATCATAATAAACTAGCCCTACCCAACTTTAGATAAAGTTTTATTTAGGAACCTTTTCTTCTTATAGCAATTCTAATGAATGTGTAAAGGACTGATTTTTCAAACTTAATAAAAGTGTTTTTATGAATATTTCACAAAACTAAATATTTAAGCTACAGTAAAAAATCGGTTGTAAAAATAAAAAAGGCTCTGCAAAATTCATTACAGAATCTTCTTATGTACACTTTGCTTTAAAAATCTGCAGATGCGTTATTTTAAAAATTTATTTTAAGATATTTTATTTTTACTTCGCGGTAAAATTTTCTCTTCTTTGTAACAAATATTTTCAAACCTCTCCTTTCTTATTAAATTCTAGCAATAAATTCACTTTAAGGATCATCTGAAAAAAACTGTTAAAAATGCAAAATTTCTGGAATGATCACAGTTTTAACCTTTTGAATCAAATTTTCAAAAGAGCTATGCTTTATTTCGTATTCGTCAAGCTTGTAAAAAATGCAAAAAATTCGGAATTTTTTTTTTTTAATGTTGCGTTATAAACGTAATGCAAATCTCTAAAAAAGAAGTTAAGTAACTCTTTGAAACTTCTTCATTGTTAAAAATATTGTTGAACAAAAAGGCGCCAAAGAGATTAAATTATTCACGGAAAAGGATATAAAACACATTTTCTTCTAAAATTAAAATTTAAAATATTTACAATAGACACATTTCCAAAAAGATAGTTGTTTCTATCACTGAAATAAAAAATAATTTCTGTGCGTATGCCGTTTATTAAATAAATCTCATTAAAATCTGGAAAGCGGTTCGGGGTCGAGAATTGACCCCTCATATTTTTTCATAAGGATTTGTCACGGTTAAAGAATGACATTGTATGGAATAAAAGAATAATAAACAAACCTTTAAAAGATGACCGAAGATGAAACGAACAGGGGAGAAAGAATAGACCGTAAAAGAGGTTAAGACAGGATATTGATGAAAACAGGAAATGGATAATCGAAGAAAAAAAAACAAGTTCAAAAGAAGCAGGCGGTTGAAACCAATTACAGGATGGAACACACATCGCGAGGAGATCACACACATTACAGATTTGGATGAATAATGATGGAGGGGCACGGTTTAACAAACATCAAAGGAAGATGTGCGAATGTATGTAACAAATGAACAAAAGGGGCAAGGAAGATAACGATGACTTAGCCAAGATAATAAGAACTCTTAAGCGGATGACAGCGGAAAAAGATCAAATGTAGTCCCGAGAAAAGTAGTGATAATAAGATGATGAGACACGCCTTCAGCAGGGCAGGATAGAAGCTTCCAGAAAAAAATAATGGTCCAATCGAAAGAAAATAGGAGGAGTTTAGTTACGGAAGGAAAAGATATAAAAAGAAGCAAGATAAAGATTAGAAAAGGAGAATTTTTTGGCTAGAAAAGATGAACTGAGAATCCAGAAACTTGATGATAGCTCTGCTCAGACGAATGATAGATTGATCGTGGAAGGAGGCGAGTCCCGACAGTTAACCGTACGCCATAGAATGAGAACCATCTCCCAAGGGACCTAATGAATGCCGGCCCCGATAGCAGCAGCCCGCCGACCACACAGCCTGAACCTGAGCCGATTGATGTACGACGTGATTCAAGACGTGTGCCGCTAATGTAACAACTGAAAAATAACGTCAGTGAAGGTACGTGTGGCAGTTCATTATTGATTCCACAATTCAGTGTTTGCCTGATTACCTCTCATCCATAGTTAATTAAATATTACCAGAGTTAAAAATGACTAGTGCTAAGTCGAATTATAAAAATATGTATTTAGTATAATACCTCATTGATAAAAGCATCGAGGAAGAATAAGTTACCCATCTTTAATTGAGGAAAATGAAATTCAATGTATATTTAAAAGTATAAGGACTAAATAAGGTAGTTAATATAGCAAATGTGATGTGTATTGTTATGAATTAGTTATGTGTTTTGCTTTAATAAATCTATCCATTATAATTTCAATCAGATGATTTATATTATTTTAAAAAACACAACGCAATCAAAAATTATGAGATTAATTGGTCAAGCAATCAGGTAGTATTTGAATGAGTTCTGTATTGGCCACACACCCATAATTAACTACCTTGACCATAACCTTTTTTTGTTAAGTACACAAATAAACAATTATAGTTAGTGCGGTATTCTCCAAAACAATTAAACACCCATTATAGGATTCATCCAAAGTTTTCGAAGTTGAAATAGAAAGTTAGTGAAAATATGCAGTAGGATCCTATTAGAAGTGCCCCCAAAAGCTCGTCGAACTTAAGAAGTTTCGACAGTGACTTATTCGCCCGGTCTCTCTATCAGGCAGGAGCGGGGGGGGGGGGGGAGAGAGTTGAGAAATGCTCGTCCATACATAGACGGCTGTGGTTGAGGGATACGGCCCTTGTTTTTAATGGCACCACAAGGGTGCCATTGAAAACGGAAGTGCCACCACAATTTTGATTGATCGCCCCCAGGGGCAACATCTGGGAGGTTCATATCTTATCCCAGCCACTGATATCATAGGAGGACATACCTGTCTAAAGATTAAACATGCCCATATCCGGTTTATCCAATAAAAATAAGATATTTAATGATGTTTGTTGGGATTTCGAATAAAGCACCTCCAGTTTGAAACTCATGGCATTACCACTAAGCTAGTCTGGGCCCATTTAAGATCGTATTCCTTGATTGCAACCAAAAATCAGGTCCAAAACCAGGATTGGAGCCTTATTTACTTTATCGTGTGCTATTTCTTTTATGAATATTAAAATGCTACTCTAGCACATATATGTTTTTAGGAAAATATCATAAACTAGATGTCACGGTCAGCGGAAGAAGACAACTTGTACAGTTTTAGCGATCTAAACACTGCCAGACAAACTGTCAGGGTTTGCTCTATTTCAGGGTTTCATCAGAGGAGTGTTAAATTGTTTTGTCGTTTCCTTCCTTCGTTCTTGGTTCACTGCAGTCATATACAGCCGCAAGTAGGTCTTGTTGCCAGAATTGACCGTAGCGCTCCAAACCAAATCAAATCAAACCTTGTTGCCAGAACTTGATGTCTTTAGTCACATCAATGTATTTTCTAATACATTTTGCTAATTTGTTAATGTTTGCTTTAATCTAACTCAGATAATTCATGCTATTGTCAAGAGAATCGTAAACAAAGAACTACTGTTACATCTCTTTTTAAAAAATGAATGAAAACCCAAAGTTACTGAAATCACCGGCTTTTTACTGAAAAGACCGGCTTTTTGGGGAGAAAAGTTTTATTGGCGATCCCCCCCCCCAAAAAAAAAAAAGTCAAACAAGATCGATGAAATCTATTAATTAAATTTTTTCTTTTTCTCTGAAATCTAAAAAATATATAATTTTAACTGAATATTTAATTTAAAAGATTAATTCAATGATTAATTCATAGATTAATAGGTATGTAAAATAAATATATATAGTTAAGTACAATGGATCAGGAAAAAAAGATCCATCTAAGAAATAGGAAAGGAATCGCCTATCTGGAGTAGAAAAACTGCAAAAGCAGATTTTAGAGTAGTTCTATAATATCGTTAAAAAGTAAGTATGAAAAAAAATTGCACAATTGTATATTTGACAAATTGAAACAAAAGATCTTATTTATAAAAAGGAGGACATTATACCAAAAATAAAGCAATTTATTTGAACAATGGCAACATTTATTTTTTTTTTAAATATGAGAATACAAACATGCTTTCACTGAAAAACCATTTAAAAATACTGTCATATTTTACACAAAAAGTTTCAAGCGAGCTACTGAAAATACCTCTTGCAGAGTTCAGTTATATACTGAATAAAAGATATCAGTTGTAAAAATTTAGTAGTAAAACTGATCTCTACTAGAAATAACAGAGATAAGAAGCTTTTTCATTATAAAATTTTTAATAATATTTTTCATCTTCAAGTTAAATTTTATTTTTGACATATATTAAGGATTTTTGTTGAATCTAAGCCTGTTATTTCTCTAAGGTACGAAATACATTCACAGAATAATTGCATCTTACTGCTATTTCTGCTTTATTTATGTTGGTTTTCCTGTTTATTCCTCGAGCACAAAGGTTTCATCTTTTTTTTCGAAATACATTCGTCTACATTTAATTCCTCAAAATTCTCTTAAAATTAAGACTGGCGATAAAGACGTGGATCCTGGATACAGAAAATTATCAAAGTTAATAGCATTTAGATTTTATAAGTAGCAGTAATCTGCCTCGAGAATATTTTAAATACTAATCAGATATGTACAATATATGTATACTAAATAAAGAAAGGAGGAAAAGTGAATGTCTTTTTAAGAGAATTAAATATTATCTTAAAATTTACACGAAGAAAAAAGTAAGAGTTTTTTTACATTAAAAACAACCAGTGGTTTAAAATCTACTTATATTGTATTTAAGAACAAAAGAAACGGAAAAGTGATGCATTTTCAGGAAATCCAATAAAAATGAAAGCGTCTGCTTCGATGCTCTCTTGGTGAATAACTGACTTAACTCCTAATACTTTAAAGACTTATATATAAAAAAGATTGATATTTTTTTAGCACTGAGGTAGTTTAAACTCGTCAAAGTTTTAATATTAGTAATTTCAGTGACTCTCGTTCTCTCTGTATATATGTATATATATATATATATATATATATATATATATATATATATATATATATATATATATATATATATATATATATATATATATATATATATATATATATATATATATATATACATATATATATATATATATAAATATATATAAATATATATATATATATATATATATATATATATATATATATATAGTTTACAAATGTAAATTACTTAATATGAAACAATTATCTTTTAATTATCTTAATTTTAAATATCTATATATATATATATAAATATATATATATATATATATATATATATATATATATATATATATATATATATATATATATATATATATATATATATATATATATATATATATATATATATATATATATAGATATAGATATAGATATAGATATATACAATGAAAAACTTTTTCATTATGAAATCTTTAATAACATTTTTCTTTTTCAAGTTATATTCTGTGTTTGAATTGTATTAATGAATTTTGTTGAATTTAAGATTTTGGTCCTTGAAGGTACAAAACACATGCGTCTACATTTAACCCTTCAAAATTCTCTTAAAATTAGAGACTGGCGATAAATTAATTTATCCCATGTATATATATATATATATATATATATATATATATATATATATATATATATATATAAATTATCAGGTTATATTTGCTATGAATCAGTGTATTCTTGTATTGAAAAAAGTTAATAAATAATGATCCATTTGTATAACTTCTTACCAATTACTGAAAAATTGATGTGGACATTTTTAAAATTTGCATTTATTTTCAGGTTTGAGATCATGAATTAAATTTTTTCTACTAAAACATTTTGGTGATATTTGCGTAACAATTTTCCTGTTGTTTCCCGTCTCTATGATTATGTCGATTCTACCCGGTACAAGTGAGATCATACGTAACAACTTGCGTTTTCGACAAGACTTTGCCGTATGCCTACGGGTGGGTCAGCGTTACAGTTTGGATTACCCCACCCTGTTTTCTGACTGACGCTTCACAAGCATTGCCCCCTGCTGCCTCAAATGACAAATAAAATGCCGCTAGATAAGGAGTTAAGATATCCGTAGATCAAACTTGGGAACTTAAATTCTCGTATTGAGAGTGAGGGGTGTAGGTGGCCCAGTTGGCAAAGGCATCGAGCCAGTTACCTGCAAGTTGCGGGTTCGATGCCCGTCACCGCCAAATCCACCGACGTGTGCACTAATGGCGGCTGGTGCATGGAAAAAGTCTGTCGTAGCTACAATGTCCTCCAAGTTCTCAAACTACCTCTGGAGGTGCGGGGTCAAGTGTTTCCAGTCTCGTCACTTGACTCGGTTTAAATTTAGAGGACTGGTTCATAGAGGGAGATGCTGGTCCATCTATTGGCTCATAATAAAGAGGCCAGCAAAACTGCGGTGATAACAAACGAATGTTTAAAGGGACAAGGCCTCCGCATTGAAAAGAAAAAAAAGTTTTGTGAGTGAAAAATCACTAATAGGCAATACTACTCTAATAATGTTAAGCCTTATTTCAAAGAAAGCAAATAAAACCTTGTTGAATGCTAATAATTAAGTTTAATAACTTACTCGAATTGTTTGTCGTTTAAATTAATAATTCATTCTAAATTATATCTCTTTATGGAATTTAATAACATCACTAGTGATAATGATTTTACAAAATTTCCTTAAAATTTCAAACAAAATGTTTTGAGTAAAGCAGGAATACTGCTGGAGTGATTTTTTCAGATATAGCTCTGAATAACTGAATAAGAGAAGTTATTTAATTTCTTTATTAAGCTTAAATATATGTGAAAATATGTAATATGTAAATAAAAATATATAGTCATGGGATTTTAGGAGAACAGTTCCATAATCGTAATAATTACCCATCATATGTTCTTTTTCATATGTTTTAGTACATCTCGATACTAGTTAAAAATATTAAAGTTGTAAATAATTTTATATGAAGTGAAAATGTATTTATTATATGAATTAACAAATTCATCTATTTAATCTCTTAGTATATATTTTATAACTTTGATAAGTATAACCATCTGATAAGTAGCAGTCAATTTCATATGCTTTTCATAAGTTATCTAGTACTTACCACATGATGAGACATGTGGTAATTGTTTTTAAGGTGGGGAATTTTTTTTTCATATATGAGGCTGTAGTGCTCTTAGTACCTTTTTTCTGTATTATTCACTTAATAAGATATCCAGTTCTAAATTTATCTTGTATATACTTATTATATTTAAAATAATACATATAACGATATAAACTATAAGATAAGGACCGTTGAGAAAATCCCTCTATGCAGTAAATACATCATATTTAACCCCTTACCTGTGACATATATTTCAGGAAAATGCACCAAAAATGGAAAAAATTTCCGACTAATAGTGTGAAACACTCATTCCCAATTCGCGCTTTTATAACTGACCACACCCCCATTCCTCACCAATGAAATAAATGAAGGACAAATACCGCCATCTATTGTGAAAATCGTAAAATAATCCATTTAAAAGGAAATCGGGCATCACGGAAAATAATCACAAATTTTTCTCCTGCCCGAACTGAGTTCGGGCATCACAAATTTTGCCCGAGCTAGGTTCGGGTGTCACTGGTAAGGGGTTAACTTTATATACCTAATTCAGAGGGTTATAAAGACATTTTCCCAGGATTCAACTTGTTACCCTGGTGTATGACGCATGAATAAGTTTAAATATCCTTTAAGGAAGCTTATGTTGAGGCTTATTTGACCGGAACTTACAGTCTAAAGCCGATTCCGAACGGCTACAATCGTCCATGCCAACAGTGGGATTCGAACCCACAGACTCTGGCACCGAAAGACAGCGCCCTAGCCATTCGGCCATCATCCGGCTGAAACGCTTAAGAAAGTTTCAATTAGACAAACGGAGCGTGGAAGTTAGAATAAAAGTTAATTATATCATTAAGATACTAAAATTAAATAATTTTACTTAAAGTGATATTCTAAGATCGTTCCGCTCATTCATGGAAATGAATGAAATACAGTTGGCTCTCTGTTTAACGACGCTCTACTTAACGACGATCTCTATTTAAAGACGATATTTCTCAGTCCCGGCCCCTCCGACTTAAAAAATTCTATTTAAAGACGACGTTGTTTCTGTTTAACGACGAATTTTGTTTTCTTCATCTAGAATAAAAAACTGCTTTCGCGTTGCTGGAATTCACAAAGAACTTGTAGTGGAACTGCAAAGTACGGATGTAGAAATCAACAAAGATGACATCACCCCTGAATAATGGAGAAGTCTTGTTGAAGATGAGGTTGTTTCAATTCAAAATTTCTACAATTGTGATGAATCTGTTTTAACAACAGATTACAGAAATGTAGAACATATTTATGAAGATATAGTAAACGAAAACACAGTATCAAACGAAGAAGGTGAAGACACGAAAAACAAGACACTGCCACCGTCTTACACAGATGCAACTTCTTCTCTAGAAGTTCTCCGACGCTATATTATATCGAATATGGAAGATGACATATTTAGCATTTTAGAAAATCTGGAAAAGAGAATAACGAAAACAAGGCGAAAAAGGAAGCCATCAACACTTTTTGACTTTTTTAAAAACCTAATTTATTGTATTGTTTGTACTCTTCTTTCAATGTAATTTAAAATAACTTTTTGCGAATAAAATAATAATAATAATAATAATAACATTTATAAACACGCCCATAAATTAAGAAACATATTGACAGTCCTAAGCCTGTAAAGTGTGAAGGGAAATGTTATTTTTTCACAAATTCTGTTTAAGGACGATCTCTACTTAGGACGATTTTTCACGGTCCCTTGAAAGTCGTTAAACAGAGAGCCAACTGTATAATAAAACGTAAATCCACGTATGATATACTCAACAGACTAAAATAATACTCAGTTCACATCATTTTCAAGTTATCCTCGATATCATATAGGACACTATAATCCTAATAAATATTAAGTAAGTCTCTAGGTATTTACATGTATCTTAAGATTTAACAAATATGATATTAACTTTTCTTTTCTAACAATCTGAAAAGTTTGACTTTATATATATCCAGTAAGAAGATAGAATTTGCGCATTTCCCCCGCTTTGACTCTTCATATAATCTGTGCAGTTTCGTTGCAACAACTTTCTTTAGATTTATTTGAGAGTTTAAATATCAAAATTTGGGGAATATTAAATTTCAAAGACTCCAAAATGATTACATTTCTTTAGTTGTAATCCTCTGCATTGTTATTTCAAGATAAGCCGCTGAGAAATATCGTGTGCTAAGTCTTCCGTTCCTTAGCAACATTCCATTTAATCTTCTCTCGTAAAAATTTGGAAACATAGTATAATTTCTTTTTATTCTTCTCAGTTTCTACAATTAAATTAATTTTAAGAGATCAGGGACTACCTCGAAGGACCACCCCTAATTCTGTCATCACAGAACTTACAGAAGATACAGGTTTCGTGAATAAGAATAAAAATACCTTATTCAAAGATTATCTCTCTGGCGTAACTTATTAGGTTTTCTGCAGCTAAAATGGAAAATGTATTTTATTATATAAGACTAGCCGAATACCCGTGCTTCGCTATGGAGTACATTTTCGGATAATTACAATAAAAACATAATGAAATTGCTTTTTAGAGGATTTCTTTACAAACAGGCGGAACTAATACTACCAGGCTCGTCCGCAAACTTACGCGTGAGCAAGCTACGTAAAACTGACCGTGGGATAAACTATTTTCTCTTATATCTACGCCAGCGTATTTTAAATTTTGGCCTTGAGACTTATTTATCGTCATGGTGAAGCATACTTTGAGAGGAAATTGCAGTTTTATATAAAGATTTAATTTAATATCCATAAAACATGCTAATTTGAATTACATTCTTAACAACTTCCATCTCAATTAGCTAGTCATTAAATTTTATGTTTTACTGAATTTTAAAATTTTTTTGTCAATTTATTTCGTTGTTATGCACGTGACGCAAAATTAATTTAAAGTATCACAAAAAGAAAAGAAATCTCATGATCAGCATTTAATAAATTAAATTCTAAAAATAAATTTTTAAAAATTCACCGAAAATCAAAAAATGGATGTAAAGATTCGTAAATGATTTAATTTTAAAGGAATGTTTATAATCTTTATCGTGATATAAATTTCGTAACCCTCAGATTATTATTTTAAATGCAGACTTTAAAGAATGTTACCAAAAACAGCTTAAAAATATAATTTTAAAAAAAATCTAAGAAGAATTTTTCAAAAATATTTCTCAGTGCTTCCCTACATTATAAGAATAATCGCCATACAAAATTTCAGCCCTTTAGGTCCAGCGGTTTGGTCTGTGCGTTATCTGTCAGTCAGTCACTGAACTGTTTTATATACATAAAAAAAACTTTGCCGGTGGACATAAAAAAAAACGTTGCCGATATATGGACCTCTAGCGGCTGTTCCGTTCAACCGATCAAGATGAGATTTTAGATATAGTTATTCAGAGGTATGAGCTCTTGATTCTGTGAACGGCAACCAAGTGGCGCTCACTGGTACGTTTATAGGTACAGAAACTCGAAATTTTCGAACGACAACGCCTACTTTTTCCCGTCGCAAAAATGCTCAGTGCATGAAAAAATCCTAAAGAGCGATGGACTGGTACGTGTATCACAAACGGACGCGTTATGCCCGCACAAAAAAAAACGGATCTGCGAATGACCAACAAAAACACGGAGGAAATTTGCATATGGCAGAGGCAAGACACCAATTACTGATGACAACACAGATGGAACAAAATAAATCTTTTATTTGAATTACATATTTTCCACATGGGTGCGATCACAGGCCGTTCGCAGAGCTATTTTTTGTGTGTGTATAGCGCGTCCGTTTTCTGTGATGCACGTACCGTTCCACCGCTCCTTAGGGTTTTCGCATGCGCTGAGCATTTTGCGACGGGGAAAAAGTGGCCGTTGTTATTCGAAAATTTCGCTTTTCTGTTCCGCTATAACCGTAACCGTGAGCGCCACTTGGTTGCCGTTCGCAGAATCCCGACCTCATACTTCTGAATAACTATATCTGAAATCTCATCTCGATCGGTTGAACGGAACAGCCGTTAGAGGTCCATATACCGGCAACGTTTTTTTATGACCATCCTGTATATAGATTAATGCATTAAAGGTAAAATTTATTTATATATAAAATTGTCAGTTTATATTGCATTTGAGGTGGTGTGCAGCATTTGTAGTGGAACACAGAAGGGTTCAATAATAACAAGTACAAAGGGCTGGTTTTCATGCCTGTTCACCCTGCAATAAAGTAATTGACTGAGCGTGGAAAATGACCTAAGATAATCACAATTAAACCTGACACAGAAGCTCTAATAAGCATAATCAACAACAAATTTCTCATTTCGCTTCCCGATAGAGACATTTTGTTTTTGAGAAACTGTGTTTGCTATTTGTTAATAACAATTACTTATAAACGGCTTTTTCTAGTTTTACGAATTGATTTTCTGCATTTTGTTTTATTTATAGATAAATACATTTTGTTAAGTTATTCATATTCGTATGGAATTCATTTGGCCCCCTGAAAAAGTTATACAGGGTAAAAAAGTAAACTGGAAAGTCTAAACTTGCTTCCTATTTATTTTCCATTAATCTTAGCTTACTCAGAATTTGTCAAGCTGAGGCTAATTATGAAATGCCTCAGAATATCCAGTGGTACGCAAGACCCTACAAAGTTCTTATATGGTGCTCAAGTAATAAAAGGTTGGGTATCACAGCCTTAATCCATTCAACCTGCATGTACTCTAATTTCAAATTATATTTTTGCGATTCAGTAATCGTTTGAAATCTGATTTTGAACAAATTACATCAGTATATGATTATAAACATGTGTGTCAATATGTTTGAGTGTACTTGAAAGAATTTCATAAAATAAATTACGCAATTACGGAAGATATTCAACGTCGTAACTAATTGCTAGTGTGTGCGAAAACATTCTTTATTTGAAAATCGATGCATTGGATGATAAGGATCAATATAGTTGTTTTCCATGGAAAATTCTTTATTCCTGAAAGTAAAAAAGTAAACTGGAAAGTCTAAACTTGCTTCCTATTTATTTTCCATTAATCTTAGCTTACTCAGAATTTGTCAAGCTGAGGCTAATTATGAAGTGCCTCAGAATATTAGGTTTTTAATTACAGAGAATAATGGCAGCGGTAATCAAGAATTCATCCTCGTGGGAATGACAGGAATTTGATGGAGATAAATGTGAGGTTGCTCGTTAATTGTATATCTTTTTTTTGTTTGCAATCGTCTCGGGTATTTATGTGCAGTCATTATGTAAATGAAGCTTTTAAAATGACATGTTCCGAATAGATTACTAAAAGATTGCAAATGCTAATCATGGTAAGATATATTATAATTTTTCCCCACTATAAGTGAATTTATCAGGATATTAATTCATTATTATTTTTATCGTTCATAAGTATATCTTATCAAATTCTCCTTTTTTTTTGTCTTTTTTAGGGTGAGAGTTCAAGAATTTTTTCTTACTTTTGAGTTATCGAGTGACAATAATTGGAAAGATAGCCATTCGATTATCAAAAAAAAAAATCTCCTATGTGCTTGATTTAGATCGGTCGCACTTCCTAATTTAACCCTCATATCTGTCAACAGGCATGTTCATCAGAAGGAATTTTATAATACAGGTTACAACACCTAAGACGTGTGCTTTGTACTCCTTCAGATCTAGATATGTAATCGAGACTGTTTTTAACGTAGGATTACGTTCCTCAATAATAATCCTGCGGAGTGAAAAAAATTTTCCGGCGTCGCGAGTTATAATTTTGGCAGCATGCCAAACTCAGTAGCAGTAAACAGTTAAACAGAAAAGTACCAAAATACGTAAAAAAAATAACATAAAGAGGTAAGTAATGATAAGTAACCCTACGTTAATAACCTGCGGTAGTTTCGTTAGAAGAGACTACCTGAAATATTATTTTATAATTAATACTTATAAAAAAATACATAATTTGTCATATTAAACAAACCAAAATGATGCCAAACGTAGAAAATTTAAAACCTTATTTTGAGAAACAGTAATTTTAAGTTCTATATTGTCTGTGGAGATTTGCAACAGAATAAAAGCACACAAGATCTTGTAGCATCACAAAATCCCCATCTCTTCTTTGGACCGTTTCTCAGATGTGGGTGGCTTGTGACACCTGTGGGACCTAGGAAAGTCGAACTGGCCCTCAACTTTTTTGGAGAAAAGTCCCCGTGGGAAAACGCCCCAATGTCCACACGTTTTTTTCGGAAGTCATCTCCGGAACAGGCAGATCAAGCTGTCCAAAGTACAGTGGAACTTCTCTGCTGCATCCAGTAATGGCTCCGAAAATATGTGCCCGTTTTGAGGGGTGGCCGTCGGAAGGAGGTTTCTTCCATAACATGAAGTCTCTATGAAGTCTTAAATCGGTTCTGAACAAAATATGCCATTAAAGAGGGGGTGGGCGCAGAATAAGGGTTGCTGGATAAAGAGGTTTTAACTGTATGTTCCGAGGCAATACGAATGAGAGTGTGATGTTTGAGTTTGATGATTTGAGTAATGTACTCGGAGGAGATTAGAACAAGAGTGTGTTCTCTGGGTTTTAGAAAGAGTAATGATCTGTCTGATGTCTTTGAAATTTCCAGCAGACAAGATTTCAATAAATAATATTTCTGTACATAACAAACGCAGTTCATTTTAAATGCCTCTCGTGTTTTTAATTGACTGAAAGTGTTATATGTCTTTCTTTACAAGCACCTTACTTAAAATATCACACATTTTCGTTTGAAGTACTCTCATGGGAAACATATCTCATACGTCATAATAATGCCTTTTTCGCATCTGAATCTCTTGCATATTATCTACTGGGACTATTAAAAACCTTTATTTAGAAGAAATTGAGCAGGTTTAATGTACGGTTTCATAAAATTTTATTACACATACGTTTAGTATCTTAAGGACTTTAGTAGTGATATGCTTATTTACATATTTACAAAAACGAAAACTAATTTCAACATACTAACATTGTTCACCACCAAATTATACACCATAACATTACAAGTCATAATCTTTTTTCAAAATCTGATAATTTGGTTTTTAAATTAGAGATGTGTCAAGAGAACATTAATTTAAAATACAATCATCTTTGTAGAACAGTTATCTTCTGTTTATAATAAAATATACAAGAGTTTCACCTTGATACTCCAAAGATTGTTTATTCCTCCAATTAAATCTTTTATCCAATGGGCTATTGTTCCTTCCAAATCGATAAAATAATGCGCAAGAAAGTCAAAATTCATTTTTAGCACGGCTTAATATGTTAATATATTTAAAACAAAGATCTTTCGCATGTGTATCTGAAACCGTTATTAACCTTGCCTAGCATTTTCCTTTTAAATAGGCTATATTAGGATACATTGTTAACATAAAGTTAAAGTTGTTTCATCTTCTAGAACGTTTTGTTTTAATATTGGATGCTTTAATTTTCCCCTAAAGGGATTTTAATATGAATGAGAATTAATTAAAAAATTCTGCTCCAAAATTAGGAATTCTTATTGCATATTTAATTTTGTTGCATATCTAAATACATGTAGGATAATATTCTAATCTTGTTGAGTTAAGAATCAGTGTAGAAATTAGTTACCAACTTCCTAAACTACTCATTACGAAAAAAAATTAAAAATTAAAGCAGTTATACATATTACATGTAACTCTTTAGAGATTAGTGCTAGCAGAGTTATGATTTTAGAACGTCTTGGCTCTTTCTTGATATTTGAAATCTGATGTAAATTTTTTTCCTAAACATTGAAATTGGATAAATCGTTTGACCAAACCAAGTATTAGCACAATATAAAATTACTAAAATACTGGCTTTAGTAGCTTTTTGTAAAAAACTGGTAATAACTGATTCCTCCTACTATGTATACCCCTCAAGGGGAACAACCAAGGGAAAACTCAGGCAATATCTTCCCCTTCTTCTAACCTAGAGAAAAAAATCACGAGTTTTGTCAGCAAAAGTAGCCCCCCCCCCAAAAAAAAAAATAAAATAAAATAAAATAAAAAACCCACCAGCTTTTTAAAAAAAATAACTAATTTCAAAGTGGTGGGTGGCACCCGAAAATCTGTTTCCAATATTGTATTTGCAAATACAATCTGCCATAAAGCCCCAGAGCATTGGGGGCAACATTCAATATGTGCCATACAATGCTGAGCGTTAAACCAAAAAATCTGAAACAATGCGCCAGTTTTAATTTATTTGGAAGATTTTAAGAGATTGCTTAACATCGGATATATCTAGACTAAATACAGAGGCTGTTCACACATTTTTTAGACGATGTATATTGTATTCACAAAACTAAATTACATAAAATTCTTGTGTTTTAAATGTTTTATTTGACATCCCTTATTCTGAACTATCTTTCAACACCGCAATTTCCAGGATAATAATGCCTTTTGAAGTGTCAGAAAAGGTATTCTATCCCATTCCTCCTGAACAGCTTTCCATAGTCCTATAAGTATTTTGGGACGACGTTTGGATAATGCAGATTTTAAAAGTCCGAAAGCACAAAAATCCATAGGTGATACATCGGGAGATTTAGTACGGATATCAGTGAAGGGTATGGCCTTGATACCAGTTTTTTGTTCCATTTCTTTTAGGAAATTTACAGTGGATTTTGATGTGTGACTTCTAGCTTTGTCCTGATAGAGTCTCACAGATTGATGGCACTGTGGGTAAAGTAATGGTATTTCATTCAGAAAAATTGGCGATAAAATATGTTCCTGATAGTATTTGGAATTAATCTTGACATTTTTTCCACTCTCTTTATTTTTAACTTGCCATTATAAGAAAAACCAGCAACAATCATGAATCCCTTAGAAAAACTTTCTTTCGATTCTTTGAACTATGTACTTAAATTTTTTTCTCCCCTTTTATGATAATAAATGGCTCTTTTTTTTGTTGCAATCATTTAAATATACCCATGATTCATCTATTGTGACAATTGTTTTCCATTTTTCTTTGGACAAGTGTTTCTCATATAGAATTCTGCAGCGTGTCCTGCGTTCAGCGATATGATTTGGAAGAAGACGAAGCACATTGCGTTTTTTCGCTTTCTTAAGATTTAAATCAACGTTTATCATTTTGTTTACAGTGGACACCGAGCATTTTAATGATTTTGCAACTGTTCTTTGACTAGGGGGATTTTATTTTAACATTAAACAACGTACCTTTGCAATAGTCGAAGATGTCCGTTTTTTCCTTGGATACTTGTTTGGTATTTTTGTCCCACTTGAGTCTCCAATTTGACGTTTTTTTCCTTTCTTGTTGACGATATTACCTATCGACGCTTTAGATATCACAAAACCATGACTCACACATCGTTTTTGGATAACGGAGTATGCATATTTCTCTTCGGAAAGAGCATAAATGTAGCCTTCGAACCACTGCTTTGTTAAACACGCCATTTTGAATAAAAACAAAACTTTCAAGCCGCAGACGATAATTTTGACTTTTAAAAACATAGTACAATTGTAATTATTTCTTTTGCAGTAAACGATTTTTTATTACCGCTTACCAAAATCGTCTAAAAAAAATGTGCGAACAGCCTCTGTAGATGTACAGGTTTTATGGGCTTTGTTCCAGTTTCAAAATACGTCACGAAGTTTTGGTTGGTTTTGCTATTTCGTATTTTAAAACTACTCACCGTCTTGCTTACCCGTAAATTAACGTATGGCTTCAAATTTGTTATACCGTAAAGGCACAGTTATGTAATATATTTTCTTTATTAACACCTTAAAAATAGTCGCTTGCAATTATTAGCAGAAACATATATGCTTTGACAAGAAAAGATGGATCTAGTAAGATATGGAAACATCTGTGCCTCAAAGAGAGATATTCCATTCTCCTGTACGAGATGGAACTGAGTTTCAGCCCAGTCCCATCTCTTCCTGGAGTATATTTTTTATCTATGAGTTGCTGTTCCTATTTTAAAAGTTCTGTCTATTATGAACAAAGATGTATGGTGTCTGTCCATATCTGATCTTAAAGAGGAGGCAGAATGTCTAAATTTATAGTTAAAAGACTAATGCTTTAAGTAAAATAATCCTAGATTTACGTTCTGATGTCTTTTAAGTTAAAAACAAGCTATTCCTTGAAATCGCTCACGACACAAACAAACATGAGACGTCGAATTCAAAGAACGAATGCTTTCAGTTTAATTTAGCTTTTCTCTGTTCAAAACCCAATATAATCCATTAAGTAATTTTATTTTCTCTTAAAAATATATCTGACAGGCTAGTAATAGCAACACATTCCCATTCATAACGTTGTGCTTTCTGTGGTTGACACGGATACATGAAAAAACGAATTTCGTATTTCTCGATGTTAATGAAATGTGTTAAATATTGCAATAAGTATAAAAGGAAAATGTTACATTAAAATTTTTTTCTGGCATTTTCAAAGCATTGCGCTATTTTTAAAGCCTAATCTAAAGAAACTAATTTAGAATATTTATCCTAGGCTGAATATTGATTTAATTATCCTATTTTCCCCGTAAATACCAGTAGATACTTTGCAATTATCCTTGTTAAGCATTTTTATCGAGATCATTGGATCTTCACATAGCTTTTATCTTATTAAATGTATGTACCAAGTGTTTGCACTGAACACTTTCAAGAATATTTTTGTGTTCTCAATTGAATTAATTCTACTATCATTCTAGGACTAGGATTATACTAGCTAACTACTGACACTGGAGTTAATTGGAGTGGAATCACTAAACTTTCATTTATTTAGATCAACTTGACTGAAATATTCACACGTGAATAAGTTCTATACATGCGTATTTCAAAGAGCTAAAACTACTGTTTTTAAAAGGGAAAAAAATGATCGTATGCTAACCATAAACTTTTAACCCGTTTGAAACTTTCTTCCTGTTCGTTACTAATGAGATAAAATTAATCAGGCATATACCAGATCAACATGACATATTTAAATAGAATAGTCAAGTGAGTGTCAAAAGATATAAACTACTTTTCTGGAGAATAGAAAATAACTGGAGGAAAAATACACAAAAAATGGTGTCATGATGTAGCAAAATACATTTAGTCGTGTAACTTTTTTTACTTAATGGAAACGCAATTTGATATTATTCGTTACGTCGTTTGAAAATGGCAAATTTTGATATGACATTGAGTAAGCTGGTTTTATAGCATAGTTTACATAGTATAGTTATAGGTAGAAAATGGCAATTTTTTATAGATCATTGAGTAAGCTGGTTTTATAGCATAGTTTATATAGCATAGCTATAGTTAGTTCAGAGGAATTCTTCTTGAAAATACGAAAGTGCAGCTCCTGTAAGTACATGGTAAATGTATGGTGCGAAAAGTCTTGTACAATCGACCAGTTTTGAGGATCATCATGTTCTTTAGGATGTTCCAAAGAAAATTTGGAAGATTCGACAGAGACCCTAGGAAGTCAACCAGATGTTGAATATGATATTGAATTTATGAAAGAATTTGAAACTAAAAGTTTTATCGTACTAACTTGGATGCGCTGCAGTCCAGAATTATGCCAGCCATTGCTGCATATACACGAGTTATGCTATGCCATGGGAAGCAGATATTAGACTTAGCATAAGACCTCTGTAAAATTAATGAAGGGAGGTCATTCAAATCAAATTTTATCTTTTTGTGATGAAATACCAAATATTACACTGCATTGTAACAAAATTTGATGTTCTACGCTATTTACCTTCCGTTGTCCTTGAAGGCCGTACTTGATATTTTGAAACCCACTGTATTTAATAATTATTGTATTTGAACTTTTATTTATAAATTATGCTGTATATTTTTAAAAGATATTTTTACCATTATGTGACAAATAAATTTTAATTTTTGTTTCATCTTTTAAAATCGTTTTGTAAAATTGGCTTTAAATAATAGGTGGTATGTATACGGTATAAATGTATAATGTGTGCCCGTGTAGAATACTACATGTAAATTTAATTTCGTATATCAAATGAGAATAATAATATTATTGTATAAATACGCCCATTTCGCGTATAAAGCGGAAAGCACATTGGATCTGAAGATTTTTTTTTTGAAGCATTAAATCAAAATTATCAACTGGACGATTGAGGTGCTACAGTGGCAGGGCTTTAATAAATTTCTCATTTTATGAGTTACGGGATCCTTTATCCAAAGAAATTTGGAAAAAAGATTAGAAGGCAAAGTGTTCCCCATGAAACATTAAAGCTTTTGTTATATTCTGGTTTGAGTAATAATTAGTATTTTCTTTTCTCCGAAACATATGTCGCTAATCTAAAAAAAAATCAAAATTGAAAATTTCGAAAATGTTGTCTACTCCACACATATCACTTCTGGACCAGTAAGTAGAACAATCACAAACTAGAAACAGTAAGTAGAACAATCACAATGTGACGCCCAAGTGGTGTAGTAGTTAGCGTCATGAGCTTCTACAAAGTGGCCTTGGGTTCAAATCCCAAATAAGGCTTGGTCGTTACCGTGTTGCGTCACCTCATAGGGAGCAATGCTGACTCACATAAATGGTGCTTCAATTATAAATTAGCCAGCCACACTTCCCGGTGAATAACAAAATACGAATGTCTCACGTCAAGTGCCTCCGCATTAGAGAAAAACAACCCAAAAAACTATCACAAAGTCGGGGACCGTCTGTACTTTTTTAAAACAAGAAATATGAAAATTTAACTACATATGTACGTATATATACTATCTACCAATTACGTATTTGGTCACCTGTGATAGAAAAGAAAAAGAAAAATTTATTCATATTCAATAGATGGTAGAGCATCCACGAGAGACAATTACATCACTCCGGGGCATGTTTTCCACAAGTCCTTGTATGACGGCTAGTGGTATTTTCTTCCACACGGCTTGGAGAGACATCTAAGTTCCTTCAAATTTTGCACCCCTTAATTCGGCGATCCAACTCGTCCCAGAGGTTCTCGATAGGGTTCAGGTCTGGGCTCTGGGCAGGTCTGCCCATTCGGTTACTAACCCCATTGTCACCATACCAATCCATGATGGGCCTCGCAGCATGATAGCTCGAGTTGTCACCCTGGAAGAAATATGGGTACAACCCCTAAAACTGTCACAACGCAGGAAGACCACTGTTATCCAGAATAGTGCAGTAAGCGTCGGCATTGAGCTTACCCTAAATTGGAACCAAGGGTCCCAGTCCATGCCAGGAGAAACACCCCAAACCATAATTCCACTTCCGCCGAATTTTACTGAGAGCACAATGAATTCTGGCAGGAGCGTTCTCCAGGCAGACGTAAGACCTAGACCCTGCCATCCGAGCAGTAGAGGCTTGATTCTTCGCTTCAGAGGACACGTTTCCACTGATCTACGGTCCACTTTCGACGTGCGTTGAACCACATAAACCGAGAAGGGTGGTTGGACTTTGTGATCAAAGGATTGCGGGAGGCAGCACGACCATGAAAGCCAAGCAGATGTGCTTCCTTATGGATGCTAGTCATCGAAATAACACTCCAGGATGCCTGTTGAAACTCCTGGAGTATGTTGGCCATCAGTTGGGTGCGGGTCTTCCGAATTTCTCTGGACAGCACCCGTCGGTCTCTATCTCCCAGTTTCGTGGGTCTGCCGACTCGGGGCACATTCCGAAAATCACCGCTAACAAGAATTAGAAAGACTAAAACAATGAAACAATAATAAAAAATAAAAGATTTTTTATACAACTGATATATTTAAAGAAATTGAAATTTTTTTTTCCGATCATCATCACGAAATTAAATTTTTTCCTTGTAAAAATAATTTTGTTTAATAGTTTTTGAAGATATCTATATATATAAATGAAAAGGCTAGAATAAAAAAACCTCTAAGAATTCCTAGTTATTTTTTATTTCCTTTACCAGAAATAATAAACAACATGACTCACGCATGAGCTGAGGCGTGTTACTTCATTTCCTAATGTGATGTCAGTAAAATGCCACATTGAGCGCCATTTATTATATTTTTTCCATTTCTTTTTTCTTTAGGAACTGCATTTTTCAAGAATCATTTATTTCGAAGGAGGTTTATAATTTACTATTCATGTAGGATGCCAGTTTTCCAAATCTTACGTTAAAAGCTCTCATAAAAAATAATAAACTCATCATTCTATTTCCAGTGAAAAAATATTTAGCTATGAAATTATTATTACTGTATTTTACGATGGCCCACACTTTTAAAAATTATTAACTGTGAATTTAGTTAAATTAATTTAATATGTAAATCTGTGTGATGATACCATTTATATTTACTGAAAGGACCCGAGGTTGCCGTGTGATAGCACGATGGACATTATCATTATAACATGGATTATATTTATTTGGACTGAGGGTCCAGTTATGGGTGACGGTTATGAGCACGGTAATTCCGTAGCCCGAAAAATCCTTCCACGGTGTCAGTGGGTGGGAGAAGGTGTGAGCTCTCCAAATGTCGTCCCTGCGGTACTCTATCAAAATTGAGGTGGCACCAATGAACCAATGCTGACTCACTTGTATGCTGATCCCAGATAAAAATTAAACAATTTCCATGGTTCTACCTCAGGACAAGTGCCTCACATTAGCAAAAATGAAAATATATAAAAAAAATACTGAACATGATTAAAATGTTAGTTTAATACTTACATTTTAATAAAATTGGAAAAATGTCTGTTAGAGTCAATTTTATATTTTTTTTATTGTTCTGTCTATTAGGAAATCGTTTGTGTAATATTAAGTTTTTAAATTTGTTCCGTATATTTTGAAATATTTTCTGTAGTGTGTGATAATTGTATATAATGTTTAAGAAAATAATTGCTCATATGTATGTATACATTTTCCAATTCTTCAGTTACTATATTATATATCTTTTTTTTCTTTTCAGGTGAGTACAAAATATTTCAATATTTAAGAGTATTAACGTACGGTAAGTTTAAATGTAATACATTTTTAAAGTGTCGGTTAATTGTAATGATTTTAATTGCAATTTAATAATTTTTTTTTTTTAAATATATAGCTTTTATCATAATTTTAAAAAAGGGAACTGACTTTTGTGCAATATAAGATCTTAAAATATTAAGTACATATAATTATTTGAGTTTTGTGAATTATTTAGCTAAAACATGGATAAATGGGAGAATTTCTATCCTATAAATGAAATGTTCATTTTACGAAAATACTAATAATATATCTCAATCTTTGTATTTTGCGTGTTCATATTTACTGTTACGTTGTATATAAGGCGTGAACGAGAGATAAAGTTAAAAACAGTGTTTCCTTCAAAGCATTCAAGTGTATAAAATTAATAAAATTTTTATAAAACTCTTTTGCTTTATACAAATTTAATTTTATATAGCAAAAAAAATGCAGAAACATTGAAATTTTGATAACTTCTTTGTGAAAAGCGTTTGGAATGTAGATCTTTTGTAAAAAGGAAACGAAATGTGCAGCGAATACTTAGCGATGCATTATTGCGGAAAATATTAAACTCTGAATTATAACTCTGAGAACAAGATGAAAATAAATTGAAAGCAATCTTTCAAACTGAAAGCCATTTTTTTTCATTGTTTTGTTTAGGTTGGGTTTTTTTTGTTTCAGGAGATACATGCGAAAACTTCTATTTATTTTTTAAAAATATAATGGATTGAGATGAAATGGAACATACTCTATGGAAGATGATTTCAGAAATATTCTATGTCAGCGAAAAATAATAAATCCAATTTACAAAATGTGAAATTTAATTGGAATGTACAGTTAAGGTAAAGAATTTCAGAAAAGGGAAGTAATTTAACATACATCGTAGGTGAATATGTTATTCGGGCCTTTTAGTTATTCAAAAGGTTTTGGCATAAACACGTTTTAAAGTCTTGAGTGTTAGAGATAAAGTTTTCATGCGTTAAAATCACAGTTAAAGTCGTAATTTTTCTAAACACTTATTCCAAATAATCAAGAAATTTTTTTTATCCTCATATACCAAGAGCAGCAAAAATTAAGAATGAAATATTATAGTTATTGTTTAAGGAATTAATAGTACATTGAACTAAAATATATGAATGTAATACAAAAATAATGAACAGATGGTTAAACGTGTGCTTAAAAATTGTAATTTTTTCTGTGATTAGTATGATACAAAGGTATTTTCGGAAACAATGATGACAAAAATGTTTCATCTAGGGCGTATTCCAGGTAATAGTTTAGAAAATCATAGTTGCATTACGTTTTATCGTTATATATACATAATAACTATTATTTTTTACACTTGATCTTATATATATATATATATATATATATATATATATATATATATATTATTTATTTTTTTTGTGCATATAAGATGTGTATAGTATGTTTGTATCCTAAGGACACCAGAATGTTTAATTTTTAGATCCAAAATGTTTTTATCAGGAAATTGAGCAAATCGAAAAGATTTTTACAATGATTTCACCCGACATAATTTTATAATATTTCTTTAGGTGTAGACAGTTTTAATAGGTTTCTTAAAAATTACATTGGGAAGCTTTATTCAAATACCTATCACTAGGTATCAAATTGCTGGTATGAATTTGTTAAGGGAGATTAATAACATTTATTACCACCCTCATACAAGTAGATGAATTGAAATCAGAGAAACTAGTTTATTTAGATCTTTTAGAACCTAAAACACTTATTTCTTATTCAGTTTCTTGGAATATAGTCAAGATATCATAAACATTTAAACAGCGTAACATGAGACCTAAATAAAGGATTATGATTCATGTTCATTGAAAGCAATATGCAAAATCGCAATTGCTTGAAAAAAATTAGAAATGTGTGTTTAAACACTGGTAGATTTCTTTTAAACGGAATAAATGAAATTCACTAAAAAATAAAACAAAATTTGAACTCAAAAGTTATTTCTTCAAATCTTACAATAAAATTCCGCATATTAACTACAAATAATATCATTGACTTACAAATAGGAAAACAACATGCTTCAGGTATTCGTGTTCAACATGCTGCAGACATCATGTGTTTACGAAACTCAACTATTTATAGCATTAGAATTTAATGCAACACCAAGCAAAAATACTCAGCGATGGCGAAAGAAAAATATAGAAAACTATTAGACTGGTGTAGCCATTATGTTTAAATACATACTATATGCATAGCTACTGGTATATTTAGTTGCCAGTTTATTTTTGCGAAAATAACTAATTGTATTTTACGCAGTCAACTAAATATCCTTTTACCCAATATCAAAGACCATCCGGAGGATTTCTTGAACCTTAATTAAAGGCTTAGAAATCTGGAGATATTAAGTAAACATTAGTTTCCTGATATGAGCCAAAATAAGATTAATTCTGAGCTTAGAGATCTTCTCAATGGGTTTAGTTCGAGGTTATATCAAAGTGCACTATTCTATTAAGTTGTCAAGAGGGAATTCAGGTTTAGTTGCTACGAGATAGAATCACTGTTTGCTGACACAAGTTGATTTTTTGCTCTCTGCGTAATCTGGGCATAGCAGGAAATTAATGTTGATACATTATTAGAATTTATATCTTTCTAAAGGTAAGAACAATTACTCACTATTAGACCATAAGAGTAATAATAGGTAAATGTACAGTGAAAGGAAAAAATCATTTTTCCTTTCAGGAAGCATTTTAAAAAGTAAATTGGGTTTTTATTTTATTTGTTTGTGTAACTCTGCTGTGTACTAACCCTATTCGATTCGCTCACCTCAATGTTAACCTATGGAGTATATGTGGCTACTATTTACAGCTACATAAATTATGAAAATCAAATAAAAAAGGGTATTTCCAGATAGCCTGAACTTTTCTGCACCTAGCAACAAGATTCATTATTTAAATTTCGTTCACCAAAGGAATTTAGGAGCGTTTAAACACACCATACCATATTTTTCCCCGAATAATTTAAATTTTAAAATATTATTTGTATTTAAAATAAAAAAAGAAAAATGCCCAAAGGTGTACAATTTCTTTCTCTATTACGGAGTACATTTTTTTGAAAAAATCTTTAAATCCAAGTCGGCAATCCTTGAACAAATTTCCTCCATAGGTTAACATTGAGGTGAGCGATTCCAATAGGGTTAGTGCACAGTGGCCTTAAGTTAACTCATGTATATTTTCCTCAAAAATTTAAACCATTAAATAAAAACTAATAGTTAAAAGTGACCGTCAGTTGTTTACTTCCGAAATATTTCACCTAAGGAAAGGTTGGTTGGTTGAGATTTTATGTGGTCAGATCCAAAATAGGATATAAAGCGCCAAAGACAAGACTAGAACCGAACAAGAAGCATATATGTTGTTCTATTGTTGTTGTTGTGGCTTATTCATCAAGGTATGGATGAACGCTAGTCCAAGTCCAAGAGGTCATGGACTCTCAAAAAGTCATACACGAGAAGAGGTGCAGTAAATAGGTCCTCATGCAGCAGCCCCACGCAGTTCAATAGGTGGGCAGGTTATGCCGGTGCTGAAGAACATTTAGTGCAATATGGAAAAGTTTTCTGTCCATTGTTCCCGATATGTCCACTCATGAATCTACCGATGGTGACCTGGACAGCCCTATCCCCTTTAATTGTAAAGGCACCACCAGGAGATTTCTCAGAATACCATGAGTGGGACAGAGGAGTAAACCATAAATTCTGGTTTGATATCTATTTTTTTGAGCTTGTTTCGGAAAAGTTCAGGCCAACACCTGAGGTTGAGGGACCAGAAACACGATCCTTTGCAAGATTGTCAGCGATCTCGTTTCCATGCAGACCTATATGTAAAGGAACCGACTGGAAGTAAATCCTGTGCTGCCATGAAAGCTCCTTAAGGTCTTTAAGTATCGACACAAATGTTCTATCTCCAACTTTGGTCCAGTTTCTCAGATGTTGTATAGCACTGCGGCTATCAGTCGGGATCCAAATGTCTGCAGATGAGATTTCAGACACCAAAGCCCTAAGTGCCTCTTTTATAGCAATGAGTTCATCTCTAAGCACTGAGCAGAAGTCAGGGTTTCTTAGTTTGATTTTATCAGTGTGAGATGGTGACTTAATGAAAACGCAACTGCCGCAGGCACAAATGATCGTCTCTACTGCCGTCAGTATAAACCTGAATAGCCGTAGGTGGAATTTGGTTAATGATCTCAAGAGCAAGTTGGTAGAGGTAAGTATGCAAATCGTAATGTTTACTAGTCTGGGCTCCAAGGACAGTCTAGAAATATATACCAGGCAAGCCCTCCAGTGGGTTAATGAATGTTTTTAAGCAGCGTTCCTCGACATCTGTATATAACAAGTCCATCGAATGTAGTCTGGAAAATGGACTCTCTCCTCAATCTTAAAAACCCTATATTAAAGCGCCAAGTGAAAACCAACAGCGTCAATGAAGTTTAAAAGACACACAGAGATGATAAAATAATTGATATAAATAAGGTGATAAACAATGTGTAAAGATGCTAAAAATATAATTTATAAAAAGTTATGATATATAAAGGTGATTAAAACTATAAAATATAACACTGATAAAAAAATGTCAATATAAACGGTGATATCATCGTACATATATTATATAAATAGGTAAAAATAACCAAAAGTTTTAACAGTAAAACTACACAAAATCAATAAGAAAAGCAAAGATTGTGTATAAAACTAGTGGGAAACAAAAAGGCAAATAAAGAAGGGTGGGGTTAGGGGTTTTCCCAGCAGATGTATCAGATTAGGTGAGCTGCAGCCACCGAAGGGAAATAATGTTAAAAAACACAGCGTCTCACTGCCAGTAATATTAACTGAAATAACAGACAAATTTTAATTAGTATTACTTTTATTGGAGGATCTTACCAGCAAATTTATGCATAAACTTTTGTACCCAAGTTTTTTTTCATTAATACATTATGTTCTATCCGATAGCTGAACAGTCTAATTATAAATAATACATTAACAATTAATAAATATAATTAAATCGGGATGAAATAATATTTTATCATCTTCTCTTTTTGAAAAAAAAACAAATCAATTTTATAAAGAATAAATTGATTACTTAAAATTTACAATGCTAAATAAAATAGTGATAAAAAAATGCATAAAAAAGAGAAATTTAGAATGTAAGATTACATGAAATTTTATTCAAATGGAAAGAAAGTTTTCTCATTTTAGAAGAAAAATATTTATGAATGTCTGTCCAGTTTTACTAATAAGAGAAGAAAATTTTTATAAGGATTTAGTAAAAAAACTAAGTAAATAAGGAATTTGTTGGAAAAAGCTTAGAGAATTATCAACCAAAAATTCCCTAAATTATGAACATCCTATAAATTTACATGCTTTTTCTGCATTTAGATAAAATTACGTTTGCATGGTTGAAAAATCAAATAAGGGCTTAAGATATCCACTTGTAGGTCTGTCTTGTAGGAATATCAAATGCTTTGCATCATATACATATAAAACAAATTACACGTTTTACTAAACCCTATTTTCTAAACATTCATTTTTAAAAGGCTTCAAACTTGGGATAGTACCTATAGGCAGTTGTTGGTATTATTCCAGTGACTAACAATTAACAAGATTAAAACATTTCAATAGTTATTTTTAAGTTATCTCCTAAATATCTTTAAATCTGCAGAAAATATTTTTAAATTTTACATGTTTATAACAAATAGGCATTATTTAAGAAAAAGTGAGTTAAATATTTGTTTCAAAACACTGGTAATTAAAATATTGTTGTTCATGAACCGATGATTTATATTTCTACCTTTGAAATTTCTAATAATACCATATGATGTGATACAAAATGCACAATTACCTGTATATAGAATCTTAAATCCTAAAATGATAATTCTTAGATAATGACTAATGTATGTGAATCATTATCAGAAATTACAAAAAACAAATGCAGTGAAGTTATGAAATATGCCATAATTATCATTGTCGCTAGAGTATATGGTCAATGAAATCCCATTTTGTATGTTCATCCAGTGTATTCATCCAATCTATTACTTCCTAAAGATACGATTATAAATGATGAAATTATGGTTCATCTCTCGAAAATAAATGATACTTGTAAATCATGCATCTCAAGGCAGATATTAACTTTTATGAAGTTTCCTTGTGCATAAGTTATGATTCATAAATCAAACGTCAACGGGGAAACGTTAAGACTACCCTCAATAATTCGTATAAAGCGAGTGCTAACTTTTATTTGTCAGGTGTTTTATAACCCTTGTTTGCTTTAATTTGACTGTTTCCGTTTTTCTATAAAGATTTTTGTATAGGTTTAAACCTATTAATTAATTTCTTTTGGCATTTCCGTTAAACTAAACACACACACACACACACACATATATATATATATGTATGTATGTATGTATGTATGTATATGTGTGTCTGTGTATGTGTTTGTTTTCCAACATGCAGGCAGTAATGTGCAGAAATCTTTCCGAAATACACTCATGTACAAAAAAATTAGCGCGCCAAGAAATAATTGCGGGATCGTAACGAAACTTGCAATGAAGGTACATGTCGGGGAGATATGCAAATGATTAGAAATGCAGCGTGATTGCGCATTACGTATAGCCGGTAGAGGGCGTTGAACATCGTACTCTGTGGAGTATAAAACAGGTAACCAAAGCTTGTTTGAGTGTGCTGAATCATTTACGAAGGGAGAGCTGAGATAGACATGCCAATACGCCGTGTTCGAAGACAATATAAGCAGTTGTCGCAGTTTGAGAGGGGGAGAATCGTTGGTATGATGGAAGCTGGGTGGTCAGCTAGGCGAGTAGCTCGTCAATTAGGCCGCTCTGATTGTGTTGTGAGGAGGTGTTGGGACCAGTGGACCCGAGAGATGCCATGTACACGAAGACCAGGCTCAGGACGCCCTCGACAGACCAGTCGTCGAGAAGACCGCCACGTCGTAAGAAATGCACGCGTACAGCCAACTGCTTCATCGGCCGCCATCTAGGCACAGGTAGCACCTTCACTAGGGGCCTCTGTGTCTTCTCGAACCATACGAAGGCGCCTGGCTGAAGGACAGTTGGTATCGCGGCGCCCATTAAGTGTGCTGCCCTTCACGCCCACCCATCGATGCCTCCGTTTGGAGTTTTGCCGCGCACGAGGAAACTGGACTGCAGCGGAATGGAACCAGGTCGTCTTTAGCGACGAATCCAGATTCAATCTCGGCAGTGATGACAATTGTGTTCGTGTGTGGAGAGCCCGTGGTGAACGCTTCAATCCTGCCTTTGCTGTACAGCGACACATCGCTCCCACAGCTGGTGTGATGGTATGGGGTGCCATTGCCTACAATACACGGTCACCCCTAGTATTGTTCCGTGGCACCATGACAGCCCAGCGGTATGTTCATGAAATCCTGCAACCACATGTGTTGCCACTCATGCAACGGCTCCCAGGAGACATTTTTCAACAAGATAATGCTCGGCCTCATACGGTAAGGGTGTCACAAGACTGTCACCGCACTGTTACTACCCTTCCTTGGCCTGCCCGATCCCCAGATTTGTCTCCAATCGGGCATATCTGGGATCATTTGGGACGACGAGTTGGGCATCCCACGAGTTTGAACGAACTAGAGGCAAGGTTACAGCAAATATGGAACGAAATATCTCAAGACATCATACAGAACGTGTATGACTCAATGCCCCATCGTATCGCATCGTGCATTCGCGCTAGAGGGGGTCCAACGGAGTATTAACTCCTCCGTTCTTTTGCCTTTTTCTCTGAAATAAATTATCCTTTTTCTTTGATTTTCTTATCATTTACTTGTATCAAAGTAGTCATTACGTATGTAAAATTTCGTTTCATTTTGACGACTCCTTCTTGGTGCGCTAATTTTTTTGTCCATGAGTGTATATACATGCTGACTGAAACCAACAAAAAACAAACAAATACGGGATGTTAAAAATGAAAAAGTTTAGAAGATAAAAAGAGATGCAAACAGATAATCAAATAAAGAAAATTGAAATATGGAAAGGAAATTAAGAGTATGTTAAAGATGATTTGCAGTTTTAGTCAAGTGGTTTGTTTAGATGTTAGGAAGCCACTAACATTCCAATATTTTTTTTATTTTGTGTTGCTGCTTCTATAAGGCAGAGGCAGTAGGCTGACCCACTAGGGAAAAGTGTAAAATTGGCCTTGTTGATCAGTCTAATACTAGCTAGATGAGCAAGGTGACCATAATCGCCTAAGGTCATTATAAATTCAGCGATCTCTATCGTGAGAGAGAGAGATAGATATATATAAGCCTCCTTTTTTTCTAGGGATTTAGGGACACAAGACCGCTAAAGTGTGGGTCTTGTGACCTAAGAAATATCACTAAAGAGCCCCAGAAATATATCAATAAAAACACTCCTATCTTAGCTGTGTTTATTTTAGCTGTTGCACAAAAAGTAAAGCAATTTTTTTACTAAAGCACAAAGTTCATTTTATCAGTTTTTAAATTACAAGGAAAAATCAAATTTAAAGTTGTCAAACATCAAATCAGAAATGATAAGAGAATACAGTACACATGCATTACGTTATAAATACATCCACAGTTTAGGAATAAAACTTATAACCGAATAATTCCTGTTTATTAATGTATATGAATGTTTAGAAAATCGAAATATGTTGAGGATTCAAAGAATGGCCTAAGTTTATCCTTTAGAATAGGTTACCCTAAATAATATAGGACTAAAATGCTAAGGCTTTAAATAAGATATTAAAAATTAACGTTTCTGATACTTGCTTCGAATAAGATCTTAGCCTTCCTATTTTTTGGAGCTTTCTTTAGGAAAAAGTTTGTATTTTTGTTTAGCCTTTATTCGTCTGTGGATTATCCATAAAACGAATTATCGAACCATTGATAGTCGAGGGTTAATTGTCCTTAAGATTATAAAACACCATTGTTTATAAATACAATACTTTGTTTTGCATACTTTAACAGTTTTAGTGCTAAAGTTGCCTGAAAACTCGCTTTCAATTACTGATGTTGAAACAGGAAATAACCATCAGTAGAGGTTTAATTGTATATAAATGAATATAAAAATTAAGATATTTAGGATTTTTTAGTTGATGGATTGGTATAACAAGAGAGAAACATTGTCGTTTACATCAAAATGTCCTACCTTATATATGATTTCCTAAGATTTCCTATATATCACTTTTCTTTCCTCTCGTAATTACATACGTAAGTTATGTCCCGAATGTCAAAAGAAATAAAAATATGATATAAATTCCATGAAACGATATTTTTCATTTCTGCCTGATCGATGATAATTAGATAATTAGAATAACATCAAATTTATTTTGATATTATCATCGATGATAATATCAAAATGGATATATAAAAATAGCCCCAATTTTGATACGTTTTGCTTTAAGGGGTCAAGTACCTTTTAAAAAGCAAGAGACTCGACAAATATCCCTGTTTTCAATCATCAGTAGTTAGGAAAATTATTTTTTCAGAAGTAGGAAAATTTTACTGTGAATTTAACACTCTTTCTTCTTTGTAAATAGGGCTCTCGATTTTTTTTTAGCTCGAAGATAAATTTAAAATTTTTTTTAAAAATTTGATCCATTGTTTTCAATGTCATGTCATTGCGCGTAGACTTGCATCTGTATATTTATGACTATAAACATTTTTTTAGTTTTAAAATTAAGTTATATAATATATCTTTAAAATGACCAACTTTGAAATCAAAATTCTTAGTACTCCACAGAAATTTTTTTCAAATTTTTAAAATTCAAAAACTTTTTGATAAATTTTACTGCAGTTAAATTTTTTATAATAGGAATGACGTAAAAGTCCGTCATTTTAATTACACATGTTTCTATTAGATATGTATGAAATTTCATGATATTCTAGCCAATTGTTCTGGTGATATCATGTGCGCATAACAATGAAATAAACAACTGCTGAAATTTTAAACATTTAAAACATTAGTGTTTAACTCACTGTAAAATTTTCATATTTCTGAATAAGTTATTTTCATAACTACTGATGATTGAAATAAGAATATGTTTATCCAATCTCTTGGCTTTCAAAAGGTACCTGACTCCTTAAATGCACGCTGATATGACAGCCGTAGCAACACAATCTAACAAAATTGTTTCCAATGATGTTAAAGACAACTAAGCACTATTAGAGCAATCTTACTAAAAAACCGAACGAACTTTTTGGCCAACCCAAATATATGCATATATTTCTACCTCAGCAGGTACTTATTGTGAGTACCTCCACCTATCCACACCTTGAATAGGTTGGCTGCTTTATATTTGTGAACCCCATTTAGGTCAGTGATTCCACAGGTTATCCGGGAGAACACATGAAGTAGTCCGCGAAGCCTGGAATAAAAAAAAAATTGCTTCTATTGTTTCAAAACGACAGCAAACTTTACAGATTTATAAAATTGTTGTCTAAAAAAATTTCTGCTCCCAATATTCTCTCTGCTTAGCTTTGAGCCAAAATTTAGGCACGGATTTTACAGCTAGCGAAGCAAATGCAAGATAAAAAATCTCATTTATTTTTAAATTTTCGTAAGCTTTTATATTTCTATTAAGTTTACTGTTACATTTAATTTGTTACTGTTACTAAATTTATTTGTAGATGAAAGTTGCGTAACACAAAGAGTTTGTTTCTCAAAAAAAAAAAAAAAAAAATTAAACCGTTCATTTCTTCTAGAAGGTTTGGTTCGAATAGGCTTCCTGACAACTTTTCCTATTATTATTTGACAAGTAGTTTCTGATCAACAAAAAGTTAAAAAGCACTGATATAGGTAACCAACGCTGCTTTCTTAGAGGTCAGAGCACTGGAGTTTCTTTGCTTTGGCCAAGATTCGACCCCATAGTTCACTATGTGAAAGCTCGAAACGCTAAACGTTGTACAACGAGGTTGTCTATTTCGATATAATTATAAAAATGTTTCCAAACTGCTATGATATCGAATAATTTATCATGCTATTCGTGCCGAACATTTTCGCTTAAATTTAAAATATTACTTCTATGTTCAATATATTATCCGCAAATGAGCGATGTATATTCTTTCAAAGTTAATGTAAGGATTAATTATTCATGCATTCATTTTACTTAGAAATATCAATTTAATTCTCTTGTAATAATTTCTTTTAAAAGGCAGTAAACTTTCACATTTCATCTCGTATCTCAGAATGTAGAATACCGAATTTCCCGATTCATCGAACACTAAATGCTAATGAATGTGTCTGGTTCCAGAACCTCTCGAAATAAATTGACACAGTGCAATTAATTTAATAAAGGTAACAAAAGTAATTGAAGGATGTGTATTCGAGTAGGTGTGGGTATGTATTTTATTACACGTGTTTTAGTATTTTAATTAATTAAATAATGTATGTGGTTTCATGCCCTATGCTTAAAGTCCTTTTGAATTAAGCTTTTTTAGTTTTAATTTTTATTTTATTCACAGTTATTTTTAGTGTAAAGAGATTTAGAGTATTTTTAGAAAGCAAATTTATTGCTAAGAGGGTGCTAACAATTGTGTACAAAACATTAAAATTAATTAAATTTAAAATTTATTAATACTTCAGAAAAAGAGCAATGCGAAGTGACGAAATATGTTTTGTTTTCAAACTGAATTTTCTCTCTGAACAAAAGATACAAAGAATTCATTTACGCTAAGTATAGTTCATAAGTTTTCTTCCTCAATAAATTGTTTCCATTTGTAAGAAAAATAATTTATACTATTAATTTAACCTCTTGTAACTTTTAAGTAAAATATATTGTATAGTTATTTAACAAAATAATGCATAATACTAATATACACATCTTCTACTAAGTTTCTATATTAGTATTATGCATTATTTTGTTGTTTAGTTATTCATGCCTATGAATATTTTTTTCATATAATCGCATAGGGTGTGACACAAAATGAAAAGTTTTGCCGGTCATCGAATATATAAACATATATATAAAAATAGAAAATTTCAGTGAAACTAGGCCAAACAATTTCCCATTGAGTATGTTACCATGAAAGTCAATTAAGAGTGGAGGATTTCATGTAGACAAAACTATCAGTTTCAACGTATTATTTTCAAGGTTAAAAAGGAGTTAGTTTAGGAACCAAATGTTTGTGATTTTTTTTCTATTCTAAAAAGGAAAAAAATGTTCGATAGTTTTCAGAGTGTAATATAAATTTAAATATGAAAGTTAGTTAAAATGTTAAACTAACATTTAACTAACGTTTTTATGAAAACGTTAGTTAAATGTTAGTAATGTTTAACATACTAACATTTAACTAACGTTTAATGTTAGTATGTTAAACATTACTAGCAATGTTTAATGTGAACATTAAACATTGTGTTCACATTAAACATTGTTTAATGTGAACAATATTTAATGTGAACAACATTAAACATTGTTGTGTTAATGTTGTTCACATTAAACATTGTGAACAACAATGTCGTTGTTCTCTCGTTTTTATGAAAGCTATGAGGTATTACTTTAGTGTTTTTATTTCTAACTCAGTTTTTTTTTTAAATTTGCCATCTGATTGCATTTCTTGTCAAATAATTTTTAACAACGCGCCACGAAACACGCCGGTGAGGAAAAGAAATCAAGCTGTGGAAATTAAATAACTTAAAGTATGTTATATGTTTCCTTTACAACAAATATAAAGAGATTCAGAAAATGATGAAAAAATGGTATATTCCCTAACGTTGATCTACTTAATACAAAACTATCGCTTATGCCGCGAAGTTCCTTAAGCGTGTAATCCTTTTCTAGTGATCGAGTCCACTAGTCAAGTGAGATCTGGAAATTGGAATTTAGCTTAGTTCAGAGATGCGATCTCAATCTAAGTACCAATTGCAGATATCGCTTTTGTGTGTATGCTGTTAATTGTAATTGCAGTTATTTAATAATAAACTAGAATCTTTATTATAACTTTTGTTTTATTATTTACAGCTTGTGTTTTATTGGGGGGGGGGGGGGTCGGCTCTAGAATCTTGGAGAGAAACAAAGAACTTTAGAAATGTTTCATATTACAGTTTTATATTTTGACAGTTCTTGGCATTTAATTTGGTGATGTAAAATAATTGAGAGAAAATTTCACCGATTTTATGATATCATTTCGTAAGGAATCATAATCATTACTGTTTGAGCTTAAAAAATGATTGCAACGAGCATCATTTTTTAAGCTCAAACAGTAATGATTTCGGCATATGAGTTTTCCATAATGATGATTTTTAACACTATTTGATTCATGAATTAATCATCCAAAAGAGAAAAAAGGTATTTAATATGAACTGTCGGGGATCCATCAAATAGACAATTAAACAGAATCCAACGATATCTAACAAACTTTTCAACAATAACGTGTACACAGATTTTTTGACGTGTCTTATTGACGTGTCTTTTAGGTAAGCAGATTAATAACATTATTTATAAAATTATCATTTAGAATTGTTTTCAGCAAAAATAATTTACTTTACTATTTAAGGTATATTTTGTGACAATCATCCAAGAGTGAAAGTACGTTTAATTTTAACTATAACTAATTTGATAGCAAATACCAAGTTTCAGTTAAGTACTTTGTAGAGCTGATGGTTTTCTTTAACACTTCTCATTGCATAGTGAGCTCTTGTTTAGCACACGCGTTGCCAATCAAAAGCAACAAAATTATTTTTCATAACATTCTTTCGTCACATTTTTTTCATAACATTATTTCATACATTTTTAATAACTTTTAAGTTTATTCCGTAAATTATTCATTTTGTATCCTTATCAATCTTTGAAAAATGTTATAAATCATCGTCCACTGGAAAATATTTTAACAAATTCAGAGAATTGAATTATCTGCTTTATTTTTGCATGAAATGATCTTAATTGGAGATTCCTTATCCAAAATTATATTTCAAAGTGTTCTGTAGTCCTTTAAAATGGTTCGCGTTAAATATAATAAGACTACGAGATTCCTTTCACCTGTTCATTTACCTTAAGAAGCGTAAATAAAAACTAAAATGTGTCTTCACGTTTTATGTTCTTTTGCATGCAATTGTTTTTATTTATTTAGTATAATTCAATAGATATCATATTGACAGTTTAGTATGATGTACGAGTAAATAAATGGTTTAAAATAGACACAATTTTTACTTTCTTTGTTGCCGCTCTCAAAATAAGTATTTTCAGCAGATTTAAAGAACATGTAAAATAGCATAAAATATTTATTTACATAATAATGTCCGAATTTTATGTAAAGTTATTTTTTACGTGCTACGTCATTGAAAAAGATTCATTAATAATCCACAACCAAATAATATTTATTTCTTTAACCAAATAATATTTATTTCTTTTAAAAACTATTCCATATATTGTATTCTTGTCGCCACAGTAACATTTAAAATTATTTCGAAATAAATAATGCAAAGAAATACGTTATCATTTACAGTATTTCTGACTAACACTCTTGCAACTGAAATGAAAATTGAAGAGTACATTAATGGAATATGCGGAGAGCCAATTAAACCACTAAGTCAATCAATTCATTTTAATGCTTTTAACTTAATTATGAGAATTCATTTTGTATTTTTACTGTCATTTAAAAGGCAGTGTCCATTAAGTGTTTAAGTGATCTTAGTCATTCTTGCAAATTCTTTGAGTATGAAGACTGTAATTAAAATTAAATGTTCCAAACATTTTCTGTAATGTCATCCAGAGTGCTATGATAAAGAGCGATAGGTAGTTCCTTCAATGGATAAAAATGTATTTAATATTCCATTTCGTTTGTCTGCATTATCAATGGCTTTGGGATAAAAAGTTTTGCCCAAGTCAAAAGAAGATGTTCTCCGTGCATTAAGTCATTTATTATTTGTTTTTGTTATTTGATGGTGTAACTCTTTTAAATAGACACAAAACCGAAAATTGGAATGTATTGACCAAACATTAATTATGCGAATCTCGATCTCTTTCACAACAGACTTCTTAAGAGGAATGTATACCACGAATTCTAATTGTCTTGTGATATTTGAACAAGAAGTTTAATTTAAATACTCAATCTGGGATCTTTGAACTAATTAATGTTTTAACGTTGGAGATATTTTACAAATGCATGCTCGTTAGTTCTATCAAATAAATTGAACACTATCACTATCACAAGGCCTTAAATTTATGATTTGAGAGTTTTGCGATAAAATTAAATACCCTCAAATATAATGAGGTAAAAAAACAAACAGTTTCGCAATAGTTTTGTAAGTAGCTTCAGAACGAACCTATAAAATTTTAAGTAGTTGAATCAAATTCTTCTTCTTAATACTCTGCCTTCATCTGTGTAGTTAGCTCTGTTACTTCATGGATTTTAATTACACAGCTGGCCATTACAATTGCTACACCAGGAACGAAAGCAAATAACAAAACTTTACTTATTGTATGTATACATGATAGTCGGAAGAAAACACAGAAAACATTGTGTACGTGTCGTGTACCCAATGGCTACCCATACCATCACACCAGGTGCAGGGCCCGTATGACGATATCGAATGCAAGCAGGCCACGTGCGTTTATCGGTGCCCCCAGGCACGGATACGTCCATCATGATGCTTTACACTGAACCGTGACTCGTCTGAAAAGACGACGTGGTGCTACTCCTGTATCCAGTTTTGTCGTTGGGCGCACCACTGTCGACGCTCGTCTCTATGCTGCAGTGTCAAGGGAAGCTGAAATGATGGTCGCTGTGTAGACAGTCCGTGCTCTCTCGAGACGCCATCGCACTGTCTGTGCGGATACTTGTCGTGCTGCAAACAAGCCCATTTTTTGACCCATGGTCCGTGATGTGGCTGTAAGATCCTGAAAGGCCTACCTGACAACATGTTTGTCGTCTCGGATGTTAGTGGCGGGAGGCCGTGGCGGATGTTAGTGGCGGGAGATCCTGCATGGCGTTCAGTATGACTCTCCTGAACCAATCGAATCCATATTCGCCTGACAGTCGTTGGATTCCGACCAATGCGAATAGCAATATCGCGGAACGATAAACTGCACTCTCGATAGGCCATGATCCTGATGCTAACCAATTTCTACACCTGTTGGTAGCCGTTTCTCCTTCTTATACAAGGCATAACACGATCTTCTCACAAACAAACAACATTCAAATGTGATTTCCGAATGATAAATCAGCTGCTTAACTTTCCTTTTAGTCAGAGTTTGAGATGCCGTTTGTTCCTCCTTTGTCGTTCGATTGCGTTTAAATGCTAATCATTTGCATATCTCAGCATCTTCCTTTAATGGAAATTTGACGTTTGTATCAACCTTCCTTCATGGTGTTTCAATTTTAATGGCCAGCGGTGTATGTTGATGATTATTGCATTAGAGACATTAGAACTTATTTTTCTCTGATTTGACATCAACTCAGGTTTTATAATTAGGCGTTACTTAAACATGACAGTTTAAATTTATCATATGATAATTAATCGTCGTCTCTCGATATATTAACTAATGGGGGTAACATTAGTTAATATACCGAGTTACTTTAAGAAGGATAAGCATAACATATTGATAGATTTAGAGAGGTTTTTGGTTACTTTATAACAATAAAGAGGGTAAACATTAAATATTGAAATACCTAGAGAGGCTTTCACATATCCTAAAGAGAAAAACAAATTTCCGTGCCCGACTTTATGGCCGATTAGTTTTATTTTAAATGAAGAAAAACTAATAAATACGTTTAATTGTGTAGCATAATTGCAGTTACAGTGCCTCTCGAAAACAGCTGACGATTTTAACTGGGTGATCAGAGCTTTCTAATACCTATCAGGTGCTGAGGCTTTTAAATCTAGGTCCTGTAGTATCATCCTATCTATATCGAAAACAGAGGGTACCAAGTCTGATATTTCACCAAAGTCAAACTGCTGCTGCATTTTTTTAATTTATTGAAACAAATCTGAAGATTTTTTGAGAATTTGCTAGCATCTTCCCAATGAATAAAGAAAAGTGTATGGGGAATGAAGGTGTTGGTATCGTGGTTTCTAATTATTTTAAAATATCTTTTCAAGTCACTTTACCATCGTAAGGTCACAATTTTGAAGTTGTTGACCTCAATGAAAGGACAGTAAAAAAAATTAAGTCAAGCTATATGCATATAAAAAATAACTAGTATAATATGAATATCTATAAATAAAGATGGTAGATACAGATACCAAGAGGTAAAATATGCAAAAACTTAATAAATAACATTTACATTAAATAAAAAAAGAAAAAATTCCGAGATTTTTATTTAGTTATTATCATTTTCCATTTCCTTTTATTTTGCTTCGTTGAAAGTCGTCGATTTTCAAAAAATCTTATTTGTTAAAAGTTCTATATTGATAAAATTAAATTACTTTTTATTAAATTATATTTTAAGAATTTTTAAAATAAACTTTAAAAATTAAACATAATTCAATAATTTTATAAATAATTTTAATAATTATTAGTTATTAATTATTCATTATATCCTTTCGTTATAGAATTTTTACTCGAGAATACTATTTAAAATTAACTGCAAAGTAATGTACATGAAAATCGTCAAGCCTTTTTTGAATGCCATTTAAGATTAATTTATCGATTGTAGTGACAAGTGTACTTAATCAACGACAAAAATATTTAAAATAACTTCATGCCTGAAAAGCTTCTATTTTAAACGATTTTATATGAACATCTTCCTAATGATTAGTAAATGGAATCGTAGATTATTGAAAAGAAATAATTATATTTCAATAACTCTTAAGGGCTGAAAAATTCCCAAAACACTTTATATTAACTAATCCGTCTGTTTTAAAAATTGGGATTCAAACTATATGGTACATATGGTACTATGTAGTACATTTTGAAAAGTTACTGTCGATGTTAAAATTGTAATGTGCATGAGTATATGTTTATATACATATGTATATACATGTTTAAATGTCCATACACGAATCTTTGAATTTTTTTTCTTAATTTATCATATCTTTTCATAGTAAAATATGTAATGCTACATTAAAGATATAATTTTCTGAAGTATTTATTTATTGATTTAAAATTTTTGTCGCTCGTGGATATTATATAATTGTTCATAGTGATTGTGAAGTACAAGAACAGGTACTTATTTATGGAATTTCGTGGATTTAGGCATGAAATACGCGTATGCTATATTAAACTATATAATCCTTATTTTATGCAATCAAGCTTTTACATTTCACCAAAAAAGAAAATAAAAATCTCTTGTCTTTAAAAATCAATCTGTAATAGAAAAAGTATCATCGGAGTAAGTAATGTCACTTTAATCACTTAACCGAGGTATTTTTTTAAGTTATAAATTTATAGCTTGTTAGATAAAATAAATAAAACAGTTGATATAGTTTCCCAATAAAGAATTTCCTTAGCAGGTTATCTAAAAAGAAAATGTCGATTTCCTTTCTTTCAGAGGCTTCTATTTCAGTTTTACGGCAAATAACACCCGAATCGGTAGTTTTGTTCCCATGATCAAATGTTCTTTTATCCCTCGAATGGTAGGGTATTATTTTTTCCACTGCTGTACTAAAAGTAAGACGACAGTATGACAGAAAGGCGTAACAACAGAAATTCAAGCCGAGGGTGCACTTTAGAGGGCGAAATGTCAAGAAGTTATTTTGCGCCTATATTTTTTCCCTTTTATTTACGTCTAGCATTGAATCCAGGAAAAAATATCAATTTAATTTTATGTAGGCGTAGTTTTGAAAGTAACGTAAATGATTTTGGATGTATTAAACATCTGAAGCTTGTTGATAAATATACAGACATGACTTTTGGAGTGTAAGGATCAGTTCATCATTCAAGTGAGCAGATAATTTTATGTTCAACTTCAGTCCTAGTCGGTTGTTGTTGTTGTTGTTTCTAAAGCCCTCTTGCAAAAATCATATTCCAGAACAGGTCCATATAGGCTAGCGAGCTGAGGAGTATGGCTCCGGTTTTATAATGGCACCACAAGGGTCGGAGTCCGATTTAGCCAGGTGCCACCTCAATTTGGACCGAGCATCCCCAGGGGTAACATCTGGGGTATCGTACCCTCGCCCACTGTCTCTTACCTCATATATGGACTTTACTAGCCTACGGATTTAACGTGCCCATATCCGGCCTAGATACGGAGGTGTTGAGGGACGTTTGTTGGGATTCGATCCGAAAGCCTAGTCAGTTGTATTTTAAGCGAATGAAATTCGTAAAATGCTAAAAATATTGCAGTTTTTCGTAACAATTTTTTTAAATAAAATTTGTATGATTCTATTTGGCCTTACAATTTGAATAAACCACGTGCGGCATGTATCTTTTGTGCAAAACTCCGGCTCTAAAAATCCCCTCAAGCTGGAATAGGAACAGTTTTATTCCCTCACGGATCAATGACATTTGATGCTATTTTGGTGGACTATCATTGTGTTTACGACTCGTGTTTCTGTTATCGATATTTAAGTCAATAAAACAACCTAATGACTGTGAATCTCCGTCTAGCAGATAATGTCACCACAAAAGCCAATGTGCTCTGTTTATTTATTTACTTATTTGAACAATATAGAGCTTTCTTTGTGGAATTCGTGCCTCAATGCAGGACAATAAAGGAGGTTATTTAGTGCGAGACTCTGGGAAAATTACATCGAGTTCATATAAAAGGCGCGGGATTCGGAGCACGGAACTTGCTTTGTTTCGCGGGTAACGAACGATTTCATTTTGCAAATGAGACAATCAAAGTTGGTTAATCAACCCAAGTATAATTTAGATTTCGCACCCAAGACTATTGTTTGTCTTTTCAATTGTAACATGTTTTGAATTTACTCTTTGTTCAAATTTCGTATTGCTACTCTGCATAATATTATTTTTTTAAAATTTATATTAAAATTGTATTATAATGCAACTCTGTTTCTTGCTTCATGAAACCGTTGCATGTGCTTATTGTAACACGCATTTTTTGTAGTGAGATACTGTAAATTAAGCAACGTACACGAATAAACTATGAAAATCACTAATATGATAAATGTTAAAAATGGAATTAATATCAATGTGCGCATGCCTAAGATGAAATTTGATGGATTTTATCATCTAATCTATATATTTAAGTTACTAAGCTGACGTTTTGGGCAGTCCGTGAGAGAAAACTACTGCATCCATTTACTTCATTTTGGTCTTAAACGAAAGATTGTGATCTATAGATCTGTCAAATGTGGTTTTCGTAACCTCAATTTCTATTAATTAGCGATAATTTACAATTAAAAATTTATTTCTAAGCATTCTCAGTGACATGTTTTAATGATAAGCACGTTTATTCCGGAGTCTCTCTAGATCTCTCTCTGCCATTTTTATTTTTATAATAATTATGTTTCTGAAATATAATATAAAACCTGATGAAATTGTTTATTTCTCGCTGTTTAATTTGCCATAATTTACAATTAAAACATTGCTTTCTGCGCATGCCCAGGGACATTTTTAAATCTGGCTTTAGATACTCACTAAGTACGAAGCCGCTTAAACGCATTAATTTGTTTCTGCACATTATTATGATTTTCAACATTTGGCAATGATGTGTTGAGTATAATTTGTGTATTAGTACATTTATTTACTATCTAGCCGTCATATATTAACGGGGTACTAACTAGTGAAATATTATTTTATTACTTTCATAATGATTTTGCAAGTGAGATAACTATATATAACCAGAACTTTGTTTCTTTACTTGATAGTATTTACAAAAAAGTTTATTGAGTTCAGTTAGTAGAATATGTCGCACGAGGTTATGGTACACATGTTTTTAAGACACCCTCTTCCCAAACAGTCGTCACAAGATCTCCATAAAAGGAATTTATGATTTTGTTCAGGTTAAAAATCCTCCTTTTTTTACAAGAGTGCTTTTAAATAAATCATTCTCTTTAATATAATACAATAAAAAACTGTTGAAGATCTAAAAGTAACATGTTGCTTTTATGAAAAACCGTTCATAAATCCATGTTTGAATTTTTAAATAATCTGTTTAAAACTAACCTAAATGAACATGTATTATTCAACAGAAATTTTCACTTATTCTGATTTTTATTATTGTTCTATTTTTGGACCAAACTGTAAAACAAAATTTACATTCGATAAAGTATCAAACATATGCAAATTTTCACTTATGACGCATTTTTCATACAAGGTTGCTGATTTTACGAAGATTGTTTGAAGTTATGCTCTCGATAACGTTCATAAATATTGCCTTATAAATTTTTGTGATGTCATCGTTTAGAAAAGTGACGATGATAAGACTCATAGAGACAGCAATATCATATCCTGTAAGGCCAAGAAAATCAGGACAAATACGATACGCGTCGTTGAAAAAGTTCAGAACGGTCTCCAACAACTGGTTTTTGCCAATCGCTATCAAATATGTTGTTGTTTTCATCTCCCTTGGTGTAGGAAAGCCTACACCAAATTCAAAAGACCCTCCCGCAAAAGAGAATCACTGACAAAATCCTGCTCAAGCGATAGATGTCTCAAAAAGACGTCCATACATCCTAGTAGGGGAGCAGGAGAAGCAGAAAGGGATTAAGGACAGACAGAAAAAATTTCTCCCCCTCCATGAATTTCATACTATGGAGGTGTCTGCTTCTAAGTCGTGCCATGACAGTCTGGAGGGATCTACAATTCTTGCACTGCAGAGAGAGGCCTGGGCTCTTAGCGGCGTACCAGTGGTGAACAGGGAAATTGCGCCAAGATGAATTTATTTTAATTTTGGTACGGGAATGAATTTCCGGAGGACACAAGACCAAAGAACTTGGGTCAGAGTAGTCACAACCCTTTCTAGCCAGCTCATCATCGATCTCGTTTCCAGGCACACCGATGGTATTCACTGGAGACACACAGATCTCCTCTGACCAAGCCTTGCCAACTTGGAAATAATACTTTGACCTGTCTTATCCACAATCTCTGGCCAATTTGTTAAATACTATATGGAGCTTCTGCTGTCCAGCAGGATCCAAAGACTGTCCGTATCAGAACAGAGTGCATGATCGAGAACGCTACTGATAGCGATAAGTTCCGATCTAAAGGCAGATCAATGGTCAGCGATTCTAACGCTGCTTCTAATATCCCCCTCGGAATTGTTAAAATAGATGGACCAGCTTTCAAATCTAACATTCATAAACAAAAGATTTTAGCATCACTTTCCACATACAACATAATCTAGGGTGGATCATTAATTGTCAATTACTCTGCTTAAATCGATGATAAAATGCTTTGGTATTCTAGGCAACCCTAGTAAACTTTATGAAAGGAAACCATTTGCCATTGCGTGAGATTCTTGAACCTGAACTAGGTACAAAAGACCGTCAACAGGGTTGATATTTTTTCATAGTATATCTACATTCATAAGGAAGTTGGTGCACTGGTTCACTTAAATTAGGGTAGTAGTGCAATAATTTACAATATTTGTTAACAATAATTGAATAATAACAATAACAGAATTTTTAGAATGAACATCAATACAACAAGTTTTATATCTTAAGTAAAAAAAAATGAAATCAAAGTATTATTACATATTGACTATTATATAGTTCTTATTAGAAATGAAATTAAGAAAATTCCAGCCAAATACTTTTAACATTTTAAAAATAATCCTTTGATAATAATTTCAATCAAAGAAAAATAATTATCTAATACCATCTGTTAACAGAAATAAATAAATGATTGTTCGCTTTAAACATTAGTTTTCAACTTAGTGTACTTTGAAATGTTATTCTCTTTTTATTATTTTCAGATACCAGATTATGTAGAATATCTGGTGACAGATTCAACCTAAATCTTTTAAGAAAAATAAAAGAAAGAAAGTATAAAAGGAGATTTTCTTTACTCGCGAGGTTAAGCATCTGCAAGGGATTTTAAGAAATAATAAAATCGTATTAGGTCGAATCGATGGTTACATTTTATCAGAGAATCTTGAGAGTTGGAAAAGCTCTTTAAATGGAAAATCCTAGTAGATAAAAATGTCAGTTTGAATTCATATTTGAATTCAAACACCGAAAACTACTTTTATGCTTTTAGAATGACATATTTTCCACAAAATTCAAAAAGGTGGTATTCGTAAAATAACCAAGTCGTATATAAAAGGTCATACATTTTCGCCAACATGTTCACTTATAGCATAGTCATTGCCTATTTACAAAGTCAGAGTCTTGAACTCGTACCAGTTTGACCAATGCAAGTATGGTTTTATACCAATTTGGTTATAAATATTTCCGACTGTCAGCTCCTTATTTTCTCAATCTATCTATCTATTATATATATATATATATATATATATATATACAGTCAAACCTCGCTAACTCGAACCTCGATTTCACGAATTTTTCGATATCTCGAAGAAAAAAAATTCCCTTCAAATTTCCTATGCACTCAATGTTAAAAAAAACCTTGATTTGACGAATTTTTTCGGCTCATCCCTCGATAACTTGAATTTTTTTCCATAAATGGAGAAGAAAATATTTTCCTAAAGACAAGAAAATAGAAATTTCTAAAAAATAGAAAATCTATTCAAAAATTACAGTTGTAAAACTTTAAAATGAAGGGATATAAGGACGGAAGATAACACAATGAAATGACAACTTCTCTTGAACCCCCAAGATCGGAGTTAAAATTCCTGTTTATTGTTTCCTTATCTCTTTTCAGTCAGTTGCTGTGCATATGCAGTGACCATCCATCCTTTCTTTCATTTTTTGTCCTTTTATTCTCCAGGGTTACTTTCTAGAGGGGTTGGGGTGGTTTTAACAAAACAGGAAATGAAGGCATGAACAAAAATCAAGAGGTGGGTGGCTTCCAAGAAAAATGTGGAATTTCTTATCATTACAACAAGGAGTGAAAGAAAAAACTACACGTGTGAAAGCATACCTCTGCTGTCTCGCATTCAAACTAGTGGCGCTCCTGAAAAGGCTGAAAAGTTTCCTTTCGGTTTATCTTGGTTATTGCAGAAAAAAATTAGAAATCGTTCGAAAACAACATTTGGAGAAGGTGAGATCTTCTGCGAGTCATCTGTACAAAATGTCTATAAAACGAAAATTGAATACGCTTACTATTGAAGTGAAGAAGCAAATTATCGAAGAAGTTGAAAAAAGTTCGAAAAAGAAAAAGGAAATTGCTAAGGAGTTTGGGATTCCAGGCAGCACATTGTCAACAATTTTAAAGAATAAAGCAATTATCCTAGAAAAATTCGATGACGGCTTAGGCAAGCGAAAGAAGCTCAAAACTAGTGAATTTCCCGATATGGAGAAGTGCCTAATGATATGGATTACGCAATGTAGAACTCAAAACATCCCCCTAGATGGACTTTTAATCAAAGATAAAGCTGAATCTTTTGCAAAAGAATTAGGTTATTTAAATTTCAAAGGCAGTAATGGTTGGTTCGAAAATTTTAAAAAACGAAACAACATTACATTTTTGAAAATGTGTGGTGAAAGTGCTGACGTAGATGAAGATGTTTGTGTATAATTTAGAAAGAAAGTAAGCTTGATATTGAAAGATTACGACGAAAAAGATGTGTTCAATGCGGATGAAACTGGACTTTTTTTTAAATGCACTCCAGACAAAACCATGCATGTAAAGGGTGAAGCATATCATGGAGGGAAGAGCAGTAAAGAGCGTTTAACGTTATTGTTTTGCGTGAATATGAATGGAACAGAGAAGTTAAAGCCGTTAATGATAGGAAAATCGAAAAAAACCAAGGTGTTTCAGCGGGATAAAATCTTTTCCTTTGGATTACGAAGCTAACCGAAAAGCTTGGATGACATCTAACCTTTTTGAAAACTGGCTCAAGAATTTAAATAAAAAAATGAAAGCAGAAAAGAGGAAAATCGCGCTTTTCATTGATAATTGTACGGCGCACAGTAGCATACCTAAAATGGAAAACGTAAGAATTGAATTCCTCCCCCCGAATACTACATCAAAACTTCAACCACTTGACCAGGGCATCATCCAAAGTTTTAAAGTAAAGTATCGCCATCAAGTGGTTAAAAAAATGCTGTCCGAAATGGACGAAGGTGTTTCACCATCTGGTGTAAATATTCTACAAGCTATGCGAATGGCAGACAAAGCTTGGAACATTGTGTCTTCCTCTACGATAATGAATAGCTTTAAAAAGGCTGGATTCATAAAGGACCACGAAAGTTCTCAGATAATCAACATCGACCACCCTGCTGACAACTGTGCAGAAAATGATTGGAACCGATTAAGCAGACTCATGCACCTCGATAAAATGGAATTCAATGATTTTGTTGTCGTAGATGATGCAGTAATAGTGTGTGGTCAGTGGGAGGACAATGAAATCATCGATCAGACGAAAGCTTCTTGTGTATTATCAGAAGAAGAGGAGGAAGAAATCCGCCATTTGCCACCAAATGTGACAAACAAAGAAGCACTATCTGCAGTGGACACTTTGAGTAGATATGTTGAAAAGTCAGTCAAATATGTCAGAAGACACTTTTAAAGCCATTGGCCACTTAGAAAGTGTAATAGATAAACTTTCATACTCTTCTCTGAAGCAAACAACAATTGAATCTTTTTTCAAATAATTTTGTAAACAGTGTTTATTAAAATTAAAAAATGGATTACTTTTTTAAAAGGTATGTAAAAAAGCTTTATTCCTCTATTCTACTATTAAATAACATGCGATTTTTGATAATTCGAATTTTTGATATTTCGAATTTTTTGTCTCTCCCTTCAAGTTCGAGATATCGAGGTTTGACTGTATATATATATATATATATATATATATATTTATATATGTGTGTGGGTAGGTGTGGGTGGGGGGTGTGCGTGTGGGTGTGCGTGTGGGTGTGTGTCTATGTGTGTCTGTGTGTGTTTGTAGTTCCAGCATAATTCTGGAACACCAGGAGCAATTTCAACCAAACTTAGTACACATATAACTTACAATCTGAGAAAAAGAACTGGGGGATTGGACAACCCTACAACCCCCTGGGGGGAAAGGTGGGAAGGGAGTGACATGTAAATATAATGGAAAACATGTGATATTAGTGTCAAATCCATAGTTTTGGAGGTCTCTGAGATGAATAGAAACACTCTCGATGCCGTTTAAGTGCAAGTTCAGCCCCCATCAGAATGGGAGTAGGAGAGGGGCGGAAAATTCCAAATTGACCGAGTTAAGCCGAGTTGTCCCAATTATCCGGACAAACAAGCAATTTTCTTCACAAAACACCATCTTCGGATTCTTATTTAATTTTTAACTTGCAGATTTAAAATTAATTGACTTTTCAGCATAAATTTTGAACGTTTATTAACGTTTTACGTTTTGAACGTTTATTAACGTTTTGCGTTTTTTGAACGTTTATTAACGTTTTACGTTTTTTGAACGTTTATTAACGTTTTACGTTTTTGAACGTAAAACGTTAAATCTTGCTTCAGTGTCTATCATAGTAGATTTTATAAACGTTCAGAAATATTTTCTGTTTCATAAATTACTGGTCATCATTTTGTAAAATCAATTATGTAACCTTTTTAAAATATTTGAAGGTAATATCGCATAAAATGTTGCATGCCACCACTTTGTATGCTTTCAATTACTTAGCATACAGAAATTTTGATGACATATTTTACTTATATCTTTCTACACTTTAAAAAGTTTTTCAAGACATTTAAAAGTCGAGTAATTTTTTGTAATTAGAGGATGGTCTGTGATCTTTTTTTTAAAACTCGGTCAATGGAAAACATGAGCACAAAAAAGTTTAAAAGGAAACTCATTAAAAACTTGTTTAAAAAATAAGTGGAAATAAAATTTCTAACAATAGTTGTTTATAATTATTGGTCGTACTTGTCGAAAAGTCTTTGTTGAGGACTATATGAAGAAAACTCGTTAGCAATTTTTTTTTCCTTAAAAGTAAATTTGAAAAACTTTGCCTAAGGTTCTCTTCCAAAAATAATAGAAGATTTTAAGGAACCTAAGGTAGTTTGAAAGGGAATTAATTTTCAGTTTTAAGACGCACTCAAAAAGAAGATGATACATTTGAAATTTTTAGATGGCTTTCATAACATATTTTGGAATATTATTTATATGTAGTCAAAGCTTTTAAGGAGACTCAGAACTTATTTTATAATGTTAGATAATGAAACCAAGTTTTTAAAGAGGTTTAAAACATGTCTTTGAAAATTAAAGTTATTAATTAGAATTGCTAAAGCATTGAAAAATACAGTATTTAAAAAGGTTCTGTATCTTCTGAAAAGCAAAAATCGTAATTTAATTACATTTCAAAGTATTTTATACATGTGCCTTGGAACTTTGCCTCATTAATCTTTTTCAAATGCCAAGACAACCAAATATATGTTAAACACTCTAGAAGAATAATATTTTTATTTTTTTTCCATTGACAAAACAATGTTTTATGATAATTTCTTAACAAAAAAGTACTCTTACCAATAATATTGGGTGGTTATTTTTTTTCAAAATATGTTCAAAAGGAAATAAAAAAATAAAATGAAAAAATGTTCTTGAAAGTTTGTAAAAATCTACTCATTTAAACATCGAAATTAAACCCACTTTTTTAAAGATATATGCTGCATAAAGGGAAATTAAAACTCAGTTCCCCGCAAAGGCAAACACTCTCTCTGAGAACCGAAAAGAATTTTTATAACCTTTCACAAAATTAAAGAGTAGAAACCCATTTTAAATGATTCAAAATTTCCTGCTTTAATGCAGTTTTTTTTTCTAGCAAGTTAAATTTACGATAAGCTCAACTTTTTTTGGATTTTGTTCTGTATGAGTCTATATTTTGAGCTCGAGGGATCAAAGGCGAAATGATTGGTTATCATAGTGAAATGTCACCAGAAACTCGCCAGAATTTTGCTAGAATGGAAAACTGAGCATGAGTTACAAATAAGTCATCAACGGTATATGCACTGAAAACATTAATCCCATTCCTCTAAAGCGTAATTGCTCTCTTTAAGAAAAAGGCTTAACTCATTTTATTTTATCATTTTTAAAACGTTTACACAATTCACCGATAAGGTTGGAAATTTAACATGAAAAATGTGTGAGTACAAAGTATTATTATGCTTAAAGTTCAGGCTTCAGTTGTCTCGTTGTGGAAAATCAAAAAAAGACGAAGAAAAAGAAAAAGATGTAATTTAATTTTTATAATTTCATTAAAATGAACGAGGCTAAACAGTGCTTTATATCAAATCTTCACAAGAACATGATTATGGAAATTTATTCTAACCAGTGTCACTTATGGATAGCCTTTCGTGTGCTAGGCTCCTTTTAGAATTTCTTTGCAAGAAAGGAATAAAATCTGTTCATATAACGTCTCCATGAAACTAGTATGACGGAGGCCTTGGTTTAGACTTATCGCTGTACCTATTACTTAGATAGTGGCGTGATTTTTTTAATTTCTCTTCCTTAGGTTCATTTTAATCTCTGATATTCGCATATTCTTCTGAAATAATCAAAGGAAAATATATTTTCATTTGTTTAAACACACTCATCAGTCTTCAGTACATATTCCAAGTTTTATATCAAATGATATGTATTCTCTCAAGAATTCATAATGTTTCCCGACAGAAATGTTGAATTACAATTTTGATTGTCTGTTTTCTTGATTGTTACGATCAAATATTGTTCACGATATGAATTCGATATCACGTTACCATCTAAGAAAACTTATCTAATTTCATTGAAAATATATTTTTTCACTTATTTTATAATCTTTTTATTAAGGATAAGTTATATCCTCTGAGCTAACATTCTCCTGTCTACATCACCCTCTTACTTAAGCTTTATCTACTTTCTATCACATCATTTCCTTTTGACCATATTAGGGTTTAGAGTTTTATCTCAAAATTTTTTCCATGATAGGTTTCTGTACAATACGTTTTCATCATTTTCTTGACTTAAATATTACTACAACATGCAGAAACGCACTCCTGCGCTAAAATGGTTTGACATAGGGAATAACAAATTTGCTTAAAAACTTCTATATGGTTCTCCGTTTAATCACTTAGGTGTACGGTAAAATTAAAAAATTCCCATATTTTCTGTTTCTGATGAAATTTTATACTGTTCTGTGCATAGCTTTTATTTCTTTATATTGACAAGTTTAATAGTAAAACGGGCGAAAATTCCTTATATGTGAAAAACCTGCTTGATACTACTGTTTGCTTGATTTTACTGTTGCTACTGTTATTATACCTATCAGTGGCTACAACCTGTGTGTTGGCTCCTGTTTTAACATACATAACATTGATATAATGTAAACAATAACACAAATGAATTTATTTAAAGAGAAATAGCAGAAACAAAATGACAGCTGAGAGTGCAAAAATATGGTCGCTACTTAAACATAGTCTCATACACCAAATTTGGTTGTTGTTTCATGTGTAGCACGGTGCACAACAAGTCATAGAGATTAATTACGTGCAAATCATTGTTGCATCAGTACATTAAACACCATTATTTGCCATTTACTTGGGCATCAGAATATCTTACCTAATACACAGAGATTGACATAATGGTTATGTTTTCAATTAGGGGTACTGTAGATTGCAAGATTGTTATTTGAGTAATAAAAATAGGTTTATGTCAGTTTTACTTTAACTGATTCACAGTACTTTGTATAACAACTTTAGAGACAAAAACTCTCTCGTTCCATTAGCTCCCAAATATCTGTTGACTTGTTGCTTTTCATTTAAGATTACTGGATTCGAAAGTTTGAAAACTCGCTTAATTTTACTCTTTTAAAGAAATATTTTAACGGTCCTCTCATTTTCTGCCGTTAGATTTTAATCCGCAATTTGTAAACTAGAGTAATAATAAGCTATTATTTTAAGTAAAAACTAATGCTATGGAAAAAAACTTATACATAATCTTTAAGAAGTAACTTAACAATATGAATTTTTCCCATTAAAATAAATGAGAATGGAACGCATATGAATGGAACGCATTGATAAGTTGTAAAATTTATAACACCAAAAGATTCGCAATGTGCAGTTTAAAATTTTACACATGTTGATTTATCTGTTACGTTCGTGCCTTAAAGGGTATTATTGTTTATTTTTAGCACCATGTGGAAAGTTCATTCTCAAAGGTAAACTAAACAAAAAAGTAAATAAATCTTGCAGAGGTTTGGGTGCTAAATCCTTGCAAATATTTCTCTGATGATCAAATATCAAGTTGTTTGCTATTTCGATGTTTCATGCTATTCTGTTTGTAAATATTTAAAAATCTCAAGTAACCCAATCACACAGTTAATACATCAAACCTTTTTGGAAACTGTCCAATTTTCTGTTTCTCGAATATTTTTCAGTGCCTAATCTACTTTTTAGAATAATCTGACTGGGGTTATTATTGTCTAAAAGTTTCTTTCAAACTTTCCAACAGTATGGTACCAATTCAAGTTGCAGAGTCAAGAGAACTTTCATCAGGTTTCTTTACAAATCAAGATAGAATTTGAAACTATTCTAATTATTACTTAAAAGTAGAATTCCGTGGAGAAATCTAACAATTTTACTATAGCAACAATTTTTATCTTTAACTTTAAGAACATCTACTTTCGCACATATAAACTTATTTTTAGTTTATCGAGGCACAAAGAAGAAATATAGCTAAATGTGCAATATGTCTTTTCATCTCAATTGCAACATCTATCTGACCAAGAACAGTCTTAAAAGCGCCATTTCACAGCAAAGCTTTGATTTCATAGTGGATCTCTTGGGATCCAAGGAGCAGTTTTAGTGCTATATAGCACTAAACTATCGGTTTAGATGATCATAAAGGATCCTATCAATGTTAGACTATGTCACCATTTATAAAGCAATAAAAACTTATTACAGGATTATATAAACCCATATAGATCTATTTAGATATATGTAATCATTCAATGATTAATATTGCAAGAATATGTAAGTATAAGTCTTAATTTAACCCCAAAATGAAAAGTTTTGGGTTTTATCAAAAATCATAATAGTGTTAACCTTCCAGCACGCGCGTCTGCGCAAAATTTACGACAAATTCGGTTTTCAATGCACTTTTTTCGTATATCTCACTTGGGACATCTGAAGGTAATTTCTATTCCTCCATTCAACCCTTCCCCACATCATGGGATGTGCCAACAGGAAATCACATGACAATTTTTATTGTTAACCGGGATTTTGTGCTATGTGGTAGCTTGTTCGTAAAATTTACGACACGCGCGTGGTAGTGGGTGAAAATTCGGAAAATATTTTTTTCTCAAGTATTTTGTAATTTTGTGTTAATAATTGACGTGTATTATTTTAATTTGTATAAATTCGAATATATAAATTTTTCGGTACTCTTTATATTGGTTTTCATGACAAAAAAATTTATACAATCAGCTGATTTTTCCCACATTCTTCAAGAATCATCTAATGAAGAAAACGAATGAAAGGAAACATTTGGATTTGAGAGCGATAGCGATTTGAGTGAAGAAGATAAGAAATAAATAATATCAGTAGTGAATCTGAACAATATATTTCGGATGATGATGATAACAATGATTCAGAGGAAAGCAATGATGATGACATGTACTATGTTGGTAAGGATAAATCTTCTCAGTGGCGAAAAGAGAAGTATGCAAACTGCTCAAAGACGAAAAAGATTAATATTGTGAAAGTGTTACCTGGCCTAAAACACCATGCCAAGGATAACTAGGATCATTTTTGAAAATAATTGATATCAATCTGCTTGATGAAATTTTGGAGTGTACAAATAAATATATAGGCATTTAAGGGGACAGTGGACTTTCAAAATTGTGAAATTTGTCCAAAAATTCAATTTTTTTATTTTATTGAATTGTGAAACTACAGATGAGTAGGAATGCGTTGCAAAGAGAATTTTTAATTTCTGTGATTACTTTCCCAGTTATAGGCATTTGTATTTAATTTAGATATTATGTGGTTACTAATAGCAATAACTTTAAATGTGTTTTTCTCAAAATAAAGATTTTCATGTCATACCAATATTCAAACTGCTCCAGGCGCATTTCTAATTATCGTATTGCTTTGAAATTTAAGTTTTATATTTTTAACTGTATATCAAATAAATCTTATTGAAAAAAATTATGCTTCGTCACTCAGAATTTCTAAATTTTGTACTCGAAAAGATGATTTATAGGTATTATGCGTAATAAGAAGTGTGTTTTCACTATTATTATTTTTTCTCTTTATATTTTTAATGAATGCTAAAAATAAGCAATAAGTTTCATTGTTATTTCTATAAGGTATCCTGTAAATAAAAATTACCAAATTATATGCAAAAGAAATGCGAATGGAGCATTTTTAATTAGGCCAATTTTTGATATAATTATTAATTCATAATTCATAAATTATGAATATTTCATCTTTAAATTTTAACCACTTTTACATATCTATGGTACTAATTACATACTCAAATTTCAAGCAAATCCATTCAAAACAAAAAAAGTTAAGTTTGAAGGTCCACTGTCCCCTTAAAAATAATTTACTATCATTCGAATGTGACATCATTTGTATTTTGCAACAATAAGGTCAATGTTTTATTTCATAACAACTTTATTATCAATATTCATTCATTTATGACGTTTTTCATACCAAAAACGGCAAAATAACATCTGTCGTAAAAAATACGACGCGCTCGCGGTCATGTAAAATTGCTGAGCGCGCGTTTTGGAAGGTAAAGTCCGAAATCCTAGAAGGAGTATACCAAATTCTTGACATGAATTTACACGTGTTGCTGTCGCTTGTACATGCAATATAAATGCAGTGGATAAAATATTCCTCGTACCTTCATCTGATATTGACGAGAGCATAGATAGATAGCTAAAGTAATTTATCACTTCGTGTCAAATAGGGATTTTATGTGTCCCTGCTCAGAAACTTACGAGCAAACAGGTTATGCAAAATAATAGGACTTAGACATCCAAAATTGTACAGGGGGATATAACATGTTCAGTTTTGGAAAACAGTGAGAGTGTCACATGATGTATATATTTCAGTAGCAACAGTATTTGCAGTATTTTAAAAATCAAAAATGAAAATGTAACCTAAATATAATTTTATCTCTCTGCATATAAATTTACCTAGGAAAATTATATTTCTCATAGTTACAGTTTTGAACTTGAAAAAAATTATTGACGAATTAAATCCTTCTTCAGACATTATTTTAATTATTTCTACTTGTTGTTTTTGTAATATTTTTAATCATGGCAGATGTTATCATTTAGAGCTCTAAAATTTCAGTTTAATTTGATTATATTAGAGATGTGAAGAATCAGAATTACAAGACTTTTAGGCTCTTCTGTTAACAAGAAGAAAAAATCCTATTTAAGTCTAGTTCTTGTAAACACTTTTAAGATATTCTAGCGGTAAGATAATTCAGTTAAAACCTATATAACTGTTTTTATTTCTAATAAAACGTAGCTAATATTTTCATTATGTACTCTAAAATATAACATTCTCATGTAGAGGCACTTGATGGCTCATACGGCTATCAAACCTTTCCTGGAACTTAGCAGCTTTTATTACTCTTACCTATCCTTGCATTCCTTGTCGATTACGGCAAAGGGGAAGCAGCCATCAATCGTATAGTAGAAATTGGTAGCAATAAATTGCTTAAAATAAAGATTTTTAATCATGTAATAAGCAGCGTTATTTTTCTTCATCTAGTAAAAATGGGCAAACATGGTGACACATTTTTCGGTATTGTGAAATGAACCTGTGGCAGTGGGAAATTGAAATAAATATTGATTGGGGTATTATATTAAATATACTAATAATGATGATGATGATTTTTTTGATTTAGTTGATTAAGAATTCATAATTCATTGCTTAATGATTGTGGTTAGTACATTGATTAATTGTTGTGATTCCCAAATGATGGAAACAACTCTGGTTTACACTGACAAATTAATTTATTGATAATTAAAACACATAAATAATACGCTACAAGTTACTACGTATTTCTTCCTGCATTTACACATTACTCACAACTACTTTACTACTAAATTAATTCTCTATGACACATATATTTAATTCATTCAATTATTATGACAATATTTCGTACTACACATATTACTCTCAACTTCATTACTACGACACATATATTTAATTCATTCAATTATTATGACAATCTTTCGAACTTCATCTACACATATTACTCTCAACTTCATTACTACGACACATATATTTAATTCATTCACTTGTTATGATAACATTTTATAAACATAATCACTCATATATCCATGTTCCATTACTATCAATATTTACTCATATATATAAGCATAACATCATATTAATTAAATTGTTTTTTTTTACGAATTATCGGTCATCTCCCTAACATCTTATACTCAATAACATCCTCATCACGCTGTATATTAATTATTAAGGCTACACACTCAGAAGCAATGACAGTAATATAAAAAGGAAACGCAAAAAGTCGGTACCTCGAAAGATGACTGTTGATTCTCTATGATGGGCGGCTGGCACTCGTAATGACGAATTTCGTTGTATTATCATCGCACGGAACTAGGGTACTTTCTTCGTCTGGTATAAGGCTCCGTCAATCATGGCAGACACTCTACACGGGACACTGGGGCACGCTCATCATCGGTTCTCTGACTCCTTCACTCCTTGCAGACCCTCGGCACGGGACACTGGGCGCTCGACACTACTTCTATCTCTAAACTTCTAACTAACTCTGGTCATAGGTTATATGTGCCTTGATACCACTTCTACCTCCAAAACTTCTAACTAACTCTCCTCATAGGTTTATGTGCCTTTCTATCTCAAACTTCTAACTAACCCCATCCTAGTTAAATGTGCCTTCCTTTCTTATTTCATATTATTTTCTCTTATTAATGCTGACTCCACCTCTTACAATTTCCATTGGTCATATTATTACTGTTACGGTTCAAAAGCACCGCAACATTAGGCACATATGAAGGAATCAATTAAGAAATGATCGAGTTAAGAGAAGCAATGACGAGTGATAAATAAGCGAGGGACGTGGACATAGTTTAGAAAAGAAACAGGATGTTTAAGTGCCATTAAGGATGAAAAAGAAACCGCCAAAGAAAATGTACAATGTGGTGTATGCTTAGACCAGATGCCGATGTGAAAGATATAGGAAGAGGGGAAAGCACACTAACGAGGAAAATGCGTTGAATAGTGATGGTTTGGGCTAAGTGGTGGAAAATCGGAAACAGATGATATTCGAGAAGATGGGAATATTGCCGTGGGAATAATGATCATGGGAGGCGAGTGGCCCCACCTACGAGAAGGCGGAGAAAAAGAAGATTCTGGAAAGAAATGAGTAGCTCAATAGAATAGGAATAAAATATATCTGACCAATAAGAAAACGAAGGAATGAGCGGATCCAAAATGAAAGTGGGGGAAGAAGGTAGTGGACTAAAAAAAATAGACACGCAAGAAAAAGATCATTCATGCTAGAGAATTATGAAATGACGACTCGCGAGCTGGCAGCGAAGTAGCGGCGTTAGACATATTTTTATGCAGAGAGCACTAGTACTGTGGACGGCAACCAGCCAGCCATTGATGGGAGTGACGGGAAGTTATTAACCCGAATGCCTCGAGTCCACATTAAGCAGAGAAATCCCTCTAGATGATGGTCACAGAAAGACCTACGAAAAACGAAATTAAACCCCAGCCAGCAGAACTCCTGTGAATAAGGCCCGAACCGACAACAAGACGAAAGAAATGCCCCACCTCCCAAGGAGCTATTAGTGAGATACGACGTCTAGCCAACGAGACGGACAATGGAACGAGTTTCTGAAGGAGCGTGCAGAATGTCACAGAAAACCCCCACCCACCAGTGACTGCCATTCGAAGTGTGCACATGGTCAAAAGATTGGAAAGAATCGTCAATGAAGGTATTGTGCCGTCTATAATTGATATATATTTAACGTGTATAAAGTGTGCCTCTCATACTTGATTCAGATAATGATAGTTAGTGTATAAGAAGTACATGAATTGATATTATAAAATGGTTATATGGGTAGCTCACACCTTAAATAAATAATCGATGTATGAACGTGTTATGTAAATGGTTAATGTAATTGTGATGATAACTATTGAGGAATAATGATGATGAGTAAATGTATTAAGCAAAATTTGATAATTGTTTATTAGAGGGAATACCTCGTAATTAACTAATTGAAAATAGATTATTAACATAGAAGGTTTACGAATACGAGAAGGTGAATTGTGTAATAATGTTCATAAATGAATTAAGTGTAAAACTTACATACTAAAGATAATGTGTTGATTTAAATAATGTGTATGAGTGTTATGTTTGTTAATAAATCCATCTGTAATTTATCAATCAGATAATCTGTAATTCTTTATAAACACAACGCAGATACGAACAGCTTGGTCGAACAAGTAGATAGTGAGTGCATAATTAATGATTGGTAATTCATCTCAAATTGACAACTTAGACCACGGTTCTAACTACTGTATGCATCACATTAGACCAATTACAATTACCATGCCATTGCCATTCGTCCGTGGCTGCCTCTTCTCAATCCCCTTTTCACCAATGCGCATCGAGGGCGGGATTTATAAAATTCTCCCCCTAACTTAACTTTTTCCCATGCTTCGGCTTCAGGGTGGCCTGTTTTATAGCCATCATAAATTTTGTGTTCCCTTTCTTCTTTTCTTCTATTCGTGCGACTCACTCTCTTGAACTTTTATCTTATACTTCTTGCTACAAGCACAATCTATATTTTTTAGTTTCGATATATTGCTGGCTCTCTCCCCTTCTCTTTTTACTGCCATGTTTCTTTCTTACATTTAGCAATTATTTTACTTCATCCTGTAATTTTCAATTCTCCTGCCCCTGGCCGTGACACTACTGTCATGTCCCTATGACATAACCTACTTATTCAAAACCCTTTTTACCATTCTTCTTTATACTGAAAATAAGTACATGTTAAATAATAAACTTTTAGCTAATATCTAAAAGATAAATGTGAAAAAAAATTGTAAAAGAATCTCGCAGTCACGTTAAGTAATTATATCATAATAGTTATTCGTGAGCAAAACACTACCTTCAGATCTATCTGAACATTTTACAATTTAATACCAAATTCCCTTTAATAAATTTAACATAAAATTCAACTTAATTGATTAGTTATATTCATTGTATTCAGTTTTCATAAACGTATGGACTTATGGAAGAAATGTCTTGAATGGTACGTATATAAAAAAGATTATTTCATTAAAAAAACGTCAATTTTTTATATAACTATACTTTTCAAAAAAGTAATCAAGTTGTTGCATTGACAAGCAAATACAGTTTTATAAACAATTGCATAAAGTGATGATCCTATGACCTAGGTGTTTTTTACACATTTGCAATTGAACGTTAAGTTCAGTCGTATCCAAGATATCCTCCCTCGTCTGAAAAAATTTTAAATACACAAAATGTAGTGGTTTACATTTTGTGTATTTCATTTTATATAAAGCTTTCTTGCATATTTTTATCATTAAAATGTGAAAATTTTAAAAAAGTTACTCTCATAAATATTTTTATACCGAAAAAGTTTTTTCATCGACCTCCATTACAATACTTGTAAATTGAGTTTTTGCTAAGCTCATTTACGAAATCGGTACCACAAATGACTTAGAGCGTTATCAAAATATTGTTACTGGAAATTGTGGTTTTGAATTACAAAGAAAAATTTTAATCATTATAAATATTTGGAGATTTAAAAGTCAAAGTTAAGGTATTTTCCGGAAAACCGCACAAGAAATATATTAATGACATTAACTTGCGTAATTTGAGATTAAATTTCTTAAAATAAATTCATTAATTAAATTTTTCTTTCAAGTTGACTGCAACAAACTTGTCCTCTATCTTTCGCCTTATCTGAACGTAAACATTTATAAAAGTTTTTCAATTAACATTGCTTTTTGGACGAATCAGGCAAAACAATTTTGAAGAGCTATTTTTGGAAAAATGACTGTTTTACATGCATTAATCTGCTAGTTATTTTTATAAGGTTTGAGTGTGAAACATTGTCTTTCATCAGAACTATAAAAACAGTCTTTCTTCATATTAAATTAAACATCACAAGTAAATATTCTCGTTCTTAGAGAGATAAAGCTCACATTTAAATTATTATTGCTGTAAATTTTAATTTTCTATAGAATTTATATTTCAGTAAAGGGCCATGTATTTTTTACAAAAGAGGAAATCTCACAGAAGTGTGAACATTATCTGTTACCGTGTTTCGACGGTTGGATAAGGCAATTTATCATCCTCTGTCAGCATGGGATTTTAGATGCATCCGGCACGTAGAAACTTTTTGAAAAGAGAATTGTGTAAAATTAAAAAAAAAGAAAGCATAGTTACCCGAATAGAACCGTTACAGAAAATACTTTCTACACAATGCTTTAGATTTGAGTTCGCTAAATTAAATTATACACAGGAAAAAATTGCGTTCATACATTTTCCAACGTAATTTATACCTTTTATGTAATTAAAGTTTCAAGCACTTACGAGGGGAAAAAATAAGGTTTTTCCACGTACATAGGTTTCAGAAATATCTGAGGAGTGAAATATTTATTTTGTTTTATAATTTGAACACTTCAGCAAATTTTGTTCTAAAAATTAGCTGCTATCATCTCTTAGACAAACTAGTGGAAAAACTTTTATTTTGTAAAAGTTCATAAATTCATCTAAAAGTATGTTTCCGGTTAAATTAAACTTGTTTGCATATTATTGATTATGAATTTATTAATATTTTTTTATTTTTCTTCTCATTTCAAAAAGTTTAAATATTTTATTTACTATACATCAATAATATTAATTTTAATAATATTCATTATACAGTATGTCCATTAAATATTCCTCAAGTTCAAAAATTGGAAGCATTAAGAAAATGAATGCTTGAAAGAAAATAGAAACAAATTAATATTTCTTTCCTTATATAAAAGAATACATTATTTATACATTTTACTCAATATCGATTTTCTTGTAAGACATGTGCTTAAACACGTAATTTTGAAGTTAAAAAAACCTTTTAAAAATCTCGGTTCGATATTTTAAATATGCAGAAAGGGGTTATTAATTAATTTCATAATTTTTCCTTCGTCTGTTTAAACATGGATAATGATTTGCTATACTACTTCTTTTATTTGAGATTTTGGTGAATATGAAAAAGGCAGAGATGCTAATCTGTAAAAGTGATTACAATAGCGTCTTAGTGTTTATTGTAAGTTCAAAGAACTAGCCGCTACCATCGTACAAGTGGGCTTATTTAAAAAAACTTACACTGGAATTATTTGTAAAATAAAATTCAACAATATTTTGCCTGAAAATTACATTTTTTAAGAGCATTTCACATAATTCTTTTCGTATTCCAATCGTATTTTGATAATATAGTAATTCAAATGGCAAAATGATTAGTTGGAAACCGTAAGAGAAAATCATAGAAAAAAGAAGTAAGAAAAAAGAACACTTTTCATTTTTATTAATCGCGTTACATAAATACATTTTATACAGATAGTTTAACTAACACTATTTCTGTTATGGCAAAAGTGCTCTTAAAATAGAGAGGCCCGCCAAAAGGGAAAAAAACGCGTCATAAAATAAATTCAACAATTTTATGTGCATATGATAATATGTCAGATCTTTTTTCATAAGATTTCCTTTGACGGAACAGCTAAGGAGATGCGTATCCAATATAACATGAAAGAGAGTTTTTTTGCATTTGAGATCCGAGGGGATTTTTTTCTGCAGACTCAATCTCTTCAACATTTATTGAAAACTGTATTACTCACGGCCTCATGACGAAACCTTCCAAACATTTGTGCATATATCAGTGTGTATAAATCCCGCTCAAGAGCCTACTTTGGAGTCAACGTTTCGTTTCTAAAACATGATGTTATGTAAAACCGACCAGGCGTACAGTTTTAAATATAGAGTCTTTACAATTTCTAAAAAAAAAATTAATAAATGAACGGTTGTCTGCCCTTATGCGTAATGTATTCTACCAGTAGGGATATGAGAAAATATTACAAGCGGTCTGTGTTATGAAAACAAGAGAACATTTATATTTAATGACTTGTCAGTTTTATCACTGAATATCTCTGTATTATCTTCCACGAGAAGTGTGGTTACAGATTTAAGGCTGCTGTGTACTAACCCTATATGATTCGCTCACCTCAATGTTACCCTATAAAGAAAATTTATCCAAGGATTGCCGACTTGGATTTAAAGAGTTTTTTAAACTGTACTCCGTAATAGAGAAAGAAATTTTACAACTTGAGGCTTTTTTTATTTTCAAAAATTGCAAATAATATTTTAAAATCTAAATTATTCGGGGGAGAGGGAATCTAGTATAGTGTGTTTTAAACGCTCATAAATACCTTTGATGGACGAAATTTATAAAATGAATCCTGTTGCAAGGTGCAGGAAATTTCAGGCTGTATGAAAACCCCACTTTTATTGGATTATCACCATTTATGTAGCTTCAAATAGTAGACAAATTTTCTCCATTAGTTAATATTGAAGTGAGTGAATCCAAGAATGTAAGTACAAGCCTTAACTACCAATACTCGTGGCTGCGTTACCCTTCTAATAAGCAATTTCGTACTCTTTAGTCAGAGATCCGATCACATACCCAAGCAATCGTCAGACAAATTATATCCTAACATGTTTTGAAGAAGAGTTATAAATCTACATTGAGATTTGAAATTTTAGAAGTTGCAAGTTCCTTCATTTTCTATAGTTTAGATTTTAAATTTACAGTAAAGGATTGCAAGTCAAATTTCCAGTACTTTATCTTTAATTTTATTGATTATTTTTACAGTTTAGGTAATGGTACGGTAATACCAGTGACTGTTTAAATTTCAGAATTTCAAATGGAGGAAAAATAAAAAGCATATTACAGAATGTAAGATTACAGAATGTAAGATAGTGAAACATACCTGAGTAGTCAATCGATCCACAAAAGCAGTCAGTATCCAAACTATTAGACAAAAAAGTTCACAAAACCATAAAGAAAAAGAAAAATAATCCCTCTTTCATTTTATTCTGGCATATATGAGTATTTTATAAACAACGATGTCATTAAAAACATTTTTAATTTAAATTAATTTAAATTATGTACTGTGTTTAAATGCAGGGATAAATTTACTGACCAAACCGTAGCTGAAATCATAAAACATTTTGATTTTGAATGCAATTTATATTTTCGTTCAATTTCCAAGAACAAACATTTCATAAATTTTTTTTAAAGCCAGTGAAAAATAACGTTTGCAGTCATCAAAAAAGGAAAGAAAAAAATTTGTCGAAATTCTTTTTCCAAAGAAAATTTACGCTGAAATGCACTTTTAAAGAACTGATATCCGTTTTTCTTAACTGGGTAAACTTTTCTAGGAACTGTCAAACCTCCTAGGGCTTCCATATACTGTCAAACAATTAAAGACAGAAATTGTCCTTCGAGACAGGATGTGTTAGGTCTGTTTTAATAAAAAGAATAAACTTTTCATTATTATTCCTTGGAATGAAGGGAAAAAAATGCTTCCGAATACAGTTTTCGATAAGTGACAATAAATTATAATTCACAATATAATGTCCTCAGACGTTTCTTATAATTATGTCACAGTGTCAAGAGAATATGTATTTTTCAGCATTGCTTAGGAAGAAAAAAATTAGTTGATTCTTCAAAAGAAAAAAATAACCTTGCGGAAACCTAATAGAAGGAAAATTACTTAATTTAGAATGCTTTTGTTTTCACCATTTATTCATTGAAATAGGATTTTTACATTTAATTTTCCCTTTACATTTTTAGCATTTTGTTGGGGCTAAAGGTATTAAAGGGCGGACATGTATTGATGATATATATATATATATATATATATATATATATATATATATATATATATATATATATATATATACACAGTCGAACCTCCATGTATCGAAGTAGCAAATTGCCGGAAAAAATTCGATATATAGAATTGAGCTTAGTTTTATCATAATTCTCCTAAAAAAATTAAAGCTAATTTTCGTATACGAAACTCCATTTCCTATTTATATGCGAATCACATTTAATGAAAGTTAATAACTAAAAAAGAATTAATATGAAAGATTTATTTATTGAGTACTACATACCTTTAAAAAAAACAATAATCCAGACAGTGGTTACAATGATCACAGTTACATTCTTTTAAAAAAAAACTACGAATATCTTGCTTAACAGCTAGTTTTGTGGAAAGTTCAAAGAAATGTTCGTATTTATTCAGTCCACTAAAAACTTCATCAGGGACATTTCCCGCGAATTGAAGTCCACGACGTATTGTTTCAAACGCCAAAAATTGGGAGATTGTATTCTAAAGTGGAATAAAATCTCCCAATTTGTCTTGAAAAAAATTTCGATATATAGAGATTTTTTCGATGCATAGAAACAATTTTTCTATGTAATTAACATGGAGATTTGCTAAGAGTTCGATATATAGAAAATTTCGATATGTGGAAGTTCGATATATGGAGGTTCGACTGTATATATATATATATATATATATATATATATATATATACACTCATGTCCATAAATTAAGGATAATTCAGAATCACACGGAAATCGAACTCTAAAGTAAAAATTTCCCCTGTGGAATTATCACGCACATCTTCAAGAATAATATGCAAATTACAGGAAGCCACCAAATGACGCCGATAGTCCATCACAATGACGAGAGTGTAAGAGAGGGGTATATAAGGAATAGTGGCAAAGAAGTAAAATTGCTCACAAGCGTTCAGTGCCAGCTCAGTGCCATAACCGAATAGTTATGACACAGAAGACGCATGTGGATGATTTTTTACGTGGTAGAATTATCGGCCACCTGGAATGTACTCAGATGGAAGTATCCGAGGAACTCGCAATTGCCCAAAGTGTCATCTCTAGGCTTTGGCAACGATTCCAAGATGATGGAAATGCCAGTAGACGTTACAGTACAGGTCTCCCCCGAGTTACAACGCCGAATGAAGACCGGTATTTGGCAGTAACTGCCAAAAGAAGCAGACAGAGCACAGCATCCGACCTGTCTCGTCAGCTATCTGCAGCCACGGGTACCACAGTTTCAAGGCAAACCGTGTACAGACGTTTGGGAAATATTGGTCTATATGCTCGCAGGCCTGTCAGATGTGTTCCGCGCACGGCAAATCTCTGTCGGCAGTGATCAGCTTGGAGTAGAGAACATGCAATGTGGACATCTCACAGTGGGCTTGTGTGATTTTTTTCCAATGAGTCTAGATTTAGCTTGCAGTCTGATTCACGTCGGACTTTCATATGGAGAGCGCCAGGTACCCGTTACCACCAAGACAACATCATTGAATGACACCGTTATGGTGGTGCAGGATTGCTCTTTTGGGGTGGAATTATACTGGGCTCCAGAACAGATCTGCATGTTCAAATCTGAACCATGAACAGCCACACTTATTGGGACATCATTCTGGAACAACATGCAAAATTGTTTAGGGGTGCCATGGGAGCAGAATTTGTATTTATAGATGACAACACCCGTCCTCACCGAGCAAATATCGTAAACGAATGCCTTCAATCTGGGGATATCACCAGTATGGAATGGCCAGCATTCGTACCTGACTTGGATCCGATAGAACATTTGTAGGATATGCTTGTCCGACGAGTTGCAGCTCGTCAACCACCTCCTATATGTGTACCGGAACTTGGGAGAGCATTGCTTGCTGAGTGGAGTAATCTTCCCTAGATCAGCTCGATAATTTCATACTTAGCATGCCTAGGCGTTGTACGGACTGTATTTCATCGCATGGGAGACATACGATGTATTAACCATCATACCAACCATGTAATATTAAGTTTTTGTAAAGCAGGTATTTTTTACATTTGCTCCAGGGAGCAAAAATCACAGTTTTTCTGAATGGTACCATACACCATCTTTTTTGTTCTTTATATTTTGTTTAATAAACGGGCTTTGTGAATAATTCACGTTTGTTTTGTTTCTGAACCTTTATTTGCCGGAGCTGGCATTATCCTTAATTATGGACATGAGTGTATATATATATATATATATATATATATATATATATATATATATATATATATATATATATATATATATATATATATATATATACCGGGTGGGGAACCATTGTATTCCCCAAAAGTGACAGTGTGGTGTGGGTTTACAGGTTCGTTCATCATAGGACCCTTCTTCTTTGAAACGCAGTGCCCAGTAAAGGGGTGGAAACCGGATACGGTGAATGCACAGCGTTATTTAACGCTTCTGCGCGAGGAGGTCTTGTCATGTTTGCTTGAAAGAGGTACGTTGTCTACCATCACGTTTATTCAAGATGGAGGAACTAGTCACACTGCTACCCCGATCAAAGAATTCCTGATACAGACGTTCGGAGAAGACAAAATCATGAGCAGGGGTTGCAGGTTCCCATGGCTCCCCGGTCTCCAGATTTGACACCGGCGGACTTCTGGTTATGGGGATATTTAACTCCCGGGTGTATCTATCCTATCCATCCAATCTGTCGGTGCTGAAAGATGCGACCCGACGAGAGGTGCCATGTATACATCCGGACCTGCTGCACTCTGCCGTTGCTGGATTTGTGACTCACCTGCAATGTATTATCCCCAGTGGTTGGGGTCATGTGGATTTTACTTAATCGTTTATTACTGCTGTAATAAATGATTTAGAAGCATTCTTTTCCTTCTCTATATACACTCATGGACAAAAAAATTAGCGCACCAAGAAGGAGTCGTCAAAATGAAACGAAATTTTACATACCTAATGACTACTTTGATATAAGTAAATGATAAGAAAATCAAAGAAAATGGATAATTTATTTCAGAGAAAAAGGCAAAAGAACGGAGGAGTTAATACTCCGTTGGACCCCCTCTAGCGCGAATGCACGATGCGATACGATCGGGCATTGAGTCATACTTGTTCTGTATGATGTCTTGAGACATTTCGTTCCATATTTGCTGTAACCTTGCCTCTAGTTCGTTCAAACTCGTGGGATGCCCAACTCGTCGTCCCAAATGATCCCAGATATGCTCGATTGGAGACAAATCTGGGAATCGGGCAGGCCAAGGAAGGGTAGTAACAGTGCGGAGACAGTCTTGTGACACCCTTGCCGTATGAGGCCGAGCATTCTCTTGTTGAAAAATGGCTCCAGGGAGCCGTTGCATGAGTGGCAACACATATGGTTGCAGGATTTCATGAACATACCGCTGGGCTGTCATGGTGCCACGGAACAATACTAGGGGTGACCGTGTATTGTAGGCAATGGCACCCCATACATCACACCAGCTGTGGGAGCAATGTGTCGCTGTACAGCAAAGGCAGGATTGAAGCGTTCACCACGGGCTCTCCACACACGAACACGATTGTCATCACTGCCGAGATTGAATCTGGATTCGTCGCTAAAGACGACCTGGTTCCATTCCGCTGCAGTCCAGTTTCCTCGTGCTCGGCAAAACTCCAAACGGAGGCGTCGATGGGTGGGCGTCAAGGGCAGCACACGTAATGGGCGCCGCGATACCAACTGTCCTTCAGCCAGGCGCCTTCGTATGGTTCGAGAAGACACAGAGGCCCCTAGTGAAGGTGCTACCTGTGCCTGGATGGCGGCCGATGAAGCAGTTGGCTGTACGCGTGTATTTCTTACGATGTGGCGGTCTTCTCGACGACTGGTCTGTCGAGGGCGTCCTGAGCCTGGTCTTCGTGTACATGACATCTCTCGGGTCCACTGGTCCCAACACCTACTCACAACACAATCAGAGCGGCCTAATTGACGAGCTACTCGCCTAGCTGACCACCCAGCTTCCATCATCCCGACGATTCTCCCCCTCTCAAACAGCGACAACTGCTTATATTGTCTTCGAACACGGCGTAATGGCATGTCTATCTCAGCTCTTCCTTGATTCAGCACACTCAAACAAGCTTTGGTTACCTGTTTTATACTCCACAGAGTACGATGTTCAACGCCCTCTACCGGCTATACGTAATACGCAATCACGCTGCATTTCTAATCATTTGCATATCTCCCCGACATGTACCTTCTTTGCAAGTTTCGTTACGATCCCGCAATTATTTCTTGGTGCGCTAATTTTTTTGTCCATGAGTGTATTTAAGTTGTTAAGCCGACTTTTTGGGCAGTCCGTGAGAGAAAACTACTGCATCAATTTACTTCATTTTGGTCTTAAACGAAAGATTGTAATCTGTAGATTTGTCAAATTTTTGTAACTACGATTTTTATTAATGAGCTGTTATTTACAATTAAAATTTTATTTCTGCGCATTCTCAGTGGCATGTTTCAATCTGGCTATAGAAACTCATTGTTTCTGCGCATGCTGAGTGGCACATTTCAATGCCGAGGAGTCTCTCTAGATCTCTCTCTGCCATTTTTATTTTAACGATAATTATGTTTGCGAAATATAAGATTAAACATGTTGGAAATTGTTTATTTTGCGCTGTTTAATTAGCGATAATTTGCAATTAAAAATTTGCTTTCTGCGCATGCTCAGTGACATTTTTAAATCTGGCACTAGATGCTCACTAAGCACGTGGCCGTTTAAACATTAATTTGTTTCTGCGAATTATTATGATTTTCAACATTTGGCAATGATTTGTTGAGTATAATTTGTGTATTAGTACATTTATTTACTATTTAGCCGTCGTGTTTTCACGGGTACCAACTAGTTTGCGTATATTTTCTTTAACTTGTGTACGTCAGCGCCACCTTTCGGCTGTTGAATGTGACCTAGCGATGCAAACCCTGCAAACCTTTTTTATTTTGGTTATCTTCCGATTATTAAGTTTCTACGGACTTTTTGCCCACCCAGTATTTATATATATGTATGTATATATATATATATATATATATATATATATATATATATATATATATATATATATATATATATACATATATATATATATATACATATATATATATATATACATATATATATATATATATATATATATACATATATATATATATATATACATATATATATATATATATATATATATATATATATATATATATATATATATATATATATATATATATATATATATACATATATATATATATATATATATATACATATATATATATATATATATACATATATATATATATATATATATATATATATATATATATATATATATATATATAGCTGACTACCTAACGTAATGTATTCGGTTAAGTATTTTCTGTAAAAATCACATTATTTAAAATCGTAGTTTTTGTCATCCTGTTAAAAAAAAAGTATTTTTGCAGTTCTTTTTTCTTAAGTAATCTCATAAAGCTCCCGTTATCAGACTTTCAAAGAGTTTATAACTCGTATTCAAACAAATTTAATTTTTCCGGAATGAAACCTCAAAGAGTCTCCTGAGAATCAAATAATCAAAGGGGTGCATTATCGAGACAGGAATCTTAAATTGCAATATGGTGTATTCGTGTTATTTTAAATAAACCGCATCAAATCATTCATTTTATTTGACAGCTACTAGGAAAGAAAAATGTAGTCCGTGTGAAATGCTTAGATGAATAAATGTCCTTCAATTATGACTAACGAAACATTCTTGCATTTTTCCGAAAAAATAGTTTTCTATTGCGAGTGACGTACGAAGAAAAGTAAAATTTTTAACATACTTAGAGTAATTACTCGTCTTTGGAATATGTAGAACAATTACTTGTTTCTAGCGAAAGAATATTTGCTTTTATTTTATCGACATTCTCCTTTAGTATATTATCAATACTTCGAGAATAACGTAGGGTAAAATTTCATAGTGCCTTATGAATATATGCATTTTTTTTTATCAAAACAGAATTTATTTTCATTAACATTATGAAAAGTAGTTGACGAATTAATTATAGGATCCCTTGTAACAGTTACCCTGTAATATCTTGATAGTTTCTCAATCTATGTATGTCAGATATTAATTAAAAAACTTACAGGTGAAATCTTTGAAGAATAAAAAAGTGGCTGCATTTAATTTTTCCATCTACCTATAGATATATTACAAAGTAGTAAGCGAGATAAGTTACCGTTTGTAAAGTATAGATTATTCTAAAAAAAAATAATCTAAATAAAATAGGAGGGCATAGGAGAGTGATGAGATGTTCACTCTATAAACAGCACTTTCTTTTATATGATGAGATGTATGTTTGTAACATTACTTCCTTTTTGACTTTCCATCTATCGTCCCTCCAATTTTTCCAGAACGTGCAGAGTGGCGGTCAGACTGCAAAACTTTCAACGCCGCTCTAACAAACTATGATGTGTGGAACTTGAGTTGAGGCTCGAGGCTATGATATTGGTTCAGACCCTTCCTGGCATGCTGTCATAAAGTTGGGGGCAGATATTGTATAGGACACCTTCAAAGCTTACAGAAATAGCAGGAAAAGGACATCATCCAAGAGCATGCTTGTGAAACAACCCCGTACTGCAATGTTTGCCTTCCACTCCACGGCAAAATTTCCCAGCTAGATCAACAAATTTTGCAAAATATTGTTCTCGTGGTATTTATGAAATTCTAGCTTCTCAATTAAACTGCTGAAAAAAAGAAAGAAACGTGATTCCCTTCTCAATAGAACGCAAAAGACACAAATGCTCACATTTCAATACTCCATATTCTATTGGTATGGAATTTTTACGCCTCTGTTCTGTACGTCTCAGTGACAGATAGTAGGCACATGAAAGGCTTGACCATTAAACCTATCATCTCTCATGCTGATGGGCAGCACAAGTACTGGTTTGATTTCTTGGGGTATAAAGGGTCTTCATTAAAATTATTATTTATGGGGAATCAGCTTTTTTTCTGTTTTTTTCGTAACATCAATAAATGGCTTTGTAATTTTTTGGATTCTAATTGCTCCATCAGTTTTTATTTCAACAATAATTCCTCAAGAACATTTTTACTTCAATTAATATAAATTTACAAAAGTTTATCCTACTAAAAGAGTTAGAAATTTCAAGAACTTATTCTTTGCGAACGTAGTTTAGATCAGTAATACTATGTCGAAAATCATAAAGTCCATTACTGTAGCCCCTATACTTTAAATGATGGTACAAGACAAAATGTGATCATCTCTTTAGACCATGCAACTGAAATATGTCACAGAATACACCACTGCCCTGAATGTTTGTACACTTTCAGCTACATAGCGTATGTTTTATGTGTATGGAATATTACTTGGATTTTCAACCATTTTAACGTAGGATTATGTTTCTCAATAACGGTCCTGCGGAAAAGAAAATTTCAAACGCAAAAACTGTCCGTCCATCCATCCTCGTGAGTAATAATTTTGGCAGCGCGCCAAACCCAGTCTATCGCTTGGACAAGTTAAATAGAAAAGTACCAAGAGGCGTCAAAATTTTCACATACGTATATGTATATATATACATACGTACATATATATAGATACATATATACACACAAAAGAGGTAAGCAACGATAAGTAATTCTACGTTAATAAACCGAAGTAGTTTCGTTAGAAGAGACTACCTGATTTTTTTTTTTACTTTATAAGAGGTTATAAGTATGTTTGTTAATTTAGATACTATCCAATTCCGTATTCTATTTCGTGAAATAATATATTTTATGGAAGATTTAGAAGATGTCATTCCTCTGCAACTATAAGAAAATTAAAGATAGAAAAACATTTCTCATAATTATTTAACAGCATTACATAAAAGTATATCCGTTCATGACACTTTCGTTTTAAGTTTCTATAAATAGAACTCATCTCTTTCAGTCGCTGCTATCCAGATGAGGATTTTTGAAAAACTTTCTTTAGCTACCTAAAGTCAAAAACATTCCGAATAATTTAAAGAAGATAAATTATTCACAAAATTCTTTTTCAAAGGGATTTCCATCTCTCATCGACTAACAGTCATCCAAAGAATTCGTATCTGTTGCTTTCAGAAAAATTAACCTCGCTAGGCTGAATAAAATGTTTCAGGTACTCGCAACACCCCCTGAAAATCAACCAGAAATTAAAAGCGGATTTATGTGTGTGTGTTCACTCTATCCCTTGAGAAAGGAATCTCGCCTGTAACAAAGTATGTTAGTGCCATTGAAAGAAATTTACTTTTCATTTTTTAACTCATAAAATGTATTCTTTTGAAAGAAGTTTTAGATGCGTTAAAATGAATTATACGTCACACATGTGTAAGTACTCAGATCTACAAGGCCACAATAGAATTTAAGTAGAATGCAGCGGAAAATTTTGGACATTTATAGAAATACAGCTTTAGGATTTTTTTTGTGTGTATGTGTGTGTGTAGGATACATGGTAGGAAATAATATTTCATTATATACATTATAGGGTGATTTATAGATGGACATTATAGCAGACATTATAGGAGGAGTCCACATTTATAGGAGGATTTAAGGAGTAAATTTTTGAGCGAGTAAATTAAAAAAAAATTAGTTTTATGCCTTTTGAAGCATCTTATCATTACCCGTATTTATTTAACAAGGTAAATACTTAAAGCATGTATTTATACTGTTGAGGAAATAACAGGGACTCATTGAATGAAAAGAAATCTTTGGCTCTAGAGAAAATCACAGAATAATACTAGTACTTTCATCGCATCTTAACCATAGACATTTTACCAGCCATATCACAACAAAAGACATATACAGCTCTGTATACGATAGCGAGATATCTGTATTAATATGTATTAATACGATAACGAGATATCTGTCTTAATACCATAATGACGTGGAAGCACAAAGAGCTTACCTTTGAAAAACAACATTGATGATTTTGAGAAACTACATCAGTTAAAATTACAGAACTGGACAGCAATCGTCAAAAGGATTAAAAATCATCCAAGGGTAGTGTTACTTCCCTATCTCATTATTCGAACCAAGCCGGTAGCTGCAATCACAATCATCAGAGAAAAAAAAGAAAAGTAATTATTAAACCTGTGGTGGTTTATTTATTGCCGATTTATTCTGAAAATAATTTTGTCGTATATGCGCACGGGCATGTCTTACGAAATTGCCGGTGTATCACGAGGCACAATATGAAATATTATGAAATGGCACAGAAAGGAAAAAGGTATTGTCTCTTAACGCAAAAAGCGTGGACTTTACACGATGTCATCGAGGCAAAGATAGAACTTGGGGAGGATTGTGTAAGCCAAAAGTCCAAGACTACAGAGTACGAAATAGCATCAGTAACAATACGAGTTGAAATGATCCCGTTTAAGCAATAACATTATCGGAAGCTGCCTAAAGCTGGTATTTATGTCACCTTGCAATCCTGAAGTCACTTATTACTGACACCAGTGTAAGAATACGGGTCAAATGGTGCCCGAACATAAAAAGCGAAGATCCAATTATCGGCGAAGTGTCATCTGATCGGATGAATCGAACTTCGCAGGTTTTTCTACAACACTGGTACGTTTAGAGAACACCTTCCGAAGCATCCTGCCTCGACTGCTTCGTGCCCTCTGTCAAGAATGGTGCCGCCTCTCTGGTGCCGTGAGACGTTATCTCTTGGCATTATCATCATCATGTGACGTAGGAAGTCTACGACACCATTCTAGCAAACCACAGGCCCTTTATGGTACTGGCGTTATTTCAAAAGGGCATTCCGTGTTTCCAAGACGATTATGCACCCGTTCATCGTATGTGACATGTCATCGTGTGATTGAGAGCAAGAGGCTGGGTTACATTATGTATCCTGGACAACCTGAATCGTCTGAACTTAACGTTATTGAACATTTTAGGGAAAATTTGGAGAGAAAGGTTCGATCACATTCTGTCCCACAAACATCACTGGAACAGTTAGTACTTATGTTATAGTATGAATAGTACTAAATTCGAGTACCGTATCTGCAGCGCATATCATTCTATTCCAAGTCAAATTCATGCTGTTTTGCAAGCTTAAGGTGAGTTTGATAGTTTTAAAACTTAAAGAATCAGTCAATGTTTTAATTGTTTGATATCCCCTTGTATGATCTGTTTCATAATAGAAGAAATTATTTTACGAGTATCACACATGCAATTGGCATATAATAAGTTATTCCTCGTATTACTTTTAAGTACATGTGCTTTAATATTTCTTTCATAACGCGTTTCGGAGGATCTCATATCCAGCAATACACTCCATGGGGATACAGACTAAACTTTCAGGCTTTTTATGCAAACTTAGTCTTACACTAATGATCACGGCTGTCACTAGCATGAAAGACGCAACAATTAGTGGCCAGTGCCTACCTCAAATTTGGCGTATTACTTCATCATCTACAATTCGAATTGCTCTTTAAACTTTATCAAATGATTTGCAATTTCATTAAATTCTAGACAGAGTAATCCCTTTTCCCATGTCTATGGTCTCAATTTATTATGTTTTGTCCCTGAATTTCTGTATCACAGAATATTATGATTTAAATACCACGTAAACACTTAACAAACCATTTCATGTTACCCGATTAGTACGCAGTCTTTCGACTGCATTTTATGAAATTTCAAATCTAAATACAAAAGCAATATTGTTTAATTAACATTTGCGCAATATTTCTCAATGCAGTTACTTCAAACTGAACAAATACAAGCATAATTATGTGTAACAAGACTATTCATTATTTAGTAGATTAATACTTTATTAAGTGACCCTACACACACACACACACACACACACGCACATATATATATAAATATATATGTCAGGGAATTAATAGCAAGGAATAGGGTAATTAAGATTATTAGATTAATTGGTAGAAATTAAAGGACATTAGCGTGGAATTATCTTTATAATATTAGAAGAGGGTTTAATTCTTAAAGTAATCAATAGGTGACGCTACTTGACCGTGAAGTGCGATAAAACAACACGGGAAAGAACGAAGGATTTGTCAGAAGGAATTGCATATCAGCTATTTTTAGAATTCCCGGGGGCATATTACCATTCCTTACATGAATTCCCGCCATTACATCGTTTGGCGACTGCTGATTGGTCAATTTAGTTTACATCGGTAATTGCCATAATATTTGATCCTAAGCGCATTTTAAATGAGATAAATGCTAAAATATATGTCTTAGTTGCTTTCATTTCGATAATTGCATACTATTTGATACTAAGAGTATTTTCAATGAGATAAAATCTATTTCTTAGTTGCTTTCATTTTTATATATTTTTTTACGCGATATTCTACAAGGAACGTGATTTTTTTAAGTGGCGCCACCTATTAATGTAAAAGTAATTTAAAGTGACAAACTATTTGTAAAAGAAATTTTCGCCATAAATGCCTTCATATTTCTTTTTTATGCATGGAAAATTTTAAGAAATCACCAATTTCCGTAGTAATTTCACTGTAAAATTTTAGGAGTAGAATAAAATAGAGTAAATATTACTCAAAATTGAATTTTTCTTAAACTTAAATGTTGAATTAAAAAAATAAAAGCTTTATTTATTTATTTTTAAATTTAAATATTAAATTAAAAAAAATTTTGTTTATTTTTTTAATTAAAATCTTAATTGCCAGATGCAAATTATATATTTTTTGCTGTTCTGCACACTTTAGTTTTTAACCTTACTCTTAAAAAATAAAAATTATAAATACTCTTCTAAAAATTACCAAAGATAGACTGAAAATAAAGTGACTTTATTGTACAAATGCATAAATTTTATGATGCACAAATATGTAATTTTGAACGTTACTGCGTACTACGATACTATTATTTGAAATAGATTCTATTTCATTCAAAAATAGTGATGGAAGTTTTGATTCTTAAAAAACAGATATGCTTTCATAAGAATCAGCGCACGAAATACACAAATACCGATGTAAACTCAATTGACCAATCAGCAGCCGCCAAACGATGTAATGGCGTGAATTCATGTAAGGAATGGTAATATGCTTCCCGGGGAACTTCGGGCCGAGTCTCTTTTGCAAGTCATCAAACAGAACATTCTTGGGGGTTCGATTCGCTAACAGGTTCTTCTTGTCGGTTCTATGAACAAAGGAATTAAGTTATTTTGCAGTTAGATTTAGATGGAGAAGGGTGCTACAGCTCACGGGGAAACTTGGATGGAATGGACTCGTCAACTGAATTGGAGCTCTGGTTCGACAGAAGCAAAAATAAAGGTGTTTCATGAACATGATTCGTCTCTCCTTTAAATTACTATCCACGATTGCCTATGAACTATTAATCTAAGTATTTAAGGAAACGCCCGACATATATATATATATATATATATATATATATATATGCTTATTTTCTATAATAACGAACATTACATTCCTCAGTCCTTTGGTTTGATTGAAGATTACTAAACTATATCAGCATTTAGAAGCATTGCTATTTTAAATACTTTTATCTCCAACGATATCTCTTGTAATTATTTATTAATACGCAGTAGAATCTTTTATATCCAGCACTATCAATGTTTATTTCAGCTAACTAAGAATAATTGCTATTTAAATGATATTTAATTACTTCCTTCGTCCCATCAAACAAGCAAAAGGAACATAAATAAACAAAATTATGCCTGAATGAAGCTTTAGAAAAAAGAAAATGATGAAAGTAGTCACCAGGATAGTGATTATTACCTTCATATTGAGTAAACATTGAGGTCAAAGTATTATCTTAATATATTTTCCCTTTTTACTCATATCTTATTAATTGGCTTACGTCGGAGTTAGTCAAGTACATATTAAGGGATAGGGCGAATCTGCTCCAAGTTAATACTAAGATATAAAATATATCACATTCAAGTCCCCCAAATGTTTCAAATAATACACTGCTAAATATACTCTTTTATCGTCTTTTGCTTCGTTTTTAATTCATGTCTCAAAGAATTGTTGATGTTCAAGGGCTTCGGAATGTAACGGAGAAATACATCGGTGCCATCAAAAACCTAAATTCGAAAATAAAACTTTCTATTTTCCCATTAGACGTGATGTAACGTGGCGGTAATATACCACAAATAATCGATATCTATAACCGTCGTAAATTCATATTTTAAGGGTATGTGAGATAGATGTATTTAGAACTATGTTTAGGTTTATAAAAGTATTGACTTTCTTACGCAGCATTTGTGAAAAAGCTCCAGTTTTGTTAAAACTTTTCACTTACAGAGATAAATGACATACATTGATAGAGATATGAGCATGTAATAGTAATAATTTATTGTAAAACAGATTGGCTTTTGAAGGGTTAATAGGACACATGGCTAGCACTGTATGTATAATAAAAGAAAACAAAAATGCTAAATATTTTTTAAATGAAAAATGGCTTTCTCTAAAAGGATTTTTAGTGATCATTTAAATAAGTAACAAACTAAATCCAGATTTTATATATATATATATATATATATATATATATATATATATATATATATATATATATATATATACCCAACAAACACAGAAGCATCGGGCCGGGGTCGGAAGGTTCCGGCCAGCCGATTTCACCACTGCCGGGCCGGCGCATTAGGTCAGTATCGTTTCCGTCACGGCTGTGTCCTCTCGCCCGCGACTACCCCGTCGACTGCCGGGCCGCTTCCGGTAGGATTCGAGCCATCGTTCATCCGACTACGAACCGTTAGGCAGCCGCGATTAAGCCATCGATGCGGACAGATAGCCGGAACGTAACCGGAGGTTGACGGGCCGGTTACGGGAGCAATAATTGGTGTCGACATACCGTCATCTACCCATCTCGTAAACAGCAATGTGCCGTAGGTCCGGGCATCATGCCAGCATTCTACCAGAATCGGACCGCCGGCATTTTTTCTAAGTTTTACGTAGGACCCTTTTGTTTATATGCTTTTTATTATTATTTATTTCATTGACGATTAACCTCTGATATCAACCCTTTCACTTTTATTATTATTATTATTTTTTTGCCTTCATATTTCTAGTATTCTTTCAGTTTTGCCTTATGTATTTTTAGGTATTACCAAATACTGATCTTTGTTATTACCTAAAAATTTGTATATGAATCGCTAGTTTACTTGTTAGAACAAAACCTCATTTTGCATTAAGATACATTTACCCAAATTTGAAAGTTAAGATAACATTAATACCAACCATTAAAGCTAAATCATCTTTCCACTCGATCTAAGGTTACAGTTTGTTTTTTTTAAATTTAGAATGAGATTATAGTACGTAAAACAGTACTACTTTAATAATTAACCCAAAAAATTTGTACTTCCCCAGTATAAAATTTATTAACATAATTTGATAAATTTATAAACATAAATTTGATACATTCTTCTAACCTGAGTAATGTGTAGTGTGTATGATGAAGCCCATCTTTGTGAGCTTGTGAAAACTTGCTCAGAATTTATTTAAATTATTTTTTGGTGTAGAGTTAATAAATGCTCTACAGATAAGAAAATTATTTTTTGCATAGTTTTGTGAATTAAAGAGTAATTCATTAAATTCTTATGTCATTTTAAAAAAATATTTTCTTTTCTATTATATTGGACTTAATATCCAACACTTGATAGTACTATTTTTGAGAAATAGTACTATGATAGTAATATCTTCTATTGTAATTTTGAGAAAAATTATACACACACATGTTTTTAAATACAGAAAAGAGCTGGTTTAAAGTAAAATAGTTTATTTAGAAAGTACATAGCACATTTACACAATTTTTTTCTATATTTTCTACAAAACAGGATCCTTTCGCTGTACCTCTGGCTCCATCTTTACAGCATCTAGGGAAAAAAAAGAAAGAGAAAATCAGTTCATAAATTTATGTGAAAGGAAAATGACTCCCATCCCCAGATATAATTTATGAATCAAAAGAATTTATTTAAATTATTTTTCTATGTAGAGTTAGTAAATGCTCTGCAGATAAGAAAATTATTTTTTGCATAGTTTTGTACATTAAAGGGTAATTTATTGTTGTAAAAATAGTTGATTGTTGAAAGTAGTTGAAAAATTCATTGTTGATAAAGTAGAATTAAATAAATCCAATTAGGAAATATAAATTCTGAGACAGGGGTTTAAAAAAACTTGATACAAAACAGCACCCAACACATGAGTGCAGTTTTAAATCTGTTGTCATTTTATTGATAACTACTTCCAAGAAGTAAATTCCTACCACATTTTTTTTGTAAAACCAATTACATACTGTGAAAACTACATCATGTAAAAAATATTTACTTGATTAAATAAATATACTAATAGAAAATAGTTATAAAATATTTGTTAAAGAGTATTCCCCTTTTCACTAAATTTCTCTCTGTACAGTAGAAAATCCAACCATGTCGATTAATTTGTTATTATAGATATAAATAAAATAGGGTAGATTGCCTTGATAAGAGTACAATTAAGTTTTTAATGTTGAGCATAATTTCAGCTCAACGTTGAAAGCTGAATCAGAGACTTGTCTATAATGACACCAAAATTTCCTCTTCACTATTGACAATAATGCTGTTGAAAGTAGAGAAACACAAGAATAAAGATTGAATGCTAAGTAAAACATTAGCATACAAAATCTTAAATTTCTAAATTTGATTACAACATGCCATAGAGAGCATTAATACAGATGCTGGGTCAGATTTAGAAATTTAAGATTTTATATAGTATTCAATCTTCATTCTTGTGTTTCTTTACTTTCAACGTGAGAGTGATTCTCGATAGTGAAAAGAAAATTTTGTTGTCATCTCAAGTCTCTCAGTCAGCTTTCAATTATTGTACTCTATCAAGGCATTCTAATCTATTTTATTTATATCTGTAATAACTAATCATTTAATTGACAGGATTGAATGTCTTACTGTACTGAGAAATTTAGTGAAAAGGGTGAATACTCTTTAACAACTAATCTATTACTATAATAATGAATAAAGTAAAACTTTATTATATGATGTAGCTTTCACAGTAATTGGTTTTACAAAAATTGTGGTAGATAGTAATTTGGGATACTAACTTCTGCATAGTATTTTAATAGAGCATATCTTTTGTTACTTAATTGTCAAATTATGGTGGGGATCTGTGTATAAAATATTTTTTTATTTGTGAGCAGCTGTTATTAGGGATAACCACAGTAAAAAATTATTCAAAATATACTATTTAGATTCAATAATTATTAACAATTGTTATGATATATTGTTTGATTAGTCTAGGTTAATTTGAAAAATGAGGTGGGTAATATTGACTAGCTGTCAATGTTGAGTGAAATGGCATAGATTATATTATAAAGCGTGAAAAAACACTTAGACTGTTTGAACCAAGCTTCTAACCCAAATTTAAGTTTTTAAAAAAATATTTTGCTAATGAGAGTATTTTCACAGATCTTAACAATGGAATAGAAAACCCGTATAGTCAACAAATTCATGGATAAACGATTCAGTTCTAAAAGCAAAAAGCCTGGTTTCTGTATACTGTTGTAACATGATTATTATAAAAGTATACAGAAACCAGGCCTTTTGCTTTTAGGGCTGCATCTTTTATCCATGACTTAGTTGACAATACAGGTGTTATGTTCCATTCCTTAGATCCATGAAAATATTTCCAATTTTAAAAGTTTCATTAAATTTTTTTTAAAATTTTGGTTAGAAGTTCGGTTTGAAAAGTTAAAAGTATTTTATTGCACTTTGTAAAATAATCTATGCTACTGCACTCAACATTGACAGCCAGTCAATCTTTGTATGCTTGCATCATTTTTCAACTTAACTTAGATAAACCAAATAATACACCATAAAAAAACCTACACACTTGCAAACATAACCTTATTATAGTCAACAATTATTTAATAATTAACTGAACCTAAATAATATATTTTGGAATATTTTTTTACTGCCCTTATCCTTACACTTTATAATAACAGCTGCTCACAAAAATATATTTTATGTGACAGATCTCCACCAAAATTTGACAATGAAATAATAAAATTAAATACTAGGCAGAAGTTAGTATTCCAAATGACATTCAACTACCTATTAGCTCATCAACGAATAATCTAATACATCTAAAAGCAATATTATTATTATTATTACTTCTGTAAGGAATTATGAATGAACCTCTAACTACTTCTCATGAAATTCTGATAATTAAATTAAAAAATTTTTAACATTAACTATCAAGAGTAAAATAACCCTTGGCATTTTATATCTTTATAATATAAAAATATAAAATTTTTTTTGGTAAGCAGTTATGATAAAAGACTTTCACAAGAGTCCCGGTTAACTGAAGTCCCTGAACTGCACTTTCAGACATACCTAATACTTTAATAACATGCTTGCCAGTTAAAAATATAATGAATAAAGGAAATCAATATCAATCCACAAATTACTGCAACCAAAGTTTATGAAAATGTTCGGATTAGCGTATAAAATATACAAAGAGAAATTTGAAAATTTGAGTTGTTTATTAATTAAGAATTATGTAATAAAAATATTTTTTATGGTTTTTCATAGAAAAATTCAAATTTAAGTACAAAAAATAAATTTTAAAAAAATATATTATCAACTTTGTGATTTTGCCCACAAGTTCACTGCTGAAAAAAATAAAGGATATCTAGAGAATAAAAAAAAAATGGGTTCAGTGAGGTTAAAATGAACTTACAGATTATGAATCGAGCACACTGCCAAGTGAGTTGTGGAATCTTTTCATGGAAATCACAATGTGAAGATGGATTCCAGTTTCAGAATTCTGTAAAGAAACCAATATTTTCTTACAATGCCATAATAAAAATTAGAGTGATTTGTGACACCAAGAAGCATTGAAAAGCAGAGTTCATTATTTATTTATTTATTTTACAAATGCCACACACTACCAAAAATAGCACCTATGCAATCAGTGTACGTGCTCTCCAATACTTCTCAACAAGATCAGTAAAACATTTTAGTGCAGAGCACTCGTCTATTTGCTTATCAGTGAAATAAAAAAGGTAGTATGACCCCCTTACATGTATACTTTGGACCATAGGCGTAGCGTGCTTCTAACATTTGGGACGGATACAAATTGAATTCAGCTAGGGCCCTTCTCAGCGCATTGACTACCGATCAATCCTTAAAATTTGAAATATGATTTTTTGAAATTGAGTAACAATAGAATTGATGTTTGAGTAGTATTCAAAAAGTTATACAATGAGAAAAATAAATGTAATATAAATAAAAGAAGAAAAAAAATGTAGCATGCTTCTAACATTTGGGACGGATACAAATTGAATTCAGCTAGGGCCCTTCTCAGCGCATTGACTACCGATCGATCCTTAAAATTTGAAATATGATTTTTTGAAATTGAGTAACAATAGAATTGGTTTGAGTAGTATTCAAAAAGTTATACAATGAGGAAAATAAATGTAATATAAATAAAAGAAAAAAAAATGTAGCATCGAATTTTTGTTATGGATCATATCATTGTTAAAAACTATGTTAGGGCTAAAGACATAATCGGTATTTTCAGTGTCACAGTTTGAAAAAAATGGGAAAAAACCAACTTTTTAAAAAGTTTTCTACAATTTTCTGATTTAACTGAACCAAAAATTTCTCCTCACATGAATTTTCAAATCAGATTAAGTGAAAATTACACATAATGGAATATGCACTGAGCATATAATTTAATACCAAAAATTGCCTGGTGATTAAAAGTTGAGAAGTAATCAGACTTTCAATGTGCTGAATATGTTTAGCACAATATTTAAATAAGACTTTAATATACATGAACTAGATTACTACCTCGCAAAACTTCCAAGAAACAATTTCAACTAACTATTGTATAACTTTCCATATAATTTGGCTTTCCATAAAACTCCAACTGATGTTCAGAATCAGTTGAGTTAGTTTTCAGGCACAACTTTATCAACATATTTAATTATGAAACTTTGAGAAAGTAAAGACAATTTACAATGCATTTCCCCCCATTTTTTAAACAGCTAAACAAGATGCTCAGTGGAATTTTAAAAAATTTAGTACAAATTTAGTACAGGATCAAAAATATAAAATAATGGTCTATTAGGATTTGAAGGATGATTATATACTTAAACAAGGGGGGTAGCAAAATAGGATATTGTTTAATAATAAAGTCAGTTGTTCAGTCAAGAAGTCAATTATTGTATTTTGATGATCAGAAATTTTATGTCTTAGAACATCAAGCAATTCAATTACCACATTTAATACATTTTCACCATCACTCATTACTGTTTTCATTTAATCCAAATTCTTTATATAAGTATTAAGACTTAAAATGGAATAAACATGTTTAACAGAGAGAAAAATTTATGGCATGCATAAAATTAAATTTTACCAAAATTTAAAATTACTTAGCCCATTAACTAATGATCTAATACATCCAAAAGCAATTTCCTTTTTACTACTTCTGTAATGAATTATCAACGAACCTCTAACAACTTATCAGGAAATTCTAAAAATATTTTTAAAATTTTAATGTTAACCATTAAGAATAAATAAAGCTTGGCACTTCACATTTTCATAATATAAATATCATTTTTCTGTTATTATAAAAGACTCTGTAAACCAGGCGTTTTGCTTTTTGGAACTGTATCTTGTATCCGTGAATTCATTGATTATACAGGAGTTCTATTCCATTATTAAGAAAGGGTTATTTCATTCACTTATCAAACACACATTTTGATATAATAAACCACAACTCACAATGGATGTCTTATCTACAATTTTATAAACAAACTTTGTCTATGAACACATTTTATATTTTCTAAATAAACCTTGGCATTTTATAATTTTATAATATAAATCTCTTTTTTTGGCAAGAGTTAAAGTCTTTCACAAGAGTCGTGTTAAATGAAATCCCCGGACTGCACTTTCTCACTCACCTAAAACCTTAACAAGCTTCACAGTTAAAAAAGAATAAATAAAGAAAATCAATATTCTATCCACAAATTATTGAGACCAAAGTTTATGAGAAAGTTCAGATTAGCGTCTAAGTTAAAAAAACTAATTTGAAATTTTTAGTTGTTTAATAAATATTTTTAGTTTTTTTCATAGAAAAAATTTAATTAGTTAAAAATAAATCTAAAAAAATATTAAAAACAGTGATTTGGGCCACAAGTCCACTGCTGAAAATAAAAGTATATCTCGAGAATAAAAAAAGGTAGGCTCAGTGGCGTTAAAAACTTACGCAGGTTTATGAGATCCAAGTGGTATTTGTCTTTCAAGCCTGAAGCTCTGAATAGATTCCAGTTTCAAAATTCTGTAAAAAAACCAATATTTTCTTATAATGCCATAATAAAAATTTAATGTTTTATCAAACCAAGAAGTATTGAAAAGTAGAGTTCTTTATAAACTTGCTTATCACTAATATAAAAAGGGGAAAAGAAACTAATTTTACCCTTTATATATATATATTAAGCCAATAAGTTCACATTTATTTTGCACAGCATGACAACAAAATAATTTCCAAAAGACCTTTAGAGATGAACAGCTTATAGATAGTTATTGAGAACATTCTCAGATTTATAAAAACTCTTATCGTACAATATCTATTACAATAAAGCAATTTTTTGTATGTACACATTCTGATAATCTACAAATCTATATACTTATAAATATATAATTTAAAAACATGGAATGCAAATTAATAAGTTAAGAAACAATTTATGTATCTAAATAGTCTATTTTGGAATAATTTTCACTGCCATCATCTCTAATAACACTGATAAAAGTGATTTCAAACACGATACAAATTAGAAAATTAAATGCACGTGGCATCTATATTGACACAAATTTAAAACTCTAAACTTCTCATTACTCCAGAGGTTCTTTGAATGAATTCAGGAATACAATGGAGTTCACATACATACAAAAATTAATAATTCTTGAAAATATATATACACTCAATTGCAAGAATATATACACTCAGTTGCAAAAAGTATGCACCATTATGTTATTCCTAAAGAGTGAAATTGTTTTATTTTATATCTTCAGAGAGAGTAGAAATATAATCTAAATATCAAAGCCAGTTCAAAATATTGATTAATAGCAATTGAAATTCAAAATGTTCCTTAAATAAGCTTTTTATTTAATGAGATATTCAAGATAAAAAAATGCTCCAATATTTGCTATTGTTTCAATATTTACTTGACATGTGGATACTGATTAAACAATATTTGATCTGGTTTTGAAATTTTGAATATATCTTTGCTCTCGATAGACATAAAGAAATTTCACCCAGTAGGAATAACATATACATATATAGCAATTGAGTGTACACATAGAACATTATAAATAGAATTTTAAAAAAATTATATTTTAAGGCTATTAAGATTATACATGAAAAATACCTATTAGTGTTTAGCATTTAAATTAAAATATATAATTATACTAAATACATTCTTTTAAATTATGAACACAAAAATTTTAAGAATATTTGTTCTTTATTTCTTTATAATGTATAAAATGCAGTGTATTTTATAAAGTTTACTCAAAACACAATTTGATAAGGAATTCAATAGATCCTTTTGTATGATTTACAAGTTCATTTTTAGAATCTTTTATAATGTGGAACGTTTTTGAATCCATCTTTTAACATTTAGACATGGATAATTTGTTGCCTATTGATACCTGGCAATAAGAACATTGTAAAATATATTTAATAGGAAAATGGACAATTTTTCCACCATTGAATACTATGCATGAATTTACTATGGAGGAATCATGTGTAACTGATTTATCAATCCAGTAGTAAAAAAATGTTTAATTTGGATTAACATATTAAAAAAAATTTCATTATAATTTTCTTTCAAATTTCTTTAAAGAAATAAAATGGAAAATATTATACTGGAAATGAAAATACATTTTTATTTTTCAACTATGTAGATTTGGAATTGATATTTGTGTCATGTATTTTATACTTTCTAAAGGATATAAAAATCTAAATAGTGCGTACAAATTACAATTCTAAATATTAATTTAATTAGCAAATACTTAAGACTTTCACAAGAGTCCATTTACTTCCTTTGTCCATCTAAAATATTAACTGAAACACGAATCTTAAATTATTCCGAAACAAAATGTTTTTATTTATACATACGAAAGTGCTCGTAAGTGCCATAAGTATTGCTAATTCAATACACTCAGTTCAGTAGAGTTTGATCTGAAATATGGTCAATTCATATATAACTTGGATTAAAACACTATCTTATAACAGAAATAGAATAATGTTCACTATGTAAGGGTGTTAAATAAAATCTAAAGGCAATAATTTAAGACTAACGAATGAAACTTACTTGTGGATTAATTTCAACGAACTTGTAATCAATCTTTAATGGCGCCTTTTCAATCACGTGCAACTGAATGTCCAATCAGATGACACTAGTGCATTGTAGTATGACGAGGCGAAAAAAAAAGATGGTTTGAAATTTCATTATGCTATAGCTTTCAAAAGCTGCCTTTTGGTATTGAATATAAAATTTTATTGCTCTACTGAAATATTTTTCAGGTGCTTCAAAATAGATATTTTTGTGAAAAGAGATAAAATTCTTTTTTTCTGTTTATTTTATGGTATATTAAATTAATAATATATATTTTTTGTAAATAAAATATTCAAAATATTTTTACAAGAAACTTAGGTATTTCTAAGTATTTCTAATTTTAGATGTCATTACAGAACAACTGATTTTGTAGAATTTCGCAATTTTCATCATCTTAATTTTACAGTAGTATATTCTTATAATACACATTGGAATGAAAAAAACAATTTTTAATTAACGGACCTTAGTTAAAATAAACAAATCACATTTATTTAGAAAAATATTAATGTAATGTCTTTAAAGGCAAAGTGTTATTTTGAAATAAACATTCATATTTTTCAAAAGTCCATAGTAATCATACATGGTTTGCTTTACTTATTTCACTGACACATTGAATTGCTTTCTGTTTGTCATCAGAAATATGCCTCTTCATAGGAAGTCCTGTTACTTTAACATCATTCCATTCAATCATATCAATATAATCCTTGGCATCAAAGTTTATACGTTGAAATAAAAACTTTTTGATGCCACCTTCATTTTCAGCCCTTGCTTTTAGATTCCGGGGTAATCCAAGCTCTCTCTTACATGACTGCGATCATCTGATATCATACAAAGGACGAGATTTTCAGAAGCAGATTTCTGGCACTGGAAAATGTATATAAGATAGCATAATAGCATTTTTCAATGACAACAACCAGAATTTAAACATTACTGTAATTGGAATGGGTGGAACTGCCGTGAACACTGGATTGAATAATGGTGTGGTTCGTTTCTTTGAAAAGGAATTAAGAAGGCCACTGCAGTGGTTGATTTGTCTATTTCATGGAAATGAACTGCGCCTACGTCCTAATTGGAGGAGAAATAGGTAAACAACTAGAAAACTGCTATGAACTTCCAGTAATTGAATTATCACCTATTGAAAATGGCATTCCATTACTAGAAATTAAGGATGATTTAAGTGTGGACCCAAAATATTTGTTAGAAATGTCTAATGCAATCTCTGTTGGAAGGTGCTCTTCTGATTTGTCTATGAGAAAACCAGGAAAACTTTGTTATTCATGATAGCTTACATTAGCAAACCGAATACTTCACTTGTATGTGGGAACAGAATGTACTGCAAAAAAATCTCCGAATACTGACTGAGTACATTTGTAAGTATATGCATCTGTTTCGTTTCACATAAAGCTGAAACTATCTTATATCCATGGATCGAAGCACTTGTGGAAACTTGTAAGCTATTCACGTTACCTCCATCAGACTCTTAAAAATGTAATTGACCCAGTCATTCAAAGAAATTCGTACTTCGCTGCTTCTGAAAATCTCCTCTTATGTATGATATCAGTTGATCGCAGCCACGTAAGACAGCTTGGATTACGCCGGATTCTAAAAGCAAGGACTGAAAAATGAAGGGGGCATTGGAAAGTTTTAAGTTCAACGTATAAACTTTGATGCCAAGGATTATATTGATATGATTGTACGTAAAGATGTTAAAGTAACAGAACGAGGCATATTTCTGATTATAAACTAGGAAGCAAAATAATCTGATCAGGAGAGTCAACGTACTGACTTCAGCAATTTTCCATGTCACACACAAGCAGTAGAAAGGATTGTTAAATTCGTTACCGAGTCACCCTTACCCGTCCGTGGCACTTCTGCAAGAGTTGCATTGATAAAAACGAAAATACATTCTCAAAAGATAATGCCAAAATTTAATAATAAAAACAAAACAAAACACAATTCAATGTGTCAGTGAAATAAGTAATGGAAACCATGTGTGATTACTATGGACTTTTGAAAAACATGAATTTCTTTTTTTTCAAAATAACGTTTAACATCCCCAATCTCAAAGAACTTTTTAATCTTATGCACAGTAAGTGTGCGTTTAAATTTTCTTCTACACCCACTTTGATTATATTCCTAAATCTGAAAAAGTTAAACCTCTGAATCAGGCTGATGAGCTTAAAGCAGGGTGTTTAACCTTTTGCAGCATCTGGGCCACATGGTAAATTTTTTCAAGGCAGGCGGGCCGCATAAAAAAGTCAACTACATTCAAAAGTTTAGTTTTATTATGAAAATGAAAAATACATTGTATATGTAATGTATAAAATATTATAATCTTGGTATGCAATGTGATGTGGTAATTTTGAACGAAATCGAACATAATGTGATTTTTTAAATTTTGGTCTAAAGCGAATTGCTCTCGACTCTAACTTAACTAGCATTAATGATCGAATCAATCTCTCAAACCAATTTTCTATCCTAGGAAACTGTCGTAATCCGGAGGAAAGAAATTCCCGCTGCTAATGATGAATTTCCTGTTAGGCGGGAAACCAAACCTGAGCCATGTTTTTTTTTTTAATGGCGGAAGGGTACAAAGATACCCTCAACAAAATGTACAACCTAGTCAAAATTCAATATCCCAAATCAATTTCATGAAACTTTCTCAAAATCTTATCTGAAAACATTACTGCAATTGGATTAATATCGGACCTTTCAAAATTACTTATTTACTTACGCATTGAATTTTTTGGAAAAAAAATCCCAAAACCGAACGGCGACTTAAAAATTAAAATTTATGTTCCGATCTTAATATTTCAAATCTTACCCAGTCCATTAATTGTTCACAGGTTAATTCTGATAGTGTTATTCTGATAGTGTGGTTTCTGATAGTGTTTAACATTTTTCCTTTATTTTCTGTTCCATGCGAGGCAGTTTCCTCTTATTGAAGTTCCACACTTGATACCCTATCAGGGAATGCTGGTGTGGGGCGTTCGTTTTTGCTTCCCATGCTTCAGTCCTCGGTTCGATCCTGCAAAGTGCAGTTCTGTTATCTGTACTCACGGATGTTCAAACCTGCCAATTTAATTTATTAAATATAACTTACTTATTATTTTAAACTTAATTGCCTTATTTTTATTTCTAACATTTATTTAAACTAATTTTTTTGCCTTTTTTTTTCTTATTGTAAATATTATTTCTCGTATCCTGATTCAATTACAAAAAAAAACAATGTAATATATATTCTTCAATGTACGTACTGAGGATAAAGGGTCTTATTTTTGATATTTTTTGGTGTCTCATGACATCTACTGTCTATGTCTCTGACATTACATTACATTAATATTTTTCTAAATATGTGTGATTTGTTTATTTTAACTAAGGTCTGAAAATTTAAAATTCTTTTTCTTTCATTCAAATTTGTATTATAAGAATATGTTACTGTAAAATTAATACGATGAAATTCGAGAAAAATTCTACAAAATCAGTTGTTTTATAATGGCATCTAACAATTAGAAATACTTAGAATATGTAAATTTCCTGAAAAATATATTTTGAATATTTTATCTACAAAAATATATATTATTATTTTAATATAATATAGAAGAAATTTAAAAAAATACAAATTTTATCACTATTTCCTCTCTTATAAATAAAGAGTGGTGAAACAAGGACCCATTTTTAAGTAGATATTTAATTTCTCCAGTAATATATAAAATTGAAACTAATTTTCATCTGTTTTTATAAGCTTCTAGGGAGTTAAAAACATACACACAGAATACAATCTTTACATACAAGGAAAATTATGTGAATTTTTTCACATAATACAATTATACAATTTCACATAATACTTTTCACATAATACAATCTTTACATACAAGGAAAATTATGGGAATTTTCCGCGTAAAAGAAGTTTCACAACAATGAAATAATATTTTTGAAAAGTCTGTTAAATTTAATCTTCGCCTTCCCTTTCAAATCCATAATTCTGATGCAGATATCTGTTACTTGTGGTTACGAATCGGAGGTACAGTTCCGGGACGATGCAGGGTAAACGATTTCGGTGCGATTCATATCAACCCATAACAGGCCCTGAAACACGTAAACGGAAAGCGTTTCCCCTTCGGAGGTTCGTAAACAACCCGCCAGTGGCCCGACAAAATTCTCCCGTACTTGTCGTTCAACCGGTGCCTCCAGCACTGGCCCGATAAGCTGCCGTCAGTCCTGTGTTTGTTGGGTATATATATATATATATATATATATATATATATATATATATATAAATATATATATATATATATATATATAAATATATATATATAATATATATATATATATAAATATATATATATATATATATATATATATATATATATATAATTATATATATATATATATATATATATAATATATATATATATATATATATATATATATATATATATATATATATATATATATATATAAATATATATATATATATATATATATATATATATATATATATAAATATATATATATATATATATATATATATATATAATATATATATATATATAGAGAGAGAGAGAGAGAGAGAGTGACAAAGAGACGGAGAGATTGATAGATAGATAGAGGGAGAGAGAGAATGAGAGAGGATTTTCCCTGGTTTACTAACCCTGATAGAATATATCAGAAAGTCTTTGTGGTTACATGAATAAAATTTTGTACAGCTGTTTTATTTTCATTAAACTTTTTTCATGATTTTTAGTTCATATAAAAGTTTTTTTTTAAATGTTCTCTGAATCAAAAATTACACTAAAAAGATACCTTTTCCCTTTAAAAAGGGTAAATATTTAATAAACAAAACCTTAATAAATTCTGAAGAAATATTATTTTGAAAAGTTCTCTATGAATGAAAGTTAAAAAATTTGGAAATATAGCAATTGGTTCATTTGATATTTCAAAAACTAAACATACATTAAATGTTAAAATAAAATATTTTAAAGATGATTTGAAGTTTTTTTTAGTTTTTTAATGATTTTTATAAAGATACATATATAAGGAATCGAACTATTACAAAGTGTGTAAATAACGAAAATAAAATTTTGAGCCTAGTATTGCCTTAAACTTAAATATGTTAATTGAAATTATTTTTAGAGAGCACTAGATGCCGTAGCTTCTTGAAATGTTGCTGCATAATTTCTATTTCTCCAATTTTGGTTTTTTATTACCACTTTTACACTTACATTTTTTCCCTCCAATCAATTTTAGAATAGCCTTGTAGCTATAAGAAACTACAACAAGACCCGTTTTCATTAAATTTGTTGAAAGTGAGCTTCATTTTTTTAGTACTTTTTTGAACTGAAAAAAAACAAAGCTTGGGATTTTTCCGCTGTCTCTTTTTTTCCAAAATCTCATTCAGATAACTTTTTATGTCGTTGTTTTTAAAACAATTAAAACTCCACAAAAGTACAAATATTTATTCATTTGACTCAAAGCAATTTTTATTTTTGAAGTCGAACTTTTCGAATTTATAAAGTTTTCATCTCATCCACTCCTGGATACACTGGTCTATAAAAGAGATGCATTCTGCCTGATGTATCAGTTCTCAGTTATATCGTAGCAAAATACAATTCAATTCTCGATACAATATAATACAATTCAGTTTCAAAGCAATACAATACAATACAGTACAACTATATATATATATATGTATATATATATATATATATATATATATATATATATATATATATCTATATATATATATATATATATTATATATATATATATATATATATATTATATATATATATATATGCCGGACTTGACTCTCACGCTCAATCTATTAGAGCAATTTCGACCTCTTTGGAATCATAATGCAGTCTGTGAACCGGTTGTGAGAACACTCGTCATACTTTAAACTCTTGAAAAGGTAATAATCCAAGCTTGAACAACACAAAGATCAGTCGGTACTCTTTCCTAAACATCTTTATTAATTTCTAATTAATTACTCAGCTCCAAATCGTTATTGTTACGCCCCATTCCCCTTTAGAATCTGTGCGCCTAACGGCACACGTCTGCTCCCTTCCTAAGTCACCATGGATCTGAAAATCTTCTTTGTTTCCAACCTTAAAACCAACGCTTAGTGACGCTCATTAATTATTCATTTCGTCATATCGAATGTTCTTTTCGCTGAGCTCAGCATTTCCTTTCTTAGCGCCAGCTCAAGGCTACGTCTACCTAAAATCCTCTCTGTGGTTCTTCGAAATTGAATCAAGCCGACCCATTAATTCTATTTTCACTGCAATACATTACGCCACTTATTTGAACTCCCAGACTTTTTAATTGTTAAAGCCTATATTTTACTAACTAAAATCCCGTTTTAAGGTCGCGCGATCGCCCCCCATATTTAATAGCCTTACATATATATATATATATATATATATATATAAAATTACATAAAATTTTCTTCTCATTCATTTCAGGATACACGGATTTATAAAAGAGAGGCTTTGTGCCTGATGTATCAATTCCCAGTTATACTGTAATAAAATGCAATTCAATTCTCGGTACAATACAATACAATTCAATTCTCAGAACGAATAAAATTATAAAATTATATAAAAAATTTTCCTCTCATCCTGTTTAAGATACACAGATCTATAAAAGAGATGCGTTGCACTTGATGCATCAATTCCTAGTTACACTATAAAAAAAATACAATTCAATTCTCCGAAAGAATAAAATTATAAAAAAATATATAAAATTTTAATCTCATCCACTTCAGGATACACAGATTTATAAAAGAGGTGTGTTGTGCCTGATGTATCAATTCCCGGCTACTCTATAACGTAATACAATTAAATTCTCTGTACAATACAATAGAATTCAATTCTCAGAAAGAATAAAATTTTAAAATTATACAAAATTTTCATCTCATCCATTTCAAGATACATGGATTTATAAATGAGATGCTTTGTGCCTGATGTATCAATTCCCAGTTATACTGTAATAAAATACAATTCAATTCTCGGTACAATACAATACAATTCAATTCTCAGAAAGAATAAAATTATAAAATTTTATAAAACTTTCATCTCATCCATTTCAGGTTACACGGATCTATAAAAGAGATGCGGTGCGCCTGATGTATCAATTCCCAGTTATATTGTAATAAAATATAATTCAGTTCTCGGTACAATACAATACAATTCAATTTTCAGAAAGAATAAAATTATAAAAATTACATAAAATATTCATCTCATTCCCTTAAGGATACATGGATCTATAAAAAAGATGGGTTGTGCCCGATGTATCAATTCCCAGTTATTCTGCAACAAAATACAATTCAATTGTCGGTGTACAGAAACACTCGTTTCTGCGGAGACAATAGCCAGTGCTCACGCATCTATGATATATTATCGCTAACTTTCAGCAAGAAGGCAATACATGAATCACCTAAGCTATTTACTTTCAATAAACGACTCACTTCTCCGCAAAAACAACGATACGATAAAATATGAAGGCCGAGAACCTCATTCGTTTTCCACGACCGTCTACAACACGATTGACTGAAAGAACGAAAATTCAGCCCAGAAAGAAGATGAAAGGAGAAAAAAAACGCTAGGTATGAATCATGGTTTGGAATTTTAGATTAAACGAGGAATATATTGCATTTATTCTCTCTATTTTTGAAAAAAATAGATAAATTTCATTGCGAAAAATACTAAAATTGATTTTTGAAGACATGATTAAAATTAGTGTGCTATTAATTTAATATAGCGGCATTAATTTAACATGCTTTGCGTTTTAAAATACTTTTAAACAGCATAAGAAATAATGTTTTGGTATATTTCGTATTATGAATTTTTTTACGTGTGTAAAATGTTAAAATAAATTTTATATTTAACCTCAGTATATAGTGACTATTACATCCTGTATTTTATGTATTGAATTTTGACTAATGAGCCCTTTAATGCGATGCAGTAATTTAGCTGAAATTTAAGAGAAAAAAGTGTTGTCCATATGGATAGTTTACCGCTCGTGAAGGACTTTAAAAAAACTTTTCCTGTGCGAAATACCGATTGCAAGATGAGTTAGATTTTTACCTTTTAACACTACTTTCAAAGTATGTAGAACGAAATGTAGAAATTAAAGATTTACCTATTATAAGGTCTTATGAACTATCCAGACAGATCAAATCAATGTGTACGTACCGGAAATTAATCTATATATCTTTAATTATTTCGAAATATTTAATAATATTGCCCCATCATCCAATAATATCAGAATATTGAGTATTTTCGTAGGACGTTCTATCAGGACGTTGAAGATTTTTCTTTTTTTATGTCCAATAGCAATGTTGCTGTAAGAAAAGTTTCGATTTGATGTGCAGTGTGGTTGCTATAATGGACTTTTAGATGCATGAATTTGCGCAAAACAAACTGGATGAAAATTATTAGGCTCACTATAAAAATACTTAAATTTAGCTTAATATAATTTATTTGATTATTACTCTGACTACAATACATTTATTTTTATTTGGAGCAATTTGTCCACTTAGTTACTCAAATCACTTTATTAAAATCACTAAGTTTATTTAAACAGGCAATATGAATGAGGAGGAAAAACTTTAAATTAAATGTAACAATTTCCGGAAATTAGATAGGCCGAAAATAAATTATCTCCGAGGTTGACTTAAGATTTTAATTATAGCAGTCCACTGTGTGATTTGCGATAGGAGGAGAATATCCAGTGATGCATTTTATTGAAACACTTCTTGATATTAGCAGAAATTTAACTGGGCAATAAAATATGTAGTCACTTGTTAATACCCCATTTATGTCAACAAATATGCAACTAATCATCTCTTCTGGTACATCCACAACTCTGTTAGATGTATGGCATACACGCTGTAATCATGCTAATAAGAACATTCAACATTTTAACATCTTTGTTAGCATTCTACCTTCATGATGACAATTTTTGCTTTTCGGGTGTCAATTTGCAGTTCTTGTCTGTCAGACTTAACTTATAGAACACATTTGGTTCATCCCTATTATACATAACAGAAGCCATAGAAAATTTTTGTGTGGCTTCAGATAACTCTGCAATAAACTTTCTGAATATATGCATACACCCGTACACATATTTAAAATTTAAAACTTTTATATAATGAATTCGGATAGAAAATTCAGAAAAAAACAAATCCAGTAGTTAGTGTTTTACTTAGTGAAAATATACATATATATACATACATATATACATACATATATATATATATATACATATATATATATATATATATATATATATATATATATATATATATATATATATATATATATATATATATATATATATATATATAAAGAGAGAGAGAGAGAGAAGAGATAGTTAAATATAGATATATAAGTAATGAAATTCACGGAGTAACGGTGAAATATCAGGCCGGCGATCTCTTAGCGTATCAGGATATTCGAGGAAATTTCCGGTAGTCGTGAAGAGCTGCTGGGAAAGGCACACCGACAGGAAGTCAGGAGTGAAAAACGTGCTTCCATTGTCTTAAACTTATTTTAATCTTGTATTCATTACTTATATCACTCACTGGACATCTTACAACATTGGTCATGCCTTACATTTAAGCACGGATATATCACATTTTTGACAGTCAAGTACTCCGGAAGCCGCCTGAGCTGTGCATAATGGTTAAAAAACTCGCAGCGCAAATTACTGCGTGTTATTAGGACGACATCAGACAGGCAAAATCCACGGCGAACGCTATCGGTGTAGGAGGTGCGGCGCGTTAAATCTTTTAATTGGTTAGTTAAAACCATCTGACCTCGCATGTCATATGAGGTGATCTTGCATCGGACGACTGGATCTTTCTAGAACATTACGCCACACTGCTTTTAAAAACAATTCTAGCTTCTACACGTGGACTAGGGGAAAATATAATCGGTTAGTTTGGTTACCGTTAGATCAGAATTTGAATCAAGGGGCGACACTTTATTGAGATAAAATGGAAGAATTTCGAATTGGCGTTTAATTACTGAAAGTGAAATGATATTTTTTCATATATATATATATATATATATTTATAAATGCAGTTATAGGACGAGCACAGTAGCTTAAAAATTTCAAAATAACAAATTAAGGCTTTAAAAAAATAACATCTTATATGGTATTATACATATGATGTTATGATTTCAGAAGAGGGTGTTATGATTCGCAAGAGGGAGCGAAAGAATGTTGTAGAATGCAAAAGAAAAAAACTATAAAGCTACTCTAGTACAGTGAGATGTTAGACCCGAATATGAAGGCAATTATATTTAAAAAAAGGAATCGCTCTCTGTAAACGATAACTTTTTGTCAAAGGAGACATTATAATTTGTTTATTTCATTTATATATTTACAAATGCATGAAAAGAGAGGGGAAACTATATTTTAATGCTTGCGAAGTCGCGTGGTTTTATGTATGAGTATTTGCCTGTCAGCCACTTTTAAGTATCAAAAAAGACCTTAGTTGCGCGCTAAACCAACCAATCAACGAACCAATTTAGATATCATCTTGAAATCGTGAAACCATTGTAAAACAGTTAGGGTGTTTTATGTAAGTTCCTTCGTTTCTCAAATGCGTTCGTTCGAATACTATCATTACAATTATTTCACTTAGCAATGTACAGTAGTACGACTCCTATTTTTCTTTTTGTTTTGCTCTAATTCTCCAAATAGTTTCATCAAGAGTATTTTACTTTAACATAATTTTTTTCCACTTAAAAATAAAATTTATAATCATCAACTGGCTGTACTGGAATTGAACTCTGGTGTTTTAATTTTGCTGCGAATATTCTACAAAGTGAACTATCCCTATCTTTACTTGGTGCTCTTCTTCAATTCCGAATGCATAAACGAACGAGTTTTTTACATTTTCAAATTTTCCCATTGGATAGAATCACAAGCTTTAAAAATATTCCTAACTGGCTAGTAAAAAAAAATTAATGTAAAAAGGGGAGTTTTACTTTTTGAAAAATAACATTCTGAAATAACCCTTATTTTCTTTACAAGATTGTTTAATTAGACAGTTATTAAACTAAATTTTATCTATCCATGCATATTATTATATATTTAACATTTTATTAGTAAATTCCCATTCCTATTGACAGTGGAATTACAATGACAACTACTGTGTCATTGATAGACGCTCTATTCATCTAATGCGTTGTTTTCACCTTAAATATAATGAGTATTTTACATAATTCACTACCGATGTCGACTTGATGTTCACACCAGATATTCGGTATGTTACCAGAGTAAGAGATATTTTCGCTAACTTAAAATTAGATCCCCTCCCAAGATTCTAGTAATCTGATGAAAACGAAAGCTTCTTAACAAACAAAAGGTTTTACTGAATGATCTTTTAAAGTTTATGACTAATAATTTAAAATTACAGGCAAAACTCGTAGCTACCAATCAATCGTACCTAAAAAAAAATATCGTGTCAATACAACTTGGATAATTGGTCTGTTTTCTTATTCCGTTTTGGGGTCTCAAAATTATGTTCATTATAGAAGACCTTTCCAATTACATCGTCGTAGTTTCTACTTCTGCTTGCTCCTTCTTTAATCTATTCCAATTGTTCTTTAACCAATTGCCTTTATATAATTGTCTCTTTAATTTAATTGTTGTATGTCTCCTTTTATCTACTGCAAGAGGCACTTTCTGATCACGTAGATTAGCCTTGTTATCATAGGCAGCGTTCTTTTTTACATGCAAAAATATACACGAGAGGTCTTTGCCAAGATTTGAGAGCGAAAAGCGAATTTAATGGATTTCAAATGAAGCAATTCCTATCAAGAAATGGATATAAATACTCGGAATTTAGTAATAATATATAGATTTTTATTATTACCTGAACTAACACTGTTGAAAAATATTGCTTATATAATAGCAAGTTAAAAAATCAAATTTTCAATTAAAAAGGACCACTTGAGTTATTACACGTATCTCGTACAGCAAAATGAAAAAAAAAATTATAATTAAAATTTAGCAAAACATGTAAACCTATTACAGAAAAATAATTTTCTTTTCTCAAGTACTTTAAGGGAATATCGCGTTGAATAATTCCCTAAATGCAAGACTTTATTTTTTTACTCTGAACAAGCAATGAAATTCTCGAAAAGATCACCAAGTATGTGTATGTCAAGGTTTGAGTGCGTAAAAGGGATAACAAGCCTGTCTAAACTGGGAAATTCTGAAAATCGAGTCACAGTCCCCTTTTTAGAAAATTAGTTTTACCCGTTTTTTCAAAGTGGTGACCGAAAAAGAGGTACCACAGGAAAATTAAGGAAATTATTTTTACATCGTAATCATGGCTGAAGAGAATAAATGGCGAGTAAACGAATAATATTAGTAAAACACGGGAAGCTGGAGAAAGTTTAACTCTTCCAGTGCCCTAGTTGGGAGATTTACTTCTCAGAAAATATTATTTCCTAGAATTATTTCTTCGTTAGTAGGATTTTATATATAGAAATTCAAATTATTAAAAAAATGCAAATTATATATTTATTATATATATATATATATATATATATATATATATATATATATATATATATATATATATATATATATATATACTGTAAGAGCTATATACATAAACGAAATTTTTTTTCTTCCAGTAATAATTAATAATGCATAATGTTTTCTCCATTTTAACCTTTCTTTACAATTACTTATTTTCCAATTATTCTCTTTTATTATTATTTCATCAGAATTTTTTTTAGAAAATTTTATGTTCTTTCCCATCTTAATTTTGTTTTAACTCCCAAGTGCTTACACTAACAGCTTAACTTACTCTTTTGGAGGAAAATTTGTTTGTTTATATACAAATTGAAACTTATTTATGGGATATCTCTTAAAAGAGAAGGACCTCAGTATCGGTGTAACACATTTCCTGATAAGTGCAGTTGTCGTAAAAATGATCCACACAGCTGAAGAAACTATCACAGAAAAGAAGTTATGAATTATTATTTCGCTGTGATACCTGAATGTTATCGGCCAATATCTTCTCTCTTTCCTGCTCCGTAAAAAAATAAAAATCCTCAATATCTTTGAAAATGTATTAAACTTATTATACCCTGAGTACTTTAAATTATCTTACTTATTCTTTAATAAAAAAAATATCTAATAGCTTTGATTTAGTGCAATTTTATTCTTCAAACAAATATATAACTGACCACCCTGTAAAATTGATGGCTTGTTTTCTTTTCTCCAACAGAAATCCTCCAAGAGTATATTCCGTTTAATCAATCTGCTGTAGATTACTCTTTTTCGAGAACTTCAAATGGCAGACAAGCCAAAAAACAAACAAAAAACCTTAACATTATTAATACTTTATTAAACTTACTGTACCCTGAATATCTTAAATAAATTTATTTTACTTCTAATGAAAAAATACCAATGGCTTAGATTTAGTAGTATTTGATTCTTCAAGCAAATATATAAATGACCATCCGGAATTGATGGCTTATTTCCTTTTCTCAAACAGGCGTGAAGATATCATAAAAGATTATTTTCTGTTTATTCTGTGTTGTAATTACTTTTTTTCTACAACTTCAAATAACCGACAAGCAAATAAGGATTTACCAAAATTACTAATAAACAGGTAGGGAGAATAGATATGTTGGGGACCACAAAATATTAAATTTCTGGGGATGAAATATTACAAAAGTAATCCGTTTCTAGGTGATTTTGAGCATGTCTTTGAATGATGGCTGTTTGAAATAGAGAGGGACACTTTTTCACTTCTTTAACGGAGATATTTCAACGGTAAAATTCGGTCCTACATTCATGAAAACGTGCAAAACTTTGCATTTATGTAAAGCACAGTTGTTAATTAAAAGAAGGGTGTGATAAAGTATATTGTTAGTTCTGTCTTCAGTTCCTAACAAATTTTTCAGTCTCTAAAACTTCTTTCTAAAATTGCTTCATTTTTTTCTCTTTATATATTGATGGATTTATGTTACACTCTGATTAAAACTGAGGCTACTTGTCCCAAGGTCGAGTTATAAGCGAGTAATAGTAACAATTAATATACTGGCTTAAACTATATTTTTGAAATCTCCGAGGTGATTATTGCTCTTCACCCACTACGACCTGAGACACTATGACTTCATGGAGCTAATGTGGTTGGGTTTAAGACACTACAACAACAAAAACTTAATTTTTAAAAAATCAAAATATTTTAAAGAACAAATATTTGCCTTCGTTATGGATTTTGATTATAATCTAGAGACTGAAAATATTGCCTAAACAAACTTTTCTTCTGATCCGACAAATAAGAATCAATATCGAATGTAAACTCCCTGAAGCCAAAATCCCAGACATCCAATGCGTTTGTCTTTAAATAAGCTGAAATGATTCGAGGGCTCATATTTGCTTCCAAATGGGATGGGTTTTTTTTACGAAATTTCTTTATTGAATATTTGAAAAAAATTTGCTTTCATTTTCTAGAAAATATTTGAAAATATTTACACTGGCCGATGAAAAGGACTATCATTCAGACATAAATCTATTTAAACATCGTAATTTTTCGCGATTTAAACTTGCCTTCTATATTGAAAACAGATGTTAAAGTTCTGTATTACCTCCTTTTTAAACTACACTGCTAAAAAAAATTAGGGGAGCAAGCAAAGAAGTTAAGAAAACAGTGCAAGACAGCCACGTATTGGCATAAAATGAATAGTACAAGCGTATCAATACGCAATACAGAAAAAAAGACCTAAAAAAATTTGTAATTAAGCTTTAATTCTTTGAAAATATGGGAAAAACATGAAAAGATGATTTAGGGCAACAATTTGGTTACATGTAAACGATAAAAAAAGTATTGTTTAGAAATCATGCAAGATTTTTAATATGGCGTGTGGTCTCCTCGAACACCTAAGACTGTTGCACACCTGTTTTCCATGGATGCGATGATGTTATCGTTAAGACTTTGGGGAATACTGTTCCACTCCTCAAGAAGTGCAATCTCCAAGTCTCGGAGAGTAAAAGAAGGCCTTGGTCTCGCAGCAATGCGTCGTAAGAGCATGTCCCAAACATGCTCGATTGGATTCAGATCAGGAGAGCACGCTGGCCATTCAATGCGCTGTATTGTTTCAGCTTCAAGCATGTTCTCCACAAGACGAGCTGTATGCGGTCTGGCATTATCATGCTGGAAAACAAAGAAATCTCCAATGGCTACAGCGTACGGTATGACATGAGGTCTCACTATCTTGTCTGCATACCTTCGGGCCGTCAAAGTACCATTCAGAATGATATTCAGGTCCGTACGTCCACCTATGCTGATTCCACCCCATACCATAAAACCAGCTCGTCTGTATTGTGACCTTTCACGACGAATGTGGGGTTATTTCGAGTACCCCTTTCCCTCCATACCAAAACACGTTGGGTGTCACACTCTAGACTGAATCGGGACTCGTCTGTAAACAGCACTTGGCTCCAATCATGTTGCTCCCAATCTCGATGTTCAGCAGCCCATCTTCTTCGGGCCGCAAGGTGGCGTGAGGTCAACGGAATGCAGACCATTGGCCTACGTGCATAGAGACCTCCCTGATGAAGCCTATTACGTAGTGTTTGGCTGGACACCCTTCGTCCTGTTGCCAAGAACAACTGTCTTTGCAGCTGAGTAGCATTGTCTGTTCTGTTACGACGAGCTGTTAACAGTATATACCGGTCATCAGTTACTGTAGTGGCGCGTGGCCGACCTCACCCTGGTCGACGTCTAACATTCCCTGTTTCTTGGAATCGATTCCACAGCTTTGCAACGACACATCTGGCGACTCCAACAGCGTTCGTGACACTACGTTGTGTTTGCCCGGATTCAAGTCTGCCTATAGTACGTCATGCCATGGATTCCGGTAAATCACGTTGTTGAGACATTTCCAAGTCACCTTTTCTCAAAAAGAATAACTGAGCAATCGAATTTCACAGTTAAGGAAGTGAAACAGACGTTTCTGCAACATCCCGATTTCCGCCCTTATGTTCTTTTTCTGGTTTTCGACGTCATGAACTTTGATTTGCATATGAAGTTTTCTTCTTCTGATTTCTGCTAGGCTTTAAATTATGGATGATTTCTTTTATGTTACTTACCGGTGCAATTATTTGCGTAATTTCGTTAAAACCATGTGCTCCCCTAATTGTTTTGAGCAGTGTATTTTGTAAAATTATAATCGAGTATTTCTTTTAGTTATCATGAAAATATATACGGTTTGTATCAATTTTTGTAGCATGTTCTGATACAAAATAAAATTGCAGATTCTGAAACTGACTTAGTATATTCAGAATAAGTCTATATCTATATATATATATATATATATATATATATATATATATATATATATATATATATATATATATATGTGTGTGTGTGTGTGTGTATTATAATAATATAAACAATTCAACGTAAGAATAAAAATTAAAAGTGCTTGTTTTCTGTTTGTTTTTGTCTACATTCTTCCTATAATTATCTTGCTATGTTGTATTATTTCTTTTTAGTTATATATGTATATATATATATATATATATATATATATATTATATATATATATATATATATATATATATATATATATATATTTATATATATATATATATATATATATATATATATATATATATATATATATATATATATATATATATATATATATATTTACCAGACTTTTACACCAGATACACCGGCAGGTATCTAAATGTATTTTCAAACGTATAAAATACATATATATGTACGTTTTTCGATATTCAGTAATAGTTTTCTCTTGTAAAAGAATTTGAAATTCTCAGCTTTGCATTTCATGAGCATATTCGATTTAGAAATAGGTGCAACTGTACAGGATACGGAAAATTCTGAATTTTAGTAAACATTTCGAATCTAAGCATTAGTTTGCTTCAGAATGAACTCTTAGTATATTCTCTATAGAGAGTTTATAGAAAGAGCACGTTAATCATTGTTAATAGTATTTTCTGCTCTTCGTAAGGTACTAAACAACCACGGAGTCCTCACAGGTACTGAATTTTTTAAAGGAAAAAATATATGTGAATGAGAGGTAAAATTCTGATGTTGTGCAACTATTGATTTATAGTTTTAAATAAAATTTCAAAGAGAATATACATGTTTCTCATGCGCATGTACTTAGAAGTCGTGGATTAAAATTGCCTTAATAAAATTTTATCGGTATGATATACTTAATGATATAAAAGAAATATTGATAATCGGGATTACATGACAATTTTATTTTGAAACTAAATTGTTTTCCTGCTATAAACATGTAAAATTATGAATAATTGATTGCAATTTATCCCTCTCTTTGGTACATAAAAGCTATAATTCACGGATGTTTGAAAAAATTACGTATATAAACCTAAAGTAAGTAAAATTCATGAATACATTTCACTCATCGGTGACCGTGACTATTGGATTTTTCTGGACGTATTTTGAGAAGTGAAGTAAAAGAGAAATGTATTTGAAAGAACATTTACCTAGCAAATCCTTCGTTTCCACCCACAGCGTACAATTGTTAGCGTCACGAGCTTACACTGACAGGGCATTCGTTAGAATATCAAGCCTGGCCCGAGTTCTTCGGCCATCTTTTGCTGTCGCCTTACAGGAAGCAATGTGGGTTCACCTATATGATACTCACAAAATAAAGCAGTCAACAAAAGTCTCAAGGTGTAGATGACAAATATGGTCGAGACATGTATCAACTACGTTGAAAAAAAATGTTACTACCGACTTTTGAAAGGTAAGAATGACAAACATCAATTTACAATTTTTTTAAAATGCAACTTGAAATCCCAATAAATGAATAAATTTCAGCGTTTAATTTTGCATTACACCAGTTTCAGTGAGCTACAACCGAAAAAGCGTTTTCTGCCTACATTTAAGGCTACCATCCATGCAAATGTGTACGCGCCAACTGTGAATGAAGCCAAAACAAAAAGTAGAGGACAGTTGTGAAGTTATAGGTAGAAAATGAGATACATATTCTAAACTAGAGACAACATATATAGACTAAGATCAAAACTGCAGCTTCTTGAAACCTACTGATTACTTTTTAACGTTTAGATTCATCTACTTCAACTATGCACTTATTTCGTTACAGCAGGAAGGAGATCACACCACTTAACTTGACTTCAAAATTCTGAAGCTCACGCACTTAACAGTAAACTTCTAAATATAGTCCGACCACGGAAGCAAGGTCCCTGGTAGCTGTTGCGCATGCGCGAGAAAAGCTAGTCTACTTAGAAAATAGGGGAAAACGTCATATTTTCGGATGTGTTTGTTTGTGAAATACGGAATGCATTTCAGACTGCTTTTTGTCCGCAATTTTAAAGTTATTTTTTAAAACTTTAGTTAATTTTTTAATTAATTTTTTAGTTAATTTTTTAGTTTATTTTTTTAAAATTAAGTTATTTTTTTTTTGATCGAATATGTGAATAATAATTTCAAAATAATAAAAAGAAAGAAGCAAATCTATTTAAAAAATAGGAGTGTTAAAGGAGTGGATATTTTCGGATTACATCACAATCAAAATTATCTAAAGCTACGTTTTCGGTGGTTCTTTTTTTCTGACGTTTCCTCGGAGATTCAAATTTTGGAGTTTCTTCACCCTTTGCTTCTCGACGTATTCTTTTTACACTGGACATTGATATCCCGGTCATTTTACTAGCTCTCTTTGGGGATTGCGAAACTGGAACAATAACATTTCCTTCTAGTGCTTCTTTATCACACAATTTAATTACATTGTGCATTATACGTTTACAATCACTACGGAACGGCTTATTCCGAGCAGTCGTGTTGGGTAAAGGATGCATTAATTTTAATATAATAATCAAAATAACAGACAAGGAAAAAGCAAGCAAGCGCAGTTAGTAACTGATTCTAAAGAATGTCGAGAGAATACGAGACTTTTCCCCCTCCTTCCTAAGCAGCCTTACCTTCAGCGTGAATAGAATCGTCTTGGCACTATGCCAACCGTGGTTCTTCGTACTGTGGTCGGACAGTACGTGGTGCGATTACTCTAATACATGCCTGCTATCAATGCGAGGAGGAATATCGCAGACTTAGTTTCTTTTTGCTCTGGAAGCGTAGATGGTGTTTGACCATTTACTACGAAAGTCATGCTTCCAGTCCAAGCATGCTTTCAGTCCAAGTCAGTAATCCTTAGGCAAATTTTCTCCATAGGTTAACATTGAGGTGAGCGAATCCAATAGGATTAGTACATAGATGCCTAAAGCAACCTAGTATGTCTAACATGCCATTCAAAGAGCATCCAATCCCAAAAGAGAAGTATTAAACGGAAATAGTTGATACTTCATAATTTCTATGTAGCTTTTGAATCTCACTCAACCATTCAATGTCCGTATTTTGCCACAGGAATTATAAACATATTCAGCAAACAGTTTAGTTACCTTTTGCCGAGTGTATCGGAAAAAAAATTGTTTTATGGAAGAATAATTACTTCTGCATTGGCATTCAAGCATAAGAAATGAAATGCAAACTTTTCATGCAAACTTAAAAGTCATTTTAATTTTTTCAAAATTATTTTCAATTTTAATAATATTTTAGTTAAATACTGTTTAAAGTCTAAACATGTCATATAAATAAACCTAATAAAATCCTAATTATTTGGAGCCACCGTGAGTCCCCTTTTCTATTGAAAGTATACCAGCTTTCAAAAAAATCGTATTAGTAGTATTCTCACGTAAAGAACCAACACTCGTATTTTTTATTCCTACCAAACTATCTATACTTAAATGTTGTAACCTAATAGAAGAGTTCTGATTTGAATATTTATGAGAATCCGTGCTCCTTCAAATTCAAACTTTTATTTTGCTTTTGAATGCACAAGAGATAAAATTATACTCAAAAGTTTTTTTCTAGATATAAAAAAATAGTTGTTAACAACAGAGCATTTATGAACTGCTAAGACAGCTAACATGGGCTCTAAGCTATTATTTTAAAACCCCTCTTCAATTTTTATTCTTCTATTAACTCTAAGTTCCATAATTTTCCTTTCTTTGAAGAATAACGAATTTTTCCTTTTCGCCTTCATTTCACTCCAATTAGAAAGAACATGATATTAATTGTTGAAAGTAATTTTCCTTGTTTCCTGTGTTACAGAAGAATTAGAAGTTTTAAACGAAAAAAAAAGGCTTTTTTTTAAACTTAGCATGCATCCAACACATTTTACCCCAAAACCATGTGTTTATTTTATCATTAGCAGATTTTCTCAAAATGTTCCGTTTAGGACACTGATTGTATTCTCTTAGGGGAACGCCTAAATCTATTCTTTTTTTTCACTTGCATTCAATGTATTCCAGTTAAATAAGCAGAAAAGGGTTAGTATTGCAATCTGTTATCAGTGTAAAGAAGAAAAATCATTTTGAAACCTTTAATTGGAAAAATTTTCAAGATTCTTCAGGTTAAAAAATTTAGAAATAAATCTGCACCGTGGAAACGGGGGGAGGGGAGTTGTTGCCCCTGAAAGGGTTAAAACATATATGATTATTCAAAGTGTGTTCAACCTTGTGATGTAGTATGATTTAAGTTATATTTAAAACTTTCTTTCTTTGATTTATTGATATTTTTGATGTGGTACGTAACATATCCCACTTTTAAAAATAAGGTCACTGCAGTTGGTCAGGTAAATGTGAGCATACAGTATGAATCACAAATTTGACTACAAATCGCAAACTTACCAAAAAAAAGTTACCGACATTACGAAGTGTCGAGGCGGCATTTAACGGAAGCCAAATTCCCAGGAGCTTGGATTCGCAATTAACGAATGTAGGGTAGATCATAAGCGATTGATATCCTACAGAGAAATTGCTTCCGAAAAATTAAATAAAGGAGGAAAATCTATCGAAGTTGTTACGTAATGCAGGAGTGAGTTCTTGTAAATTTTTAGGTTCAAACTTAGAGCTGAATGGTAAGCAGTATGATGTGAGAGATTCGTCAAGCGATAGTAGTTTCGATTAACATCTGCGGAGGTATATGTATTACAGTGAAATATGTACGATGCTTTTGTTCGGACAAGAAATGTGATTTTTAAACAAAGTGTCGAGCTGGCATTTAATGTTATAAGGGAGAATAAAGTTTAAAGTCAAAATTTAATTATATTTAGTTCTTTTTCTATAGATGATGCAGCAACTTAAATTACTAAAACTACTAAGGGAACATTAAGTAACAATCAACCTTCGAAATTACTAACAAAGTTAAAAATACAATTCCATATATTATGAAGAGAAAGACTATTGATTGATTGCTCTTTTACGGCATTAGATTTTGAAAAATCTTACGATTCATTATCAAAAACGAGTATTTAAGTGCGTTAGGTTTATATATTTTCTTTAATTATGCGCAGTTGCTTTTGGACCACAAGTTCTTTTAAGGGGCTGTAATAATATATTTATTAATATAACTTTTTGGAGCTATTAATTTCTGTTACACAATCTTGGAAATACAAGAAAAAATTATTTCCATTAATGCTTTGTGTATCTTTCCTTTGAGAAACACGTATGTTAAATTTCTATTTTTGAACTCACAATCAAAAGCTGATTATGAGAACAAAGATGTTTAGTAGAAAACTCAAAACAGTACTTCGATAGAGTTCCAAATTAATGTCAGAAATGTGGGACTACATGATAGTTAATAAATTTATTCCATGAATTACCAATTCTTTTGATTTTTACCTACTGCGTGTGAACTCAATGTGGACGAGGTTTGAAGGCATTTCACTTTACTAGACAGAAGCAGACATTTCTATAAGGTCCTATATTTGATTACCTGTCCATAAAATCCATTAAAAATACCTGCATCTACGTGTTGAACCTACCTACCTCATTAGATACTGTAGGGGGAAACCTTAAAAAATATATACAATTGATATGGATAGGCGAGTACGCTGTCAACAAAAAAACTGAATGTTTCATTCCATGATTAAAGTTAACCCATGCTAGGTTTATGATGTTCCAATGAGGAAAAATCCAAAAATTTTACTCCAAAAAGTGTCATTTTTAGAATTTGTAGTCTAAAAGGAAATAAACATTAAAATTAATAGAAATCGGTCCTATGTTCAGAAGTAATAGAAAAATGCTGATAAAAACTATTTCAAGCATTTTTTTCTATAGGTTTATCCTAACCCATCTTCACGAACATGGATTCATGACATGGACCCATGTCACGATGGGTCCATACGACGACAGGTCAACAAGATTGTGACCGGAGCAAATTTGCTATCCCTTGATTTCATAATGCAGGCCACAAAGTTCATTGTAAGATTCAGTTTTTTTTTCTTATAGGGTGGAAAGGGGCACATGAGTTGCACCTCTATGTGAGGTACTCTCGGGAATATGTTGAAATGAATCAGTAGTTTAATAATACGTATGTTTATGTGTGAAGGAGGACTCTCGAACCCAATTCCAGGAAAACTTATAATATTTTTAAGAAAGACTAATTGATATGTGGGAGAGAATGTGCCAGAGTTAAATATTAAGAATAATTCTTCTCATGTTATTACGTTATTCTAGGCTATCTCATATTAAGGAACTTATTGCATAAAACCTGAGTATATAGAAATAGAATAGGATCATGATATAAATTTTTAATACTGTAAAGGCGTCATCGCAATCCACCACAATGTCGAAATCTGATCAGTATATATTAATGGTATATCTGCTATTTGACACAAGCTACAAGAAAAAGGATTAAATTAATTAAGTATATCAGCAGGTTAAATGTATTTTCCCAAATGTTAATTTCAAACAAAATGTATTTTCCAATTTTGGGGAAGTTGTACATTTTTGCCATTATAGATATAGGTGAAACTGAACATAGTAATGATCTTATGCTTTCAATCTCACTTTAAAGAAATATAAGGTTTAAAAAGACTTTAGAGAATTTTAATCATACTTTAATATCAAACATTTAATTTGTATCAAGGTGTTTCGTAACATGAATCAAACATTTCTTTCAGCTAATTGAAATTTTATATAAAACAAGGTAAGCATGTGTTATATGCTATTTAGTATCATATTTTCAATATCATTTCTATAATAAACTTTTTTTAAATACAGATAACTTGTATTTTGAAATTATATGCTATTTACGATGAATGATTGAATTCTTCATATTTATATTGAAATAATATTTTCAGAGATTCAAATTCTCACATATCTATTCCCTATTTAACTCTTATAAATTTCTCTTTTACGTATTTTTCATATTTATTTATTTTATGTGTTTTGTTGTTCATTACCTACTATCGCATTTAAAACGTATTAGTTCCATGATATTCCACATCATTGCTCCAAAGCAATTAGCCGAAAAATGAGATTAAAAAATAAATATTTAACTGTTTACTGCAAGCACTTTCATTTAGTGATATACTTATTTATATGGGTGATTTTTGTTTTTACTGTGTAGGTGCGTGTCGTCTGGGTAAGTTGGCTGATATAATTACAACATGCGTCCTTTATTATCAGAATAAACCTTTTGGGGGCTATTAGAGCTTGTAGGAAAAATAATTCTGAATATGGATTGCACTTCTCTTTTAATTATGAACATCCTTTTAAAAGCATGAAACTGGTCATGCAGTTCTACGTATGCCGGCTTATTTCATGTAACTGTGCGTTATGGTTGTTGTGTACTTACCCTATTGGATTCGTTCACCTCAATGTTAACCTATGTAGAAACTTTGTCTAGCATTTACAGCTGCATAAATAACCTACCAGTCACAGCTGCACATAGACCTACCAGTCTTCAAAAATTCAAAAGAGTTGAAAAGCTCAATTATATACCGTACCAAAGGTTTGTACACATATTAATTAAAACTGTAACATAAAGAAACCTATAACTCACGTCTGGTTAGCAAAAAAATACTGTTGGTACTAAAAATATGCTGTTCTTAAAAGAAATTCAAATAGCTGAAACTCCTTATCTAAAGAAGTTCGAAATTCAAAGGGATTTGGAAATAATAAGAAACATGCTTTACTAATAAAACTAATTCTGAAAGTCGAAACTTTGATCAAAGATTATGATTAGAGGTATACAGATAGATACCTTCAGGATGCTTTGTATTAACCCTATTGGATTCGCTCAGCTTAATGTTAGCCTACGGATAAATTTTTTTTATTATTTACAGCTGCATAAATGATGATAATTCAACAAAAATGGTATTTTCAAATAGCCTTAACTTTTCTGCCCCTTAAAACAGGATTCATCTTATAAATTTCGTCCACCAAAGGAATTTAGGAGCATTTTAAAAACACTATACCAGATTTTTTCCCCGAATAATTTAAATTAAAAAATATTATTTGCATTTTTTAAAAAAACAAAAAATGTCCCAAGGCGTAAAATTTATTTCTCTATTACGGAGTACAATTTAAAAAAAAATCTTTAAATCCAAGTCGGCAATCCTTGGACGAATTTTCTCCAAAGGTTAACATTGAGGTGAGTGAATCCCATAGGGTAATTACACAACAGCCTTAAGATAATCTATGCATGTCTTCCATATTAAAAAAGCATCTTACATTTTAAAAATCTTATAGCTCAGAAATTTGACTCTTAAAAATAATTTAATTCATTCGGACAAATTTTATTAGCATATTTCCAGAAATTTCAATTTTGGCAACTAATAGTAACTTTTTATTAAATGGTGGAAATATGAAGGATGGAATTATGAAATTATTTTGAATGTATTTCATTCTTTAGCAGTAAAAATTTTTGCTTACGCTCGGAACATCGAAACTGGGCTGTGTCAATTTAAAACAATGATCCATTTCTTTTTAGTAAGTATAAATAACTTTAAATGGTTTAGGGAGAAAAATATTATTATGTTTTAAACGAACGTAATAAAATAACCAAACCGTAAATTTTGGCAGCGAATGAAGTAATGTACAGATTTTTGCAGAAGAAAAATTTCAGAACTTGGAAAATGTAACTAAAAATGTACACAATGACATGGAAATCACAGAAGAATATTGAATGGGAAAACAAAATGATCATTCTCTGAAATAAAGAGATTCCATCATAGATTGGTTGTCCAATAACGGAATAAAGATAATTTTCTAGTTGGCGCAAGACACTACGGAAATTTTTCTAAACAAATTATGGTCAGTAAGTTGAGATACGATCAGTAACTCAAATACTCGAATTAATCTCATAAACATTCCCATATATTCACATTGAGACTTTTAGGTTTGATTAATGCTACTGTCGTAGTTTAAATTATACCACTCTTTCGCTGTTCTGTATACGAAATGAAATTTTTAGCTGACGTCGAGCTTGGGATACTGGAAAACTCACATGCTTCCTATCTATTAAACTGTATGTTTTTTCCATAAGGGAAATTTCATTTAAAAATTACTTGGAGGGAAAAACCCGGTCAGATATTTGAAACTGTGTCATAACTAAAAAAATATATAATTAAAAAAACATAGATTTTGTCTATAAATTTCCTTATGAATAATAGTTTCTAACGCTTTGTTTTCTCAGATAACGAATAATAGCAAATTTTTATGACAAATTATGTTCAGAATTATTCAGATACTCGAAGGATGTTAGGAAAAGTATTTAAATTGTATATGGTTAAAAAGCATAATACTTGTGTTACACAGAAATTGACAAATCCATCTTTATTCCCATTTACTAAGATCTCTTAAATATTAAACTTTTTATTTGATCATCCAGCGAATACTCAGTATGTTATTTTAAATTATACGCATTTATTTTAAGTTCTCCCTGTGATAAGATCTTACAATTTTCCTAAAAGTTACACCAGAGAAAAGAATGTAAAGTATTTGCTTTATTGCTGGTTTCATTCGAAATGTACTCTACACTGCGTAAGTAATCCAATAGACCGTATTCATTAATTTCCTCGTACACTCGTGTGAATTATTTAACTAATGGAGTGTTCTTGGTTTTGTTTTCTAGGCGAGAACGAAACTTATTTTCTAATTTCGTTAGCTAATGTAGCTATTATTATTTCCATTTATATGGTTGAATATTTTATCAAATAAATGTTCATTTTATGGCTGTAAAAATCTGAATTAATGAAGGAAGAACGGATGAAATATACCAAACTAAAATCAGTAAAGTGTTGGTGATTTCAGTTACCCCTAACATCTAGTTATAAATTTTCATGATTTTTTTATCTAAAATTTCACACACATGCATACATAGTCTTACATGTTTGGATTAATATAAAATGTTGCAAATGCCCTTTTTTAAGATGTATGTTCCTATTCGATATTCATATATCTTAAAGTGAAATTTTCAGGTATTAAATAAACATAAACCTGATTCTTGTTTGTATGATAGCAAATATATCATCATATTTCTGAACAAACCAACAATCGATGATAATACACTTAATCATTTTTCAAAATAAAACAAGTCTAATTCTTATCGATTGTTAATTTAGATAATGCAATTTCATCAACTTACTTCTAATGGACATCCTTACATTTCTTTTATAAATACAATTTAATGTTCTTTAATTTCTTTTTATAAATTGATAAATTATAGAAAATATTCTTCGATCTTTAATTATTAATTAATAAAAGCAATGCAATCCCAAAAAAGTAAGAATTCATGCATCATTTTCAACGATGAACAGAAAATTAAATAAATTACTATTGCGTACATCATTTTATGAATGGTAGAGGAATAATCTAATTTTTTTTCCATATATCAGAGAAATTACCTTATTTATATTTTTCAGCTTTGTACGTTTGCTGGCTTATTGGTAATTCAAAATGTATTACTGGGTTTTTTTAACAATAATTTTTAAGTTACATATTAAAATTCATAGCATATTAAACGAAAAAGCTTTTAGTTTACATTATCTGTTATGTACAATTCTGATGCTTTATTAAGGCAGTATAGCAGCCATTTCTAGTAGATGTTTTGCTGAATAAATTTTGGAACGTACATCCTCAACATTTTTGTAAAGCGGTTTCACTAGACTGCGTTTTATGAATGAAAATGATCATTCGGTTGTATACCTTTACAACATTTGGGCAAAAGTATACAACAAAAGCCTTCAACCTACAACAGCATAGGCTTGGTACATAGGAAAACTTACAAACAGTGGGTTAACATGGTAATTATGAAACTGACACAAGTTCTTTTATTGTTAGACAACATTAAACCACTTCCTTACCAGAGCATAAAATTTATTGTTTTTTAATATTTCAATCTAGAAGGAAATATAAGATTAAAAAGAATAATTCGTAAAAAAATGCGCAAGTTATTAACCGAGAAATATCGAAGTGTATTTCTGCTTAATTTTAGCTAATTTTACGATTTTTTTAGTTACGGAGAAGAATAAATTCAATTAATTTGGGGGTGATTTGCTTTCAGTAACATATAGTGAAAGTCTGAGTACTAGAGTAGGAAATAAATCATCTTAATGAAGATTTGATGGTATTTCGAGAGCTAATCATTTTCTTTGGAGATATTAAGAACAAGTATTCAGTTTAGTTTATATCTGTTCAGAAGAGTAAGTATTTGTTAGAAGATTATTTACACTTTCATAACAACACAGATACATATCTGAAAAAGAATGCTTATATGCTGGCATCCGCAAAACAAATTATCATCTAACATTATAACTCTGTCGATGATAGAACTCTACCTTTTTTATTATTTATTAAATGATCCTTCTTATAATAAAAAATACTTCTATTTTTTATGTTTGAATGTATATATGCGTGGGTTGATTTATTTTCTTTAAAATATAGAAAGTGAAACGTTTAGTAAAGATTTACACAATATTTTAATAGTTATCGGGCTATAAAATAATCGATTTATTATGCAATTTCACTTTTAGCAATTTTATAGCATTTATTATCTTTAGTAATTATCTTATGAGTGAATCCTGTAGCCCATCTCTATTTTCAGAGAAAATTAGATATATAAAATCACTATATTTTTTTCGTCTTCATTTTTGTGTTTTTTGGCGCTAATGCGAAAATAAATATCAAATAATGGCTTTGAATGAAATTATAAGAGTATGAAGATAACTTAAAAATTTCTAATATAAACTGATTAAAATGGCATAAGCCTGGATCAAAAAATTCCACTTTAACTTTTAATCCAAGGAAATATTTGAATTTGAATATTTCATGCCTAAAGAAATCGATACTAGTTCTTGAATGTCAATTATACACAGTTCAATGACATTAATGTGACCACCTGCCAAAATCAAATAACCTACGAATTGCCACCTTTCGTAGACCGGATCGCTACGGGACGAGCAGGAACAGAGTCAATGACGTTCTGGAAGGTACTTACATGGGTCTTGAGCCATGCCGATTCCACTTCCGTGGCCTGCTGCTCTAGGTTACGCGTTTGAGGATCCAAAGCGTGAACAACCCCATGAAGGTGGTCCCACAAATTCTCGATTGGGTTTAAGTCCGAGGAATTTGAGGGCCAGGGGAGTACGGTAAACTCATCTTGCTGCCATTCTTATCACGCACGTACAATGCGAGATGTATGACACGTCGCACTGTCCTGCTGGAAGATGCCATCGAGATAAGGAAAAACAATCCTTATGTAGGGGTGGAAATGGTCCGCAAGGACAGATGCATAGTTCCGTTGATCTTTTCGTGCCTTCCAAAATCATGAGTGACCCCAGAGAATGCCACGAAAACATTCCCCAGACCATAACGCTGCCTCCTCCAGCTTGGACTCTTCCGGCAATTGTTGCAGGGTTTTTGTTTTTTGACGTTTCACTCGTTATACGCCAACGTCCATCTGTCTGATGGAGCATAAAACGTGATTCATCGGGAAAAGCCACCTGTCGCCACTCGGTGGACGTCCAGCTGTGGTACTGGCGTGCAAATCTCAGCCTTCGCCGATGAATAGCCGCCAGCATAGGTATATTAACTAGCCGTCCATATTCAACAACTTTCGCTGAACTATCAGGGAGGATACACATTCGGTAGCCCCTTGATTCATCTGGACGGTCAGTTGGTCGATGGTTACACGTCTATTCGCCTGAGCGCATACCTAGCCGTCGTTCACCTCTGTCATATATGGCGTAGGGTACATAACTTTTGCCACGTCGCTGTTTTTGGATAGTGCTATTTTGCCATGCACGGTACACTTTTACTACGGAAGTACGCGAACAGTTCACAAAATCAACCGCTTCGGAAATGCTGCCACACTTGACCCAGAAGCCAATGATCATGCCCTTTTAGACGTCAGATAAATCGCTCCGTTTCGATTCGCTCCCTTCGATTGCATTGTTTCCGCTTCCCTCCGACACCCTTTATATACCCTCCACTACTAGTGCTGCCACAAGTCTTCTGCGGCAAGTTAATTCGTGCCGGCGTCGAAAGTAGGCGGGTGTCACATTAATGTGACGGGACTGTGTGTGATCAGATAATACAACTGTAATACTTTGAGCTGGAGACTAAAGAATGAGAAAAAGCCGGTGAATCCTAGCCCCTCCCCCCCACACACTACCTCTATGACTGCATTACTCCCTAAATTATAGACAAATGTAACATGAATATATTTAATGGTTTTACTACAGAAATGCACCAAATGACTAAATATATTGTTTTTATACTATCCTTGAAATATGTCAAAAACAGTCAGGTTTAAATAGGTTGCTTTATGCCCACGTTAATAATTGTATTAAATGTTTAAGGCTACAATGGACGTTCAGATTGACAAAAACATGTCCCAAAAAAGATTTTTTTTTCTTTCAGAAAATGATTCTGCAACTCATCATCTTTAAATTGAAAAAAACTACGTTGATCTGATCATTATTAACTCAGTTATAAGTATTTTTTCAAACGTAAACAATGGAAATGTTACGTTAAATTAAAATTTTAAATTCTATTTTCTCAAAACAAGTTTTCATGTCGTTTCGGTAAGTTCAAAATGTTCCATGCGTCATAATTTTTCTTGCATTTTCATAAAATTTCATAAAATAATTATTTATATATTTTAGAATAAAACTTAGTAATAAATTCATTATACTATATTAAAGCAACTTAAAATTTTTACAATCCAAAAAAAAAAATTATAAAATTTTGCATAAAATGGCCAATTTTTATCGATTTTTGTTCTAGTTTTTATAAATATGACTGTAAATCAAATATTGCTACTAACTTTTATTATAACTATATAAAGCTAGCTCAAGAAAGAAAATTAGATATCTCAGACAAAAATTGATGCGCATGGAGCATTTTTAAATAGAGTAATTTACAAACTGATTTTAATTAATATCTTAATTAATTACATTCCGATTTTTTTTAATTTTGAATTTTCATCTCTAAACAACACTGTATAAATATACAAAATTTCATAGCAATTGGTTGATAAATAATAAAAAAGTTTTTCATGGTCCATTGTCGCCTGAATACACATTGATTCCAAGGGCTGAACTCTGACGAAAATAAAACCATAAGATTATCTGAGCCATGCAAATTTCCAACTACGAATCTTTCATGCCGAATGACATTAATTAGTACTTGCTTGAGAAAAGACTAACAAATTTCTTTATTTTATTAGGAAATTTATTTGTGATTTATATATTTTAAAGAAATAGTGTTAAATATAGGAAAGAAATGTATTCCACCTGTAAGAATCACAAGGTCTCATAATAATTTAAGTATTAATTTTAAATGTTATGCTATATCCAAGTTGCAGATTAAAGTAGAACTGGAGAATATGCAGTTTGCTACAAGAATACACAATATTGTAGTTTATATTTTGAGTTCCACAATATGGTACTCAGTATCCGTGCATCCAAGAATATTACTTGGGATCAAGAGATATAATTACTTTAATGTGTTTGTCCTAGAACGAAAGATCCCAATAACTGTATTTCAGGATCGATGGATCGATTGACAGTGATCAAATATTTGACATAATCTCATCCGGAAGATGAAAAGTGCTGAAGAATTTTAATCATGAAATGGTTGTTTGGTTTTTCATTAGAGTCTTTTTTGTGCAGTATTTTCACACTCACTGGGCGACATGTTTTAATGAGACAATCAACTTTGAATTATTTTGTTAATTTGAACTATAAAGTATAATAAATTTTCAAATAACAGAAAAAGTATTTACTTTTTTATAGTAAATATTTTTATAACTATATTAAATTTTTTAATAAATATGTTAAAATTTATTTTTATAAATTATTATAAATATATTTTATCCAATTACTTTGAAACACCTGCAAGTTAGTTTCCTCTTATACCTCGTAATTGTTAGGAACATTATTTCTATATTTTAAAGGCTTTAAAATGAAACAATTATTTATATTTAAATTTAATATAACAATTTAACGAAAATGGAATAGCAAAACTAAACTTTTTCTTTTTTATTTCCTAATATCTTTCACTATAGTTTGTGATATTATGAAACTTTGAGAAAAGAAAATTCAGTGATAAATATAAATGAAGTATAACTTTAACTTGTAGGAAAGAATTTACTTTATATGTATATTACAATTATTCTCAAACACCACAGTCGGTTTCAACTTTTCTCTCATAATACTTTCAAATATTATATTTGTATTCAAAAACAAAACTTTACTGATATTAATATATGAATTTTATTTGAGAATGTAGCAAAAATAAGTGATACAAAATTTAAAGTGTCATTTATTTTATATTATATTTTACTAGAGTATGTAATATTATGGAAATTCAAGAAGGAAAATTTCCAAAATTGAAAGAGGAATTTCTTTTTTACAGATATTCATGACATGCTTGAAAGGATATGAAAGGAAATAATAGTAAATACTCTGCTTGGAAGAGAAATTTATAGCATGACTCGCTAAATAAAGTTAAGGAAAGAAATATTCATCATTCATTCACATTGATAAAAATAAATATTGAATGAAATTATTTACGAGCTTTTCAATAATATTTTATTCAAATCTTAGTGGGTCACTGATACATTGCAATAAAAGATCCGGAACATCTGTGACTTTTGCTGGTTTACTAAAGAAATTAATCAATTCTCCATGATAAATCTCAAGATGTCTGAGGGGTTAGCTAGGAATATGACAATAAACAAAAACAACATTACGCTGTGCTTATCCTCTGCGATTGTCTCAAGGTATTTCTTACAGTTTTTATACTGTATTGAAAAGGAATTCTCTGCTTACTTAAAAAATCGTAAATACTATATTAATTTTGTTATGAATTGTTGATTTTGTTATTAATTTTGTTGATTTTATTTCTCATTTAAAAATGGAGTTATCTTACTACTTTAAAACTATTAGTTATGCCTTAATAGCCATTTAACATAAACATTTTTTAATGACTAGTTAGATAAAAATCTGTCCCACTCTGTTATAAACAACAGTGCTTTAAAGCCACATCTCCAGCATCAATATAAAGGCAAATGTGATATAGCTATAAATTTGAAAGACAATATTTAGCACAATCCTTTAAACGGGAAATTAATAATAGATGTAAATAAGTTTGTTTTTCCAAATACTATTATTTCAAACTGTTTCTCAGTATATTTCATCTTTAGAGGACTTTTGAGACAATTTTTTGCGTATTGGTTTAACATGAAATTTATTTTAAATTGCACCCATTGGTGTAACCATTAGATGGTTCGGTTCTGTTTGGAGCATTACGGTCAACTTTTTACTACACAAGGGCTAATTAGACCGGTACCAACAGTTTGAAGCCGATGAAACCATAGAAGTAAATGAATAACTAACTGTAGTTTAATTTTTAAAGGAATCTCTCCAAACATTGTAAAGAAAGTCTTTCAATATTTGAAATTTTTTTTTCTATGTCGGTATGTTTGCGATCGTTCCGATTCTCTATTGAATTAAAGTGTGAATATTTTTAAAATAAATAATTGCGACTTGTTTCATACAATAACATATTTCCTGCAATGATTCTACGTACTGCCAGTTCTGTTGAATTTGAATACATTTTCAGTTCCTTCTAGTTATACCTGGTTGAGCTTACGAAATTTTTAAATCAAAGTTTTGGTTTTTATATAGTCATAAATCACATGCATTTCCGAACTAGAAAGACTGAGAAAAAATATGAAATAATCACTCATAGGATATTTTAATCGTATCTTTTAAAAACCTTATGTCTTCAAGATGTTCATCATCATTTCTAAATCAATGACCAATTTTTTTTTTTTTATCATAAGATGTTTCCTTTTTTATCAAATGCAAATGTTGAAATATAATTTTTTTTTCTTTTAAAAGAAAATTGGTATGATCATTTCTGCATCTCCTCCGAGGCCATTAAAACTGAAAAAATAGCTAATTAAAAATGTCTAGAATCAATTTGTTGAATAAAGTGCAATTTAAGGTTTTGCTGCAGTTTTTTGTGTCCGAATTGAAAGTAATGTAAAATATCTCCCTTTATATATGTTGCAAATTTTTGCTTCAATATTTTAATTTTTAATTAATAATTCAAATCACATTTTTCGCCAGTGTCTTCAAAAATGGCAAAAATTTTTAAGTCCCAATTTTTTTCTGCTTTATATTCCATACGTTACTTTTTCTAAATTAAGCTAAATTTTTGTGGTTATTTTTCTGCGTATGGTCGAATATCATTATTATGAATAAGCTTTTAAGTATGCAATGCACCATTAAGCTAAATTTTTGTGGTTATTTTTCTGCCTATGGTCGAATATCATTATTATGAATATGCTTTTAGTATGTAATGCACCAGTTAAATTGAACAACTTTCGTTTATTTAATAAAGCTTAATTTTTATCTCACCCGTACCGAGTTTTTTATGGGGAGAATCAGAAATTATTATATCCTAATTTTAAAAATTTTAGGAGGAGCCCAAATAAAAGCTATGAGTTCCCCTCCCTATTGAAAATTAACTGTTCAGTGATCAAATCAGCCATTATACTTGGTTAATATGGTTGATAATATTATGATTATGATAGAGAACTATGGTCTTCTTTTGCGACATGACAACACACTTTTAATTAATTTATATTACTGTATGTCAGTGTCGTCCATGTCTACCGGCTTGGCTAAAGTTATGCTTAAAAGCTATGGCAGCAAGCGAGCAAAATAGGAATGGGGACTAATCTATATTTATAAAACAGTTCCGTAACTGACTGACTGACTGATTGACTGACTGACTAACTGACATACAGCGCACAGACCAAACCGCTGGACCTAAAGGGCTGAAATTTTACATGACGATTCTTCTTATAGTGTAGGGGTGCACTAAGAAAGATTTTTTAAAAATTCTTCTTAGAATTTTTAAAATTAAATTTTTAAGCTGTTTTAGTAACATTTTATAAGTTTGCTTTTAAAATAATAATTTGAGGGCTCTAAAATTTATATCACGAGAAAGATCATAAAAATTCTTTTGAAATGAAATCTTTTTAGAATCGTTACCTCCATTTTCTGATTTTTGGTGAATTTTTAAAGATAAAGTTTTAGAATTTAATTTATTAAATACTGATCACGTGATTCCTTTTTCTGGTACTTTAAATTAATTTATCGTCAAGTGCATGACAACGAAATAGAAAAAAAATATTTTTTTTCTTGCCAATGTGGCAGACGATTGTACATTATCCAAAAAAATATTAAAATACAGTAAAAGGTATGTTCCTCAAACTGTACTATATTAACTGTACCATATTCTTTAGTATGTTCTATTAGATTTAATTTGAATATTTTCTTCTGCGTTATTTTGTCTATAAAAATATCCCTTACCATTTCTTTATAAATATATTTTTTTGTTTCTTTTACATCAGTTGCATACATTTATCGTTGTATTTATTATAAATATATATAATTTTTGGCATTAATTGCATACATTGACCGTTGTATTTAATTTGAATGTACTTCGTAGCGAATATACAGGTTTTCAGCTAGTAAGAAATAAGGACACACATAACATAAAATTATGAAATAGAAAATCCTCAGTTAACTATGAGTAAAGTGGGCTTGAGTGATTTCAGTTTATGTAGCCATTCTTTGATAATGATAATGTGTTAGGGAGAGATAATTTGAAGTGCAATTTAACTAAAATCACACATTCCAAATTATTCAAATATACACATGAGAACCAAACACCAGGTTTGAGGAATAATTACAAATTTAACGTGAAGGCTTGATAATTTAATTATAATCTACTCTTGAAGTGAACGTATGAAATCTTATGGTGAAAAAATATTTTGAGGTTACAATCCAGTGGCAAGAACACTGTATCAAAAAATTAAGAATATAATGCTTTAAAAATTACTCGAATAGAAGATGAATATTTGCAATAACTACTTATCATTAAATATCTTTTCTAATCGATAATCAAACCTTTATGCCCAATTCATTAAAGTTACAAGATAAAAAAAATTCAGAAGATTTCGTAAGAATTTAAAAAGGTATTTTTGAATCTTTTAATGATGTCTTTTGTGACTGATTTAATTAACTTATATTTTCTTGTTTATAAAATTCCCTTTGGCCAAACAACTTGCAAAAATGTTTTTTAATGGGAAACAGTGTTGAAAAAATCTCACAAATTAAAAAAAATTTGCCAAAATTGTTAAGCTGAAATTATTTTTAATTTAGAGTAATTTAGTGCTGCACATTTTGATCTTGTTTACCATTAAATAGTTTTATTCATATTCAAGAATTAAATCATTTAACCCCTTCCTTCTCTCTCCCTTGAAAATTAAGGGGTGAGGTTTCGTATTCTATTTCTCGTGCCCGTGATATTTCCGGGCCGGAGTATTTAAAAGTAACGAACCAAAAAGATTATAACAATCCATTTCCTTTACCCTAAAAATTTGTTATTCCTTATTTTACATATCAGATGGCAGCACCAGACTATGTGTAATGTAATTGGGGATGGGTTTTTTTTTTTATAAATGTGGCAGATCAGGAAATCTATGGAATCCTCCAGAAAAAATGGGCACTTTTATTACCGTTTTCTAGAAAATTATGCAATCGTTAAGGGGTTAAACTGCAATCACAACAAATTCATTGTTAACATATTTATAAAAACCTTTTTGTATAATTTATTAATGGATTTTTAGTAGTTACGAAAAAAAATGCGAACTATTTTAAATACTGAATTTATATAGTGAGATGACCAGTGATTAATAAACTGAATTTATTAGTAATATTATGTATAAATTTGCCTATAATGGCTAAAATGATAAATTATTTGTAAACAGTATATCATAAAATAAAATAAACCATCCACAAAAGCTTTCCTTTGAAAAATAGTTTAATACTACTAAAATATTTTAATATTTTAATATCAGCTATAATTGTGAGAGTATATTAATATTTTCAAGCATTCTATTATCTCAGGCCCTTAAAATACAGTAGATTGAAAATTTATGAAAATTGAGGATAATGAATGAACATCTGAGTGCCATTAATTTATTTTTCTTTATATATGCAAGTTTTCTGTATTCAAAAGGCTTTTCTCTGGAGAAATGATTAATGGACCACTATGTGTGACTAACTTTAAAGAAGATGGTATTGTCGATTTTATTGCTTGATTGGATCAGAAAAATCTGGACATTTTGAAAATTCTGCATTTTTAAATTATGATCCCATGATAAATACTCGCTTAATGTTTATAGAAGAATTACATGTCTTCTGTGGTTAACATACTCTGATAGTGTATAATATCCAAAAAAAAATTATAATATAAAAAATAAATACACTGCTGGCCACTGTAAATGCAACACCCTGAAGGAAACATGCAAATAACATGAAATTTACAACATGCATTAGCGGAGGTAAGATATGCAAATGATTAGAATTTCAGCGCAGACGCACATCACGCGCGCCTGTGGCGCCACTTCAAAGCGCTATTTAAAGCTTGGAGATTTCGACGATTTCAAGTTAGGCAATTGTGTTTTTCTTGTGGTTTTTTCAAAAAAACGATCAATTATGCCTCGTCGAAAACAGCGATCATCTTTTGATCAAGTATCCGAGTTCGACAGAGGAAGAATAGTGGCCTACCGAGATTGTGGATTATCTTTCAGGGAAATCGGAAGTCGTGTTGGACGAAACCAAACAACTGTAATGCGGATATGTGATCGTTGGATGCAGGAGGGTACGACGGACCGGCGTGTTCGATCGCATCCACCTCAGCGCACCACTTCACGTGATGACAGGCAAATTGTGCGCATGACAGTGACGGATCGCTCAGTCACATCACGAACCATGGCACAGCACATGCAGTCTGTAACGCATCATCCAGTGTCTGCGCGTACCATTCGACGCCGTTTACAGCAGAGTGGTCTGTCCGCAAGACGTCTATTGCTTTGTCTACCCTTGACGCAGAACCACAGACGTCTCTGCCGCCAATGGTGCGATGACAGAAGGATGTGGACGGCAGAATGGAATGAAATTGTCTTTACTGACGAGTCACGCTTCTGTCTGCAACACCACGATGATCGCATTCGAGTCTGGAGACACCGTGAAGAGAGGATGCTGAACAGCTGCGTTATGCACCGCCACACTGGTCCTGCACCGGGTATTATGGTATGGGGCGGTATTGGATATCACTCTCGCACACCTCTAGTACGCATTGCCGGTACTTTAAACAGCCAGCGCTACATCTCCGAGGTGTTGGAGCCAGTTGTCCTTCCTTACCTTCAGGGCTTGCCCACAGCCATATTTCAACAGGATAATGAGCGACCACACGTGGCACGCATTGTCCAACGGTTTTTCGTCAATCGCCAGATTGAATTGCTTCCCTGGCCGCCTCGCTCTCCGGATCTTTCGCCGATAGAAAACATGTGGTCCATGGTTGCTCTACGATTGACCCAGATTCCATCCCCAGCTGCCACAGCAGATCAACTTCGGCAACGTGTGGAAGCTGCTTGGTCTGCTGTACCCCAAGAACTCATCCATAGTCTCTTTGAATCAATGCTTAGGCTTGTGGCAGCGGTGATCTCCAACAATTGCGGCTACTCTGGCTACTGATTTTGGCAGGAACCACACTTCACAGAAGTCTATAAATTTAATCATTTGATACTTGGTCAACATGTTATCTACAAAATAAATTTTGTTGTGATATATCTTGTCTTTCTTGGTGTTGCAATTTGGGTGGCCAGCAGTGTATTTCTTACTGGGTTTCTAGGCCTTACGTTGGGTCCCATACAGTTCCTGGCTAGAAGAAATTTTACTCCCCCATTAACCAACACATCCGACCAAAATGTGATGAGAGATATTTTCTTAAAAGCTGAATTACGATTGATTTGATGAGACATATGGCAATCAGTCACTTTTCAGGTTCATAAATCTACTGTTTGTGACATGTGGGTCATAGATATTTTTCCAAACGCCAGCCTTATGTTACGTAAGATTTACATAATCATCGAATAAGAACATATTACATGAGCTAATTGGACCGTGAGCGAAACTGGACAAAACACTGCCCCCCCCCTCCTCCATCCAGCAAATTTTGTGACTAAACAGTTCCACCATCGACAAGACGATTTACCGAATTTGATGTGCTTTGAGTATGAAAACAATTACAGTGAAACTTCTCTAGCCGGCCATATTTTGTCTAGAACCGATTAAAGACTCCCTAGAGCCAATGTTATTGAAGAAACACTTTTTCCCCAGGCACCCCTCAAAACGGCCACTAATTTTTGGAACCTTTACTGACCGCAATAGGGAAGTTTCACGGTATTGCCTTTTTTACCAATTACACATTTTCTTACCTATAGCAGAGATTCTAGTTTTATTTTCTAATTCCTCCTCACTTGATAACATTAATATTAATTGGGTTTGAATCTAGATTAACTCGTTAAATAAAATTCCACTGAATCTTTTACTCTGTTCAACTTCCGAAAAAAAAAAGTATAGATTTAAGTAGCTCGTTTGACTAATTTTAGTATACTAATCCCGGAAATGGAAATAGATATCGCATGTTTGTTCGAGATATTAAGATAAGATGAATTATAGAAACAACTGAATAGCCTTGTCGAATATACCTGAATTTCGATGAGTTAGGCGGGAATTTGTAATAAAAAAACATTGAGTTAGTTCAAATTTCATTACGGAATGTATACAGCCATCATATAACATTTCCTTTAGTATCGTTTGTTCTGCAAAACAAAAATGTCGGTCAAAATGCCTTGTTCAGACATTATGGAGACAGCTTTTATTGTATTTGTGGAGATCTGGATATTGTGGATACTTGGACGTCACAAAAACAAACTATAACAATGACGACAAAGAAATATTACATCCTTTACTTTGGGTAACAGATTGAATTCAGACTTTTGAGATGGAATCTTGTAATTTCCTGTTTGTTTGGACCAAATATGTAGCATACATGAAATAAGCATTTAGGAACATAAAGAAACTTTTGTGCATCATTAACTATTGCATGTAGAAATGGCAGATTTGTGTTGACTTTAAGACCATTGAAATCCTGTTTGGGTTGCTCAAAATTCCTATTTTTTCCCTTTCCCCGGTGCATCCGCGTTAAGACTTATCAACACTAGGTAAAGGATTGCTTCCCTCGTGAAAGACACTTCAGCCATGAAAAAAGCAAGTACTCAAGGAACCACATGTCAAACCGATCAAGATCTAGTATCCTTATTACCTCTCTAAACTCCCATTTAAGATGATTTTTGTAAAAGCTTAGATAAAAATGGTGTGCATAGTGTTTGTACCTCGAAGGAAAATTTCTGAGATTTAGCAAGTCAAAAATAAAAGTTTTACTCTATGGCTGACATATCTGTTGGTTTTTCAGAGATTGAGAATTTTGATGTTGCCTTGACAATAGAGGAAAAGTTAGTTTTCAACACTTTCCAGTAAAGTTACCACAAACTTTCAACAACAGTAAAAGACTTCCTAATATACAGCGAAAACCTATTGCAGAGCTACGAGACACTCATGATCTGCTAGAAATATATTTCTTTACAATCAGATCCAGTTTTTTCTCATGTTCACGGGATGTAAGCGACAAGCATGATGAAGTATTTCATCGCTTTCAAACTTTTCCAAAAATAGTTATCGAAAGGAAGAAAAAATATGAATGACTGTAACTTTCCTGGATATTTCAAAGAGAAAACTCAGAGACTGATTTCAGATGACAATATTATCTAACTCTTAACAAATCAATAAAAATTCTGCGGAGGTCTTGTTATTGATTGTAATACAAGTTTTACAAGCAAACATGTAAATTTGTCTTTTACATATATACTTAAACCAAACCTAAAAGGTTTTTTACATTGTTGTATTCAAACTCAGCGTACATAAAACTCGGTTTAATGCATGATAGACAAAAAAATTAAAAAGTTGTTGATCAGAGTTTCTATTCTAGCTGTGTTATTACTATGATTATTACATTTGAACAATGCGTTTGAAATGTATTTTTTGTCAAATCCCAATAATACCGTTGCATATTTTCTTTCCTTATAGAATCAAACTGAAGCTTTCGTTTTCTTAAAATAGTGTATAAATAGCATTGTAAAATTTTTCATTTAAGAAATGTTATGAATACAGCTTTTTATACACTCTTAATGGATGTTTTATCGATAACGCTAGTTCATTTTAAAGCCCTTTTAATGTGAAAATGTATTTGCATTTTGATCTTTTAAATAAAGTTTATAAATGAAAGTAAAACCTCAATTTACAAATTAGAAATCACTAATATAAATATAAAATTTCATAATTCATTAACATCATTGAGTAGTTAATATAGTTGGTTATTCGATACTTACATTTGAAATTAATTGAATTCTTACAGGCATAAATAATTCATTGTTTTTCTTTTAACAAAAATAAGGATACTATCTCTTTCTCTTTTTACTTAATCTCAAAGATAATATTAACATTCTGTAGAAAGGTTAAGCCCACACCATAATAATTCAAGTCGTGAATGATTCTTAGTTAACAACCTCAGTAAATGCTTTTAAAAAGAAGATTTCATTATATTATACAGAAAGTAATCGGTTTCGGTATGCCACGTAAAATCATCTTAATAGTTTCAATCATAATAAATGTCAAGTCTAATTATCTTTTTCCAGTAATGAAGAGTGCTTCCAGTGAAAAGCAAAAACGATACTCATTCTAGCGACGATCATCAATTTCGACGCAATCTCCAAGTTTTTAGATTTCTAGACTATTATTCAAGAAAAGCATGTCATAAAAATGAATTAGAATTACTTTAATCAAAAAATGAGTTGATTTTTTCCGATCTGTAAAAGTTTTATAGCACTAAGATTAATGTATTCCTTTTTTTTTTCCAGGGTAATAAAACTCAGAACTAAACTGAATGTTATATATTTATTTTGAATTTTCCCTTTCATATTCCCTTGTGAATTATATGCAAAGTACAATTGCAAATTAGTATTACTGTTCAATGGTTAATTTCTGTTACATCTTCGTACTAAAGGAATATTCTAAAGGGAATACTAAAGGGAAGTTCGATATACTTAAGGGAAGTTTGAAGTCATCAATAATTGAAACTGAGAGTAGTGAAAAAGAGACAGAATATGTATTCAAATGTTAAAAGGTTTTTCAGATGTTTCTGTTCATTAATTTGTCTGGCTGCCTGTAAACAAAACTTTATTATGTTTTCAAAAAATTTCCTTAAAATACAGTCGAACCTCCATATATCGAAGTAGCAAATTACGCGAAAAAATTTCGATATATAGAAATTTCGATATATAGAATTGAGCTTAGTCTTATCATAATTCTCCTAAAAAAATTAAAGCTAATTTTCGTATACGAAACTCCATTTCTAATTTATATGCGAATCCCATTAAATGAAAATTAATAACTAAAAAAGGAATTAATATGAAAGATTTATTGATTACTACATATCTTTAAAAAGAAACAATAATGCAGACAATGGTTACAATGATCACAGTTACATTCTTTTAAAAAAAACTACGAATATCTTGCTGAACAGTTAGTTTTGCGGAAAGTTCAAAGAAATGTTCGTATTTATACAGTCCACTAAAAACTTCATCAGGGACATTTTCCGCGAATTGAAGACCATGGCGTATTGTTTCAAATGCCAAAAATTGGGAGATTTTATTCTAAAGTGGAATAAAATCTCCCAATTTGTCTTGAAAAAAATTTCGATATATAGAGATTTTTTCGATATATAGAGATTTTTTCGATATATAGAAACAATTTTTCTATGTAATGAACATGGAGATTTGCTAAGAGTTCGATATATAGAAAATTTCGATATAGGGAAGTTCGATATATGGAGGTTCGACTGTATATGTTTTCTTGAAAACTTGACATGGTTGGCAACTGTATGTTAACTTCGCAGAAAATGCATGTCAATTAGTAATTATTATGCTATGATCAGTGAGGTCAAATACTTGCTCAAAACACAATAACTGTATAGGACAGGGTACATAATCTTTTATTCTGTATATCACTATTTGGTATTTAAGGTATCCGACCTCGTACAAAAAGTGATTTTTTGGTCAAGTTTCGAATTTTTTACCGCTTTATTTTGTAGGCCAAATATTTAAATCTCTAAAACAGTTTTTACTTTTTTGATATCTTAATTAGAACCGTAGTCATAAGTGTTTTTGTGATCTTCAGTAAACCGAAATTACCGTGATTTTAACCGGAAGTGTTTGTTTACAGGGATTTGTTTACATTTATTTTTCATTTTTTTTGCCCCATTTGCTGTTTCATAATAATTTTCGATATTTTGGGAGTATTATTTGACATCTGGCAACAAGCTTTTTTAATTTTTCCTTTATAATTCCGTGTTTCAGAAGATGTTATTTGTTATCAATAAATATAATTACTTTAATGTGCTTGTCCTAAAATGATATGATATAATGATTGTATTTCAAGATCGATAGATAATGATAAAAATTCGTCATAATATTTCCGAAAGAGGAAAAGTGCTGAAGAATTTTAATAATGAAATGGTTATTTGGTTTTTCAATAACGGTCTTTTTGAGCCATGCAGTGTTCTGTAACTCAATAGGTTACATTATTCATGAGTATATAAAATCCGAATGATTCTATTTATTTGAACTATACATTATAATTAATTTAAAATAAAATTTTTTAAAAATTCCATTTTTTTTCCAAAATGAGTGAATTTATCCCGTTATTTTATCTGATAGTTTGTGAAAAAAATTATTTTCCTATCTAGAAGTTTTAAATTAAAACTAAGATTTGTATTTAAACTCGAAATAATACAAATTACAAATTCAATGTAATACAAATAACAGAACAAAATGTAAATTTTATTTTTAATTTTACATTATTTTTCACTAGAATATGTAACATTATAAAATTTTTAAAACGATGTAATCTGATAATTAATATCAACAAAGTATTTATTTGATACTGTAGTATAACTTTTTTAATAAAAAGAGTAATCTCTTACAATTATTCTCAAACATGTCAGACATTTTTTACTTTTCTGACATTCAGAGTTGCAAAAACTATTTCTGCATTCAAATAAGAAAAAAAAAACTTTACTAAGATCGATATATTGATTTTATTTAACAATTGAACAAAAATAAGAAAAAACAAAATGTTAATATCGTGTATTTACTTTATGTTGTATATCACTGAAGGGAAACTGAAGGTACAAAGTTAACTGTAAGATATTTGCCTGTAAGTGATAGATAACAAGTCCAGGTATTATTTACTTAACCATACACACACACACACACACACACACACACACACACACACATATATATATATATATATATATATGTGTGTGTGTGTGTGTGTGTGTGTGTGTGTGTGTGTGTGTGTGTGTGTGTATGGTTAAGTAAATAATACCTGGACTTGTTATCTATCACTTACAGGCAAATATCTTACAGTTAACTTTGTACCTTCAGTTTCCCTTCAGTGATATACAACATAAAGTAAATACACGATATTAACATTTTGTTTTTTCTTATTTTTGTTCAATTTTTAAATAAAATCAATATATCGATCTTAGTAAAGTTTATTTTTCTTATTTGAATGCAGAAATAGTTTTTGCAACTCTGAATGTCAGAAAAGTAAAAAATGTCTGACATGTTTGAGAATAATTGTAAGAGATTACTCTTTTTATTAAAAAAGTTATCCTACAGTATCAAATAAATACTTCGTTGATATTAATTATCAGATTATATCGTTTTAAAAATTTTATAATGTTACATATTCTAGTGAAAAATAATGTAAAATTAAAAATAAAATTTACATTTTGTTCTGTAATATTTTCTTCTACATTATTTCGTCTATAAAATTATCCTTTACGATTTTCTTATATATATATATATATATATATATATATATATATATATATATATATATATAATATATATATATATATATATATATATATATATATATATATATATATATATATATATATATATATATATATATGTATATATATATATATATATACATATATATATATGTATATACACACATATATGTGTATATATATATATATGAGAGTTGTACTGGGTGATTCAAAATGAATATAGCGATTACAAACGGCTATAACTATTTAATCGAACAGAATTAATCGATAAGAATTACGCAGAATGTAAAAGAAAGTTTAAAATTTTGTTTACATACTTTATATATGTTCTATGCGACTCCCCTTGGTTACACGGACAGCATTTATGTGGTAGTCCATTTCACGCCATACATTCTGAAGAATGTGTAGAGTCACCAACGCATGCGCATTAGAAATGCGCATTTTGAGTTCTGGAATTGTTTTCGGTAAAGGAAACACATACACAAGGTCTTTCACATAATCCATACATTTTTCAGCAAGATGGAACACTCCCACATTGGGGAATGGAGGTTCGTACATTTTTAAACCAACATCTTCCAAAGGGTTGGCTCGGTCTAATTGGAGATGCCGACAATGTGGTCTGCTTTTGGCCACCTAGATCTCCGGACATGACACCCTGAGATTTCTCTCTATGGGATTATGTGAAAGACATTGTGTATGTGCTTCCTTTGCCGAAAACAATTCCGGAACTCAAAATGCGCATTTCTAATGCGCTTGCGTTGGTGACTCCACATATTCTACAGAATGTATGGCGTGAAATGAACTACCGCTTAGATGTTGTCCGTGTGACCAAGGAGAGTCGCATAGAACATTTATAAAGTATGTAAACAAAATGTTTACATCCTTTTACATTCTGTGTAATTCTTATCGATAAATTCTTTTCGATTAAATAGTTATAGCCGTTTGTAATCGCTATATTCGCTTTGAATCACCCTGTACTTATCCATGGTTTGACACAGAAACTCGTGCGTAGCCAAAAGAAGCTCTTGTATCCTCAACTTGCCTCTACAGCAGCTCCGAGCCGTCGTTTTTGGTTTTTAAATAATTAAAATTAAGAGTATTAAGAAGTATTCCTGTATTCCTCTATTCCTGTGTGGGCGCAGCAAGTGTAATATACAGAGTTTACTTTCAATCTGTGTGATGTTTCTTTTTTCGACCAAGTGACTACACCCTAGACACCGGGATTTATATATATATATATATATTTATTTATATATATATATTTATTAAGAATGCAAGAATTTATATATATATATATATATATATATATATATATATATATATATATATACTAGCTGAAAACCCGTACTTCGCTACGGAGTACATTCAAATTAAATACAACGGTCAATGTATGCAATTCATGCCAAATATATATATATATATATATATATATATATATATATATTATATGATAAATACGACGATCAATGTATACAATTGATGTAATATATATATAAGAAAATCGTAAAGGATAATTTTATAGACGAAATAATGTAGAAGAAAATATTCAAATTAAATCTAATATAAGGAATACTAAAGAATATAGTACAGTTAATATAGTACAGTTTGTAGAACATTTCTTTCACTGTATTTTAATATTGTTTTGAATAATGTCCAATCGTCTGCGGCATTAGCAAGGAAAAAAAATTTTTTGTTTATTTAGTTGTGATGCACGTGGCGATAAATTTATTTAAAGTATTAGAAAAAGAAATCACGTGATCAGCATTTAATAAATTAAATTCTAAAAAATAATCTTTAAATATTCACCAAAAATCAGGAAATGGAGGTAAAGATTCGAAAAAAATTTCATTTTAAAGGAATTTTTATGATATTTCTTGTGATATAAATTTTTTAACCCTCAATGTATTATTTTAAATTTAAACGTAAAAAAAGTTAAAAAAACAGCTTAAAAATTTAATTTAAAAAAATCTAAGTAGAATTTTTGACAAATCTTTCTTAGTGCACCCCTACACTATAAGAAGAATAGCCATGCAAAATTTCAGCCCTTTAGGTCCAGCGATTTGGTCTGTGCGTTCTATGTCAGTCAGTGAATGAGTCAGTTACGGAACTGTTATATATATATAAATTCTTGCTTACATAAATCTGTATTTAATAATATTATTGTTAATCAGCTAGTAAGAATAAATCGACTATGTTCTAAGGACAATAGGCATAAACATATAAAAGATTTGTTAGTAGTGCTAAAACGTAATTATTACCCTGATTGCCTTTCCAAGCACATAATTGGTTGTTTTAGATTTAATGAATAGCATGATCTGTTGCTTATAATTATTAAAACAAAAATAAATGATTAAAGTTAGTAGATAACTACTAAAAAGTAAATAAAAACTAGAGTAATTAAAATAATAAATAACTCTTAGTCATAATAAATGTCTAAGTTAACTTAGGTTATTATGTCCAATAAAACAGTAACATAGTAAGTCTTCTAAAGTGATTCCATTGGCTCCATGGTTGCAATGTTTGTGACGTCAGTCTACTTGCGGTCTCCTAAACTTAACTTTCACTTTGTCTGGGGCCGAGTTTGGTGATCTATGATAAAGCCACTGATTATTCCTTCTTCTGTTTCATATGGATTGTACGGTTTCTAAGTATGTTTATTGATCAGATCATACGTATTAGAAACAATCCATTTTTTTTTAGACAGTATTGACACCGCTGAAGACAAGGTACGGTCTAAAAACCTATTATTCACATTTCTATTCATATTTTTCACTTATCTTTTCATGTCTTTTGTTCCTGGCTGTAGTGGTTTAGTGCTTATACAGGTTTTTCACTTACAACTTTGTCTAATATATATATATATATATATATATATATATATATATATATATATATATATATATATATATATATATATATAACAGCAAGGTATGGTTGAAATTTTGCTATCTGCAGACCATATGTTTACTAAATAAATAACGCAAAATACTTATTTGTACGATAAATCATCCATCACATAGTTTTAACTTGATGCGAAATATTTCATCTTAAAATTTAAATAAAATATTAACGTCGATATCCCGGTATTGGCACTATCAAAATTTTACTTCACGCTTGTAAAAAAAGAAATGGAAAGATTTATAGTTCCTAACCTGCACATCGAAGGAGTGTTGGATATTTCATACTTTTTCTTCCAGCCAGACTTCATAATATTTTACCTGCCATCTTACGGGGACTGATGCAACGGGGAGTGTAATAGATGATGCATTTATCTCCGGCCATCAGACTTGACTATTAGAGGAAAGACAAAGTAGTTTAGTAAACAGCTTAAGCGACGATGCATTTGCTGCTAGGAAGCTGTGTTTCTAGAGTGATATTGGGCAGAAAAACGTAATTTTGAACTATAATATTGCATAAGAGTCTTAGTATTACTTCCTAGTTCAAAAACAAATAATACTGTGTAGTGTGACTATAAATATAAATTCTTAAATTTTGTAAATTATTCAGTTTTAAAAAGTTTCATGTGGTATATATATATATATATATATATATATATATATATATATATATATATATATATATATGAAATATAATATAAATAACTATTGTTTTCAATTTATTTTAAAATTTAAATGATAAAGTTTAAAGCTTTAGTAAATTATAGCCATGTTGCAGGATAATTACACAGCACTTAACGTTAAGTAGTTCTATAATTACTAAGCGCAAAAAAGTAGAGAAACAGGGAATTTAATCTTCTTGTTTATGCAATTCAGTTATGTCTATTATGAAACCTCAAAACATATGCTGTAATAAATTTCAGTAATATAATAAAATTAATAAATTTTATCTTTCCACCATATATTAGTGTGATAATATACGATCCAAATATCCCAGTACTTTATTAATACATTTCCAGTATTTTTAATTTTCTGTACTTACATACGGAAAATGTGATGTGTAAGCAAAAATTCCTCATGGTATTCCCCATGTAATTTATTCGAGCCCTTAGCCATTCCATAATTTAAAATCTCAATAAAGATGAAAACAATGATATATATAGATATCTTGAAATTGAAGTTTCTTACCGGAAAGAAAAATGAATTCCTTGCATATATGTTACTTTTTATAGATTGATTTATATGTTTATTTTGCTACACTTTTTAAAAGGATTGCATAAATAGTTTATTTTAACTCTTCTATCTTATTAACATTTGACAAATCATAGCACTAGATGCATGAGTTTTGGTATGTAATGCCAACATGTTCTTGGGAAAATGTAATTTTTCTTGAGGTAATTTGTTCAACACTACATTCCTTTTAGGAGGCTAGAATTACCGATAGTTATTTTCTAGTAACTTCTTACATTTGTTTGCATGGATAATTTTAAAATATTAAATTTCAAACATTCAACAATTATATAAATAATCTTGAAACTCATCTAATATATCAATGATTATTTGTCTTATCCTTCATTTCTATTTTTGAAAAAACAGGAAGATTTAATATTTTTTTAGAGATCCAACTATTTAATAAACATACAGTTCATTGGAAACTGATATCAGTTATACGGTGTCAGTAATTTACAGTATTATATTTAAGCTGAATATTTTAATTTTATTGAGAATCAGTTCTCATATTCATCTGTATGGTGAAAGCGATAAAATCAAGCGGGAAGGGCAGTTTTTATTTTTAAGATTACCTAAAGTATATATACACTACTGGCCACTGTAAATGCAACACCCTGAAGGAAACATGCAAATAACATGAAATTTACAACATGCATTAGCGAAGGTGAGATATGCAAATGATTAGAATTTCAGCGCAGACGCATATCACGCGCGACTGTGGCGCCACTTCAAAGCGCTATTTAGGGCTTGGAGATTTCGACGATTTCAAGTTCGGCAATTGTGTTTTTCTTGTGGTTTTTTCAAAAAAACGATCAATTATGCCTCGTCGAAAACAGCGATCATCTTTTGATCAAGTATCCGAGTTCGACAGAGGAAGGATAGTGGCCTACCGAGATTGTGGATTATCTTTCAGGGAAATCGGTAGTCGTGTTGGACGCAACCAAACAACTGTAATGCGGATATGTGATCATTGGATGCAGGAGGGTACGATGGACTGGCGTGTTCGATCGCATCCACCTCAGCTCACCACTTCACGTGATGGCAGGCAAATTGTGCGCATGACAGTGACGGATCGCTCAGTCACATCACGAACCATAGCACAGCACATGCAGTCTGTAACGCATCATCCAGTGTCTGCGCGTACCATTCGACGCCGTTTACAGCAGAGTGGTCTGTCCGCAAGACGTCCATTGCTTTCTCTACCCTTGACGCAGAACCACAGACGTCTCCGCCGCCAATGGTGCGATGACAGAAGGATGTGGACGGCAGAATGGAATGAAATTGTCTTTACTGACGAGTCACGCTTATGTCTGCAACACCACGATGGTCGAGTCTGGAGACACCGTGAAGAGAGGATGCTGAACAGCTGCGTTATGCACCGCCACACTGGTCCTGCACCGGGTATTATCGTATGGGGCGGTATTGGATATCACTCTCGCACACCTCTAGTACGCATTGCCGGTACTTTAAACAGCCAGCGCTACATCTCCGAGGTGTTGGAGCCAGTTGTCCTTCCTTACCTTTAGGGCTTGCCCACAGCTATATTTCAACAGGATAATGCGTGACCACACGTGGCACGCATTGTCCAACGGTTCTTCGTCAATCGCCAGATTGAATTGCTTCCCTGTCCTCCTCGGTCTCCGGATCTTTCGCCGATAGAAAACATGTGGTCCATGGTTGCTCTACGATTGACCCAGATTCCATCCCCAGCTGCCACAACAGATCAACTTTGGCAACGTGTGGAAGCTGCTTGGTCTGCTGTACCCCAAGAACTCATCCAAAGTCTCCTTGAATCAATGCCGAGGCTTGTGGCAGCGGTGATCTCCAACAATGGCGGCTACTCTGGCTACTGATTTTGGCAGGAACCACACTTCACAGAAGTCTATAAATTTAATCATTTGATACTTGGTCAACATGTTATCTACAAAATAAATTTTGTTGTGATATCTCTTGTCTTTCTTGGTGTTGCAATTTTGGTGGCCAGCAGTGTACAATGTCACAAAATATATTTGCACCCAGAAGAAATCGAGCTACTATCACGGAACATGGCAGGAATGTAGTCTGGTAAGAGATATGCAAATGATTAAAATTTCGACGCCAATGAGACAAGGGTAAACGCGCTATGCGCATATGAGATGCGCAGCTGGGAGAGTTCAAAAGCATGATTGCTCGTGCCATAGGGTTATTCAAACAAATCTATCGACCTGGATGGACGCTATTATCACTAAAGATGCCTCTGAGATGTAACCAGCGATAGTACGAACAATTGTCGGACTTCAATTGTTTGAGTCCGACAATTGTTCGTACTCCGAGGCCTACTATACGCCCCCTCTCACGAGGGGGCGTATAGTAGGCCTCGGAGAAGCAGGTTGGTTGAACAGGCGTATCGACCGCCACCTTGGTCAGAGCGATATGGTAGTTGCTCAGTTTGGCAACAATTGATCACGGAAGGGATAGTCTACCGTCGCGGAGGGTCAGGGCGTCCCAGGAACACGAATGCGTGCGCGGATCACGCAATCATAAAAGCGGCCACGTCCGCACCAACAACGTGGCTAGAATCGGTTCGACGCCATTTACCACCCTCCAGACATCCGGTGGTATCAAGGGAAACCATTCGGAGACGACTGGCCGACGCAGGTATAAGGAGCCGACGTCCATTAAGACGTCTACCACTGACCCCACATCATAGGCATTGTCGATTGGATTTTTGCCGACCTCGGGCAAGCTGGAGTGTGACCGACTGGATCTTCAGCGATGAATCCCGATTCAGTCTCAATGCTGATGACCAGCGCATACGCGTGTGGAGACGGCCAGGCCACTGGTCCGATCCGGCATTTGTTGTCGAGAGGCATACGGCGATTACACAAGGTGAGACAGTGTGGGGAGCGATTTTCTCGGACACACGATCACCTCTAGTCGTCCTTGAACGCACTTTGACGGCACGCAGTTACGTGGACAAGATTTTAACGCCAGTTGTACTGCCTATGCTATCAAGTCGCCCAGATGCCATTTATCAGCAAGATGCCATTTATCAACGCTCGTCCACATACTGCGCGAATCTCCCAACGATGTCTTCAAGGATATGGCGAACTCCCATGGCCTGCCAGGTCACCAGACCACTCGTCAATAGAGCACGTCTGATACTTGCTTGGAAGGCAACAGCAGCCGTCCCGGAATACTGGTGAATTAACTGCCCAGTTACAAAGATTATGGCATGATCTTCCGCAGGAGGTCATAGGTGACCTCATTGATTCGATGCCACGCCGTGTTTCGGCTTATATAGCTGCCAGAGGTGGATTTACTACTTACTGATTTGTAACCTTTTTCATGCCATATCTTCTTAATAAAACGGTCTGTTCTTTTGAATTTGTAATCATTTGCTTATCCCCTCATACATTACATACATGTTAAGTTTCGTGATAGTAGCTCGTTTCCCTCTGGGTGCATATATTTTTTTGTGACAGTGTATATATATAAATGCATACATATATGTGTGTGTGTGTGCGTATATGCCCTAATGAGATGGTTTATTAGTTGTGAGCCGAGGATTGAAGATAGCAGAATCCATCTAGCAGCCATTTATTCCAAGTACGGTAATGGACTTATTCCGATCGGAAATAATCGATGCGCTCGCAAGACTGCCGATATGACTTCTAATAGCAGCAGGTTAATCTAAGAGAGAAAGTTCTTACTTTTAGGCATATATAAAAGGATTATTTCCCTTTATGACCAACGGGTTTAGAATTTCTTAACTGGTTTCATTTCATCATAGTAGGTGTCTTCCAGCAGATCTTTGTTTAGGGTTGTAGGGTGAGTTCCGTAAATTAATGTCCACTTGACGTTAAGTGTCTATAACTGTCAATTTTGATATTAATGAGACTATAGGTAAGAGTGGGTTTTAGCGATTCTTTACTTGATAAAGGTCTTTAAATACCTAATAGGTTCATTTTATACCTAATAAGGTTAATTAGGCCTCCATATGGTATTTTCTAGTGGTTTACAGCTGTTTTGATGTCCCTATATGTATGTCTATACTTAATACTGTACGAGCACTGAATGCCGTATTGAGGAATACCCGGTACCTGGACATTCATAAAGTCCGAAGTCCCTTGAGGATGTCCAGTTCCTGGATATTCCCCAATCATTTCTTTGTCGGCTCTTAGTTATGGGGCTACTATACTTTCTAAATTAGGCTGTTCTTAGATAAACTAAACGAAGAGGAGCTCTATTATGTTAGAAAGAGGAAATTTTGTATTAAATATGAAATAGGATTGGAATAAATATCAGTTTGTGTGTTCTCTTACTTGCACACACAAACACAGATATATATATATATATATATATATATATATATATATAGATATAGATATATATATATATATATATATATGTGTGTGTGTGTGTGTGACTCTCACATAGTCTGGAAACAGACTTAATCCTAACTTTGGAATATCCAGTACAGATGTGATTTTTTGTTAAAGGAATCTTGCAGAACGTTAAATAGATAATGATGCGGCGGCCATTTCCTTAAGTGGAAAAAGGGTCCTTCGTTAGGAAAAGACCACAGAGAGACAATGAAAAGGCCCGGGGTGACCAGCTGAGGAACCCCTGTAGAGGGAATTGCATCAAAGACATGAAAGATTTGAACCTTCGAGATACGGGGAAAAATGTATAAATGATGAAAAGACTATTAAACAGGGCTTTCTTTTTAGACTAGACTTAGACTTTGCCGAAACGACGCGTGCGAGCGGACAGAATAGAGATAGATAGGGTCTCTTTTGAACTTGGATTATGAACCCCTCTCTCATGAATGTTATCAGCGTTCTTCGGAACTAACGTGTATATATATTAATATTAGTCTAGATGTTGATTTCATAATAAACAATATGTATATAGATGTATTAGTGTCCACATTAATATTACGAGTGGCTTATACATCTGATCACGACTATCAAGGCTAGCATTTTTTCATGCCTTTGAAGCAATCCCCTCTACCGGGGTTCATCAGCTGGTCACCCTCAGGCTGCGTTTCTTTTGGTCAGCCCGACACCCCGGCCTTTTCATTGTCTCTTTGTGGTCTTTTCCTAACGAAGGACCCCTTTTCAACTTAAGGAAATGGCCGCCGCATCATTATCTATTTAACATTCTGTAAGATTCCTTTAACAAAAAGTCACATCTGTACTGGATTTTCCATAGTTAGGATTCAGTCTGTTTTCAGACTATGTGAGAGTCTCACTATATATATATATATATATATATATATATATATATATATATATATATATATATACAGAAGGTCGTTCGCACTTTATGGAAAAGATTTTGATAGTTAAGTTTTATTTAAAAATACCGTATTTTATGTGGTGATTTGGTTCTATCTGATAGCCATGGTTCTTGACAATAGCTCTAGCTCGAATTTTCCATAAAAGTAAATTTTTGCTTAGTACTGTCATGTCAGTTTTATCTCATTCCTCTTGGACCGTTTTCCAAAGTCCGTTCAGTGTTCTTGAATGCCGTTTTCCTAAGAATCGTATTAAATACAGAAATCGCAAAAGTCTATTCAAGAAGAGTCAGAAAATTTTAAAAAGTAAACCATAGAAATAAACAAAATTAAAATTCAAGCATAGACTGCTAAATTACTATAACATAAAACATATCCTGCAAAGAAAACGTTTTCAATTATGGGGATAGCGCAGAAGCTATGGGGATAGCGCAGAAGCTTCATATCCCCATAATGAAAAAACAAATAAATAATCCAACAGATATAGATAAAAAATTATACTAAAATAGACAAAAAACAAGCAGAAATCAAGCACTCTGGGCATCCACGCACCAACGGCAAGATTCTGTATAAGAGCCGGAACTGAATCATAAAACGACAGAGGTAATCGACAGGTCACGTCATCAGGGGGCCTAACCATGTCAATTACCTCAAGGGGAACTTTCTGAATAGGATGCAGGTAAGCCCAAAAGACATCCCAAGGCCCCGAGTCCCCCAAAGAAGCAATTAGTCAAGAAGAAAATGAAAAGACAAACACAACTTACTGTATGGGCTCAACGCACCTTACAAGCAAGCACAGAAAAATCCTAATGCAATATAATCGGTGCCTACACACCCCAATTCCGTAAGTGCCGGTTATGGCGAAACAGCAGCCAGTTCTATCCTAAAATTTTACAGATATTTTACAGATATTTCATTAGATAGAATACATTTTATTATTGTTTCTGATTCTTTCTTTGCTGAATAAGCGGCAGTTGATTTAGACGTGACTAGAGGCTTTGTCCATATGAAGTTCAAATTTATCAATATCCTTTCCATATAACTCCGGAATTTCTTCTTCAAAAATTGGTTCTAAAATATTCTGCTGTTAGTAAAGATAATTAATTTTGGCTTTACTTGAGACTTTTTTTTATTTTTAATCTGTCGTTGTAACAAAATCCTGCTACTATCATGAACTCCTTTCAGAATTTTTCTGTACACTGCTATTTCGTACGGTCATTCCCGCCAGTTGAGCAATAGAAAAATTGATCTTTTTTTATTACAGTCACTGAAATACACCCATGCCCCATCGAGCGTTACCACAAATTTTCCTTTTACAGCAGCTAGGTGTTTTTCATATAATTTTCTACAGTTTATTTTTCTTTCAGCAATATGCTTTGGCAAAAGTAGATGAACTTTAGGTTTAAACATATTTTATAACTTCAAATCTTTATGAATGATTTTACTTACAGTGCTAGAAGACATTCCTAGTTTCGATGCAATGGATGTTTGAGTCGGCGGATTTTCTTTTAGGATTAGAGAATTCACTTTCTTCATATTTACCTGCGTTCGAACAGTCTTAGGATGAGGTTTAGTGGTCATGTTTTCATGTTTACTTTCAGTTAAACGTTTTTTCCCTTTCAAATTTAATATATTTTAAATAACTATTTTTGAAAAGCCATAACCACAATTTTTACACCGCTTTATAATTTGTTGATACAAATATTTCTCCTCGGAAAATGCAATTACGTAACCTTCGAGCTATCTATCAATTTTAGAAACATTTTCAAAATAAATCTTTTATTTTACTTCCAATCAAAGCAAAATAATAGCAGACAATTATTCTGAAGTTGCCAAATTTTTATCTCAAAATGCAAACGCCAAAAACAAATTACAAAATCGTGTCCATAAAGTGCGAACGACATTCTGTAACACACACACACACACACACACACATATATATATATATATATATATATATATATATATATATATATATATATATATATATATATATATAGAGAGAGAGAGAGAGAGAGAGAGAGAGAGAGAGGGAATCTTCTCTATGGTGATTAGTTATCATTCCGAAAAAAAGTGGCCGTTTTGAGGGGTGAACGTTGATTTATATATCGAATACTTACTCATTGTATGACTTGCTCACTCTAAGATATCAAACCAAAGATCCGAATTAAAAAAATCAAATTTCTGTATCACTGTATTCGGTGTGATTTACAAAAAAAGCTCCTGATTTTATTGAAAATGGGTAAATTACTTAAATAATTATACATTTAAAGGTTACTAAATTACAACTGATGGGACACATAAAAGCTTTTTTTAATTTGAATTATATGCATGTTATATCGCATAAAAATGTTAAAAAGTATTAGTTTTTAGAAAAAGAAAATACGATGAAGTTTTAAACGTGTCTTAAAGAAATAATAACGATGTTAAATAAAGAACTGATTCTTTGAAAAACATTTATAAAGCACGTTTGTAGAGTCTTTTTTAGTACTTCATCCATCTGCTCTTTTAAAAATCAATTTCTTAGAAAAGAGTGTGATGTCAAAACTCTTTTAGAAATAGTTATTTATGTGTTCGGCATACATTATTCATTTTGAAAAATGTTATCAAATTTTAACCTCAAAAATATTTCACCTCGAAAAAAGTATTGTATAATAAAACAAAAATCTTTGAAATCGTCAAAGGGAAAACTTGAATATGGAAGCTTGGGGGAAAAAAATCAATAATTTCAGTTTGGGTTTTCCCCCATCTGAACCTTTTTTTTTTTTTTTTTTTTCGTCATTTAGAATTCCAGAAGCTGACATAATTACCAAAGTATGTGTAGGGAGGGTGATGTCGAGCCTTCTCTAAAATTTCTATTAATATAAACATTCTGTTGAATTTTTCTACTTTTGTATGATAAATTTATTTGTTTTTTACATGTTTTCAAATGAGTAAAAATGTAATAATTTATGACGTCGGTAAATGGAAACTACAAAACGAAAAAAATACTTTGAAAAAATAAAGTATATCAGACTTTGATTTACTTTCGCTATTTCTGAGAAGCAATTCTTTTGGATAGTTACATAGAATCATTATTAGAATCAAATAAACTTTTAAAGTGATTTTTAGATGTCTTCGTACTATTTAATTGCAATTTGTGATTGCTGTTGATAAAGGAAAAAAAATCATTAGCATAAAGAGAAAACAGATGTTTGTAAATACTCTTTAATTAAAAGCTAGAGCATTTTAGAAAATGGGTGGAAATATAAGAGATTGAAAGGTTATCAAAGGCGTGGCGTGCTTCTAACTTTTTTTGGGTGGGGGGGGGGGGCACGAATTGAATTCAGTTAGGGCCCTCCTCAGCGCATTGACTGCCGAACGGTCCTTAAAATATGAAATATTGTGATTTTTTAAAATTTAATAACAATAGCATTGATGTTTGGGTAGTATTTAAAAGTTATGCAATGATAAAAAAATATATAATATAAATAAAATAAGAAAAAAAATCAAATTTTTGTAATGGATCATATCATTGTTAAAAACTATGTTAAGGCTACAGATATAATCGGAATCGTCAGTTTCACAGTTATGAAAAGCGGGAAAAAACCAACTCCGATTTTAACTGAACTTCTATTAAGGTTTTAATTGATTTAAAGTTAAGTTTTTTGGGGGGAGACGTGCCCCAAGTGAAGGTTCTAAAAGTGATAAAATTATTTACTTCCTATGTTAGTATATTTTATGACATATTTTAAATAGTTATGCAATAGAGAATTACTTTTAAACTCTCGTGTTTGACTTTTCGTTTTGAAGTTCCAAAATACTGTATTACAAGTAGCATTTTCTCACTAAAAAGGAAATGCAGCATACGAAAAAAAACATTTTGGCCATTTTAAGTACGAAAACCTTACATCTGAAATGCTAATCGATAACTTCTATTGTGAATTTTCGAATTTCATTCAAATTTGACTTTTCAGTATGCGAAAATGCAAAGGTCAACAACGTCCAGAATTTCGATGAAAAATCTTCATTTTTTGGGTACGTTTTATGGAGATTTTGCAATTCGTGAGAGTTTTATTCCCACTTTTCCTGCGTTCCTTAAAATGTTAGGCAAAAAATGAATGGAGAAAAATATTGAGCTCAGTATCTTTACTGTTCCAAATTATATATATATATATATATATATATATATATACAGTTGGTTCTCTGTTTAACGACTTTCAAGGAACCGTGAAAAATCGTCCTTAAGTAGAGATCGTCCTTAAACAGAATTTGTGAAAAAATAACATTTCCCTTCACACTTTACAGGTTTAGGACTGTCAATATATTTCTTAATATATTGGCGTGTTTAAAAATGTTATTTTTATTATCATCATTATTTTATTCACAAAAAGTTATTTTAAATTACATTGAAAAAAAAAAGAATACAAACAATACAATAAATTTGGTTTTAAAAAATTCAAAAAGTGTTGATTGCTTCATTCGCCTTGTTTTCGTTATTCTCTTTTCCAGATTTTCAAAGATGTTAAATGAGTCACCTTCCGTTTTCGATGTAATATAGCGTCGGAGAACATCTAGAGCAGAAATTGCATCTGTGTAAGACGGTGGCAGTGTCTCGTTTTCCGTATCTTCAACTTCACCTTCTTCGTCTGACACTGTGTTTTCGTTTACAATATCTTAATAAATTTGTTCTACATTTCTGAAATCTGTTGTTAAAACATATATATCACAATTGTAGAAATCTTGAATTGAAATATCCTCATCTTCAACAAGACTTCTCCATTCTTCAGGGGTAATGTCATCTTCGTTGATTTCTACATCCGTACTTTGCAGTTCCATTACAAGGTATTTGTGAATTCCAGCAACTCGAAAGCAATTTTTTATTGTGGATGAAGAAATTTCTTTCCATGCTGATGTTATTATGTGCATTGCTTCCAAGATTGTAAATTTTCTAATTTTTATACTGTCAGCCGAATTGTTTATTAATTTCCTAATTAAAGACTTTCTGTAGTATGCTTTCACACTGCGAATGATACCCAGGTATAATGGCTACAACTTACTAGTGCAATTAGCTGGTAAGAAATGGATAGTCAAATTTGTAAGTCCAGGGATATTTGGAGTATGTGTAGTGCATCGGTCAATTAAAAGTAAAACTTTTCACTTTTCTCGATGCATTTTTGCATCAAATTTTCTAATCCAGTCAATAAAAAATTGCGATGTCATCCACGCTTTATTGTTATTGCGGTACTCACAAGGTTTCCTGGTGATATTCTTAAAACACCTTGGTTGCTTTTATTTGCCTATAACTAGTTGTGGAAATTTCTCAGATCCATCCGAATTAGTGCACAGTAAAACAGTCAATCGTTCCTTACTGTGTTTTCCACCAAAACACTTTTCGCCCATATACGTTAAGGTTTTATTAGGCACCATATTGTAGAATAGGCCCGTCTCATCTGCATTGAATATGTTCTTCTCATCATATCCATCTAATTTCCCCTTCAGCACTATTTTCCATTCATCCACTATTTTTTCATCTACGGAGCCACTTTCGCCAGATATGCTTTTAAATACAAGCCCGTATCTTTCTTTGAACTTTGTTAGCCTACCAGCCGAAGCCTGAAAATTTTGCATTCCAAACTTTTCTGCCAGAATAATAGCATTTTCTTTAAATATCACTCCGGAAATTGGAATGTTAGATGCTCTTGCTTGATGAAACCATTGCAGGACTGCCTTCTCAAACTCTTCTGATCGGCCACATTGAATTTTCTGCCGTTTGGATTAGGATATCAAACCAAATTTTTGTGCTTCTTCAAGAATTTTCTCTTTGCTTGCTATAAAATGCCTTTGAGAGTAGACTCGGGTAGCTGAAATTGTCTTGCGAATTAGACTTTTGTTATTCCAACACTTTCTTCCCGGTTTTCAATAATTTTCCTTTTTTCGTGTAGCGTAAGATGCTTTCGCTTTGATGCCATTTTGCTCTGCTCACCTCTTATTCGTACTGGAATGAGCTCCTACACCCAACCATGAATTGAGGCTGTGAAAAGCAAAGTGGTGTAAGTCAGTAAGTAAAGTGGTGTAAGTCAAAAACGTTTTACTGCAAAAACTACAAAAATTCCACTATAAATTGAACAAATTATTATTCATAATAATTACTATAATATTGCAAACAATAATTATTTGCAATTCCACTATAAATTGAACATGGAGATTACATATTTGTCCTCAAATAAAAAAAAAGTTAAAAATGTGATTTACACCACTTTGCCTTTCACTGCCTCAATTCTCTAAACATGAACACGTGCTTCCCAGAAGGAGTGAGAGAGGGGTGCTTTTGGACAGTTCGTAAATCACATGACAACATGGTAGGTACAATAGAGTGATTCCACACCCGCACTAAGAAATTCGATCCACCAGGGAAAAATATTCGATCTTCCGAGAAACAGTAATCCCTCCCCCCTCCCCCGGTTTTTTCCACTGCAACAAGTCTATGATTGCAACAAACATAAAGGAAATTCCGGGTCTGTTTTTGAAACCAAACTCCCCCACAGAAAGTAACCCTCCAGTAGATAAAATGTTGAAGAAAAAGTTTATCAAGTAAGAAAAAATATAAACAAAATCGTCTTAAAATAGAATTTTTTTACGTCGGAGGGACCGGGACCGGGAAATATCGTCTTTAAATAGAGATCGTCGTTAAGTAGAGCGTCATTACAGAGAACCAACTGTATGTGTATATATATATATATATATATATGTGTGTGTGTGTGTGTGTGTGTGTGTATGTATGCATGTATGTATATATACGTATATATATGTATGTATGTATGCATATATATGTATATATACATATATATATATTATATATATATGTATATGTATATATACATATATATATTATATATATATATATATATATATATATATATATATATATATATATATATATATATACATATATATATATATTATTTCCTGGAGGACATTCATTGCATACACTAATTATATTTGATTTTTTTGCATTTGGCATGATAATATTGATGTAAGACATCTATTTTATTCAAAACTTAAACACTGAAGCGTGATTTTTTTCATTCAAACCACATAACTTTTAATGAATTCCCATGAAGTGATCAATAATACTGATTTTTCTTCTTATAATTTTGATGAGAAGGAGAACATTAGAAGCGTATGTCCATTAATTCCGTCTGCTACTTTCGACAAATGTTCCAGCTCAAACTTAAATGGCCTACTTTAGGGCCATAAGTACTCATTCTTGTCCATATATATAAAACAGTTCCGTAACTGACTGACTAACTGACTGACATATGACGCACATACCAAACCGCTAGACCTAAAGGGCTGAAATTTTGCATGGCTATTCTTCTTATAGTGTAAGGGTACATTAAGAAATATTTTTGAAAAATTCTTCTTAGATTTTTTTAAATTAAATTTTTAATCTGTTTTTGTAATTTTTTTTAAAGTTTGTATTTAAAATAATAATTTGAGGGTTATAAAATTTATATCACGAGAAAGATCCTATAAATTTCTTTAAAATGAAATCTTTTTCGAATCTTTACCTTCATTTTTTTTTGGTGAATTTTTAAAGATTTATTTTTAGAATTTTATTTATTAAAGGCTGATCACGTGGTTTTTTTCTTTTTTGTGATACTTTAAATTAATTTATCGGCACGTGCATGACAACGAAATAAATTTACAAAAAGATATTAAAATACAGTAAAATAGAAAATTTAACAACTAGACTCATTGAGATTGAAATTTTTAAGGAATTTAATTCAAATTAGTATGTTTTGTAGATATTAAACATACAAATTAATTGCATACATTGACCGTTGTATATAATTTGAATATTTTCTTCTACATCATTTTGTCTATAAAAATATCCGTTACAATTTTTTTTAATATATATATATATATATATATATATATATATATATATATATATATATATATATATATATATATATTTATATATGATATTAATTGCATACATTGACCATTTTATTTAATAGGAATGTACTCCGTAGCGAAGCACGGATATTCAGCTAGTTTATACATAAGCAAAGACTTGTATATTATTTAAGTTGCAAAATAATATTATAAAAATATAATATTTCTCTTACTTTAACATATTTAATGTCTTTCCTGAAAGCTTTACTAGTCATCAGCTCTTGCCAAATGTGAACTGTGACAAAAATTCGTCAATTCGTCATATTTCTTATACGTTATCCAAGCAGCATTAAGATATACGTTTCGGTATATTTTTTGACTTCCTTCGGGAATATCAAGCATTAGATATTTTATGCATTGTTAAACAGAAAATAACAAATCAAACATGCAAAAACAAGTCTCCAATAATTTTTTTGCTCTTTAATTTTCCAGAAAAAAGTGCTTTCTTTCGGCTCTTTTCCGATACTGTATATCAAATAAAGTTCTAACTTCTCTTTTGATACTTTAAAATTTCAAGAAAACTTGTTTTCTAGCATGAAAGTTAAAATTATATTCTCGGTTTTGGACTGAAAATCCTTCAGTAAATTCTATGGTTGTGAAAATATTTTCAGCAATATGTTTAGAAAACTCCGAGATATAATATATTATTTTCAGTCACGATGATTTAAAACAACTTGTGAGCAATTTATTTAATTCAAATAGGCCACATTAGCAGACCATGTGGACATTATACCTGAATACCTCTAAAAACTCCAATCAAAGTTATTAATAAATACATTTAACAATTAAACCCGCGATTTTTGATGGGTGTACCTCTCACTCCTGTGTAATAAATGGAACAAACTATTGAAAACAGAAATACTATAGTTTTCGAGTATGAAAAGTAATATCATATGGCTTAGCATGATACAGAATTTTATTTTCAGTTTTGATTCTAAGAGAACTTGTAAGAGTATATATAAAAACTTTGGAAAGAAAATAAATAATTACATTTAACACAGCTGAACATATATATTCCTCCAGTTCCTGGGCAAAATGCAAAAATTCGCAAAACTCCTGATCGGACCGGAAGACATCTGAATTTTCAGGAAAATCTCTTCAAATTCAAAACTTTCTATAGCATGGAAAACAAGGATAAAATTCTAGAACTTTAGAGGATTTGCAACGATATTAGAAAAACTTTTGAACCTTCTTAAATTTCCCCGGATTGTCAGTAAAGTCAATTAATTACGCGTACTATAAACACGGCATTTTGAAAGTGAAAAGAAAACAGATGATAGCTCTTTCGAAGAAAATGGATATGTTTTTTCACCATTATTTCCCACGAAAACTGTCTATTATTATTACTTCATTTATTACATTTTTTTTCAAGATACTTTCCCTACGCATAAAGGTTTGATAATTTATTATAATTCAATAATGTGATCTACTCCCACAAATAGAAAGGAGTGGGTGTTCTATATTTTGTACTAATTCCTCACACCCACTAGCTTTCTCTGTTACGAAACCTATTCCCTTTGATCATATAACCCACAAGTATAGCTTTCAAAAAATAAAATGTGATACGGAAATTATTATTTATAAAATATTATTGGTTGTTAGACGAAACATTAGAATTTCAGTTACCTGAAATCTAATGCTTTATATACGCCGCGAAATTAAACGTCTAAATATGAATTCATTTTCTAGAATGCAATTCGAGAAACCTGAGAGGAATCAAGAATATTTATAGAGAGATAAGAAAATTATTCATAAAAATGCTAATTTCAGTGGAAATGGATTTTATTTTTATTGGAATCGGATCTGCATGACCTTATTAAAAAAGGCAGGAAAATTTGAATTCATTATATCTGTGATATTAGACCTGAGGGAATACTTTTTAGTTCTTAATAAAAAAGGTTATCCGAGACATTTATTTATAAGAGCAAATCATCTTGATCATAAATCTAAGATCCTTTTAAACGAAAAATAATCTCTAATTAAACAAAAAGATTTAAAAAATACCTTTTAAAAACCAGTATATTCTCCTCAAATTTCAGTAGCATTAAATATTTTAAAATGTTTGAGAAATCGATTTGATAATCTGAGTCTTAAATGTGCAGCTGCCAAAGAAATTTGTGACCTCAGGCTTCAATTTAAATCAATATTTTAATTGTATGTAAAGAACTTTACATGTACGGGAATGGGTGTTTATCACAGATTGCAACGCGTTTGCCTCTGGTAAGTAGATCATACCCGAAATAGGATTATTGGAGTAGGAGTAATTGATTTTCAAATTTTTAATACGATTATTTAAATTCCAACAAAAAATTCATATAATATAGGGCTAAAATATGTAATTCTACACTTTGGAATTCTAATATCTAAAATTTATCTCTATTAACATCATTTTTCCACCAATAATTTATACCAGTTCAGGTTTTGCTTGAACTATATATTTCTGGTAAATTAAGATTTATTCCTTGTACACAGTTTCCCATTGAGTTCCATAGGCCATAGCTCTCTTTAAATTGTTCATACATTACCATGATACAATTTGCCATGTTCAAACCTAAATTGTTTTGGAATTAGAAGCACAGACAAACAATTTCTATGATATTTTGTTAATTGTTTTGTAATTTAAAAACATTGCTCCGAATATAAATTTACAAGATTCTTCTGAAACCTAACTATAGACCACTGAAATTCTCTCTCCTTAGAAGATGTTTAGTCTTAGTCTTTAGTTTCTGTAAACGTGAACTTACCAGTCTTCAAGAATTTAAAAGAGTTGAAAAGATTTGTTATATACCGTACCAAATTTGCATACAGTCGAAACCCTAACTGACCCGGCGAACCCGGTACATAACGAACGAAAATTTTTGTTACGCCGTTTTCCTATTGACGCAATTTAATAAGTATTGTGTCAGTTTAATGTAATCTATTTTAGTCTATTTAATTCATTAATGATCATTTTTAATAGATTTTAAAATTTTTTAATACATCATTATTGAATACACATTGCAACTAATGAGTTATACATTTTGTAAACTCTAGCATTTTTCTTAGCGGTTCGGATATAGCGAACCACCGGATAAAGCGAACAAAGCATTTGTTTCCTTGAAGTTCGTTATAACGGGGTTCGACTCTACACATATTAATTAAAACTGTAACATAAAGAAACCCATAACCCACTTCTCGTCAGCAAAAAAATATTGTTGGTACTAAAAATATGCTGTTATTATAAAAAAAAAATTTAAATACTTGAAACTCCTTTTCTAAGGAAGTTAGTTCGAAAATTCAAAGGGATTTCGAAGTAATAAGAAACATGCTTTACTAATAAAACTAATTTGGAAAGTCGAAACTTTGATAAAAGATTATGTTTAGAGGTATATAAATAGATACTTTAAAGCAACTTTACACGAACCCTATTGGATTCTCTCAGCTCAATGTTAGCCTATGGAGAAAAATTGTTTACTATTTGCAGCAGCGTAAATTATGATAATCCAATATAAATGGTATTTTCAGATAGCCTGAAATTTTCTTCACCTTGAAACAGGATTTATTTTATAAATTTCGTCCACCAAAGCAATTTATGAGAGTTTAAAGCACACTACGCCAAATTTTCCCTCCGAATAATCTAAATTTTAAGATTTATTTGTATTAAAAAAATGAAACCTGACCCAAGGTGTAAAATTTTCTCTATTACGAAGAACAGTTCTTGAAATCCAAGTACTGAGAAAAATCTTGGAATTCAAGTCGGCAATCCGTGGGCACATTTTCTCCATAGGTTAACATTGAGGTGAGCGAATCCAGTAGGGTTAGTACACAGCAGTCTTAATATTACCAATGAGTGAAGCTCATGAAACTTATGTGAGAGATGGCTAAAATATATTTATTTATTTAATATAAGAACGCTTCATCTTATGGCCGTTGTGTAGTAGCCATACTGGATTCGTCCAATTCATTGTTAGCCTATGGAGAAAATTTTTCCAGTGATTGGGAATTTGAATTTAAAGATTGTTTTTTTAAATTTTACTCCGTCATCGAGAAGGGAATCTTTTGCTCTGCTATTTCATTCATTTTAGAAATTCCTTCCACCAAAAAAATTTATTTGCGTTTAAAATACCATATACCACATCTCCCCCGGACTAATTCATTATTTGTGTTTAATATTAAATTTTATTTATGTTTCTTTTAAAGAATGCAAAACAAACCAGAACAATTTTTTATTCTCTATTACGGATTCTCTATTTTATTGAGCTCTATTACGGAAAACAATATAAAAAATTGTTCAATCAAGCTGACAATCCCTGGAAAAAATTTTCCCATAGTTTAACATTTGGCGGAACGAATACAGTATGGTTACTAACCAGCAGCTTTAAACCTATATGCTTTGATTAATAAGCCTTTAAAGAGTTAATGATTTACAAAACCATATGTTGAGAGACCTCCAAGGGCTTTGTGCTAAGAAATTAAAAGTATGAAACAAAGTAACACTTAGTTGTTTATACAAAACTTTATTTCGCACCGCAACTCGAAACTGGTGTTTTAAGGCTGCTGTGTACTAACCCCTATTGGATTAGCTCACCTCAATGTTAACCTATGGAGAAAATGTGTCTAAGGATTGCTGACTTGGATTAAAATATTTTTTTTAATTGTATTCCGTAATAGAGGAGGAAATTTTACACCTTGGGGCATTTTTCGTTTCTTAGAAAACTGCAAATAATATTTTTAAAATTTGAATTACTCTGGAGGAAAATCTTGTATAGTGTGTGTTTTAAGCACTCATCAATTCCTTTGGTGGACGTAATTTATAAAATGAATCCTGTTGCAAGGTGCAGAAAGTTCAGGCTATCTGAAAATACCATTTTTATTGGATTATCAGCATTTATGTAGCTGTAAATAGAAGACAAATTTTCTCCATAAGCTAACTTTGAGGTGAGCGAATCCAATAGGGTCAGTATACAGCAGCCTAAGTTCGAGGCCCGCATCGTACTAAATGAATCATCCGGAGATGTGAGGAAGTCTCATTTCTTTACTACTATACTCCACGTATTACCCTTTCTTTTCCATACCAGTGGCACAGGATATAATACATGTCTTTATCAATTGCACATTTTTAATAATTCTGAATATTTATTCAGATTTTATTAATTTACCACCCCAAATGATTTCTCATACCGTTCAAAAACAATGCATAATCGTTCATCTGAGAGGTTGGAGGTGACAATAACGATTATTTTGCCAGGGGGGTGAAACTGGGTTTCGATACTTCGATGACAGAGTTCTATAAACTGGATATGTGCGGAATAGTCATTATATATTACAACATTCATTGAAATGTATTCATTGATCCCCGTGAGCACGAAAATTAAAGGCGACAGAGGAAAATGCATATCTGACGCTTTGCAATTGCACAGGACTCTTAACAGACGATCGCAACATAAGATGAAACTTAGATTACAATTAGTAATTTTCATCCCATCTGTGAATTAACTTATCCCTACGTTACACTACTCTGTTAGCTCAAAATATTATTCCTTTCTGAATGCTACATATGTCAATGGTATTCAACTTTATAAGAGCTTCGGACCAACTGAGCTGAAGCTACTCCATTGCTAATTGCATTATCATTTTTACATTAACATACTCTGATATTTTTCTCGGGATCATTTGAAAACTATATAAAGCTTTCCAAAACAAAAAATTTCCGAGAATTTCGAACGGAAGAAATATCTTCGATACAATGCGATACGTCACAATAATACTACGCAATAGTTACTGTAATAGTTCACTAAATTTCTTAAATAATTTACTGTTTCAAAACTCGAACCTTTCTCTCAATAATCACTTCAACTTTTGGATTTGATGATTCATCCGGTTTGAGAGTTACAAAAAAAAAATTTGAACTCACGTACTAGAAATTCTCAATTTACCACTTTAATTTCAATACTAGGATTTATTAATTCCTTTCTACTCTGTTTCCGAAGTGGAAATTCAAGGAATGAGAGTGTATCGAATTACAGCAGAGCTTAATCTTTTAATAAACGGAAGCATCCTTCTCATGGCAACTGCTTTTCAAAGATAAGTAGATGGAATGCTGTTACGAGATAAGCTCTCTGTAGCACCAACGAAATGAAATATTACGAAATATCCAGTCTGTCTAGTTTATATTATATTTCTACTGATGAAAATTTCAACTCCAGGGAAATATAATTCATTTATTCGTTCGATCAAGCATGATCTTAAAATACTGGAAATCACATTCAGCTTGATTATTTATGTTTATTTGATTTTGAAAATAAATGATATTTTCATATATTTTAACGAACGATTGGCATGTGTTATTCATGTGAATTCCACAAGGACGCTGTCTGTACTAACATACACAGTACGCGGGAGTAATAATTCTAGTAATTTTAAAGTCTTTCAAATAATGTATATATATATATATATATATATATATATATATATATATATATATATGAAACGAACGTTTCTTCACGCCCTTCTTTAAACATCCCTTCACTGGTCTAAATCGATGTTGCAGTCGGTGGTCGGCACACCAGTTCCTCTTTCATCTTAATTGCAGTCAGCCTGATGGCGAGTGGATAAATAAAACAAGTTCTTGTCCCTTAACAACATTTATTAAACATTGAAAAGGGTCTCCGCTCCATTCGTAGCATTAACGTTTCACGATTTAATTCATAACACTGAAGTTTCCATCAATCTAAATTCCTTATCCTGTTAAATCTATAGGCTGCACCGCAAGCGGCATGTCTAAACCTTTCGGGAGCTACATCGTCTCTGAATTACTTTGCCTTTTCAAGCCCGCCTAGAATACTTGTTTCGCCTTGCATGAAAAGTTCTAGAATCCTCGTTGCTGAGGCTCGCAGTTTTTTCACGCGAAACCCTGTCTAAACTCTAAAAATAACTCTGTATGCGATGAGGACTGCGATTCTCATCTCTTGATTCTCCCCAAGACCATTCAATTATATTAATAACTCCTATAGATTATTCATTCATGTACCCGCGTTTATGAATAATCATGGCATTTAACGTTTTAATTCAGACTTTCCGTATAACCCCCCCCCCCCTCTTGTGACTGTAATGAAGCGCTTTCAAAAAAATTAAAATTAATAAATTAAGAGAAAATAAAAACTTTGAAAGCTTTTATTCATTACATTTTGTGTTAAAAAGGTCGGGTACGTCTTTAATGCTGATGTAATTATAGGGCAAAGCATTTGTCGGCAACGGTAGCAAATTTACAAAAGTTTTATGGGCCTAGAGTGTGTGGGGTCTTTTAGATGATAGACGCAGATAAGCAATGATGGCATCGTTTGTGACGTTATGTTACAATGGCTCTTTGTGGGTGATTGATTGGAGGGGAGCGGTCGAAAACCACATGGTTTGGCGGTGTTGCGGGTGGTCAGTCAGCTGTTTGGATCATTGCGTAAGAGGGGCGTTTTTTATTAAGAAAGAGGGTAGCAAATGAGAGGTTTTTAGGTGTTGAAACTTAACAAATAAAAAGTCGAGAGTTTCCTGAATGGCTGGTGAAATGGTTCCGGAGGCGGGAATGTTTAAGGAATTAAAATATTGGAAGTGAGTTTGAGAAGAAAGTTGGAATGAGTCGGAGTCCAGGAGGCTTTGCCCTGGGTCGGCTGAAAAATAACCTGCCACTGTTTGATTGCCCCAAAAGTTCGGTCGAATATTCCCGGAGAAAAAATAAAACTAAGGGGGTTGATGCGTCGGAACTCGGTTGATCTTTCCTGAGAAAGAAAGCCTGTGTGGAGAGACGACTGGTCGCTGACCCCGAATCCGAAATAAAGAGGGATAGCAGAGAAGATTGCCTCCAGTCCGTCTACAGTGACAGATAACCCCAGCGTGGAAGAGTCACCCATCAAACTAAAGAGAACTTATAGAGTTTCAAACTGAGGTCACGGAAAAAGTCCCCTACCAGAGTCATCACAGCACCCGAAGGTCGCACTCAGCTAAAAGACGTGAGTGTTTCTATTGATTTTGTTTAGTTCAGATCCCACGTTTGCTATTGATAGTTAATGCGAGTTTTGCATGTGTGAAAAATACAGTGTATTAAATTTGGATAGGAGTTTTAGCATTTTTGTATTAATTAGTATTTTACGCTCCCTGAATCAGAAAGTCAAACTGAATAGGACCCTGTTTCATTTGCTCGTGGTTTTGATAGTGAACAGAGCAGCATTGATGTTAATTAAAATTTGATGAGATGAGATGTAAATATTAGGACGGTGTAAATAAATAAGTTTTTTTGTTTTAAACCTTGTTTCAGTAATTATTTATCTGCTGGGTGTTTTAATGTGGAGCAAAGTTGATGTAGCAGATCCAACTGGTTAAGAAATTTGTTCGTTAATTGCTAATTGCGTCCAGAGCCTTGGGTAACAAAATAAATAATTATGACACAACGCACCCAAATACCCCTTGATAGATAATCTTTGTACTACCACCAAATAATCATGCCCTATAATTAAAATGGACGAGAATACGACTGTGACCCCTTAAAGTTTAACCTCTTAGAAAATCTCTGACACACACACACACACACACACACACACACACATATATATATATATATATATATATATATATATATATCCAGCCTAATTCCCTGCCCATATACTTGTGATAAGTATGGTTGCATTTAAATGTGTTTCCGGTCTTTTATTTTAACGTTAAAAGCATTTATAATAATTTATTCATGAATGATGTCTTTTCATTACATCATCCCCTTTATAATATTTTATATTATGATCCGTTCATTAATCATTTAGACCTCCATGGTTTAAGCTCCTAGATACTCATATCATTATGCCCACGTTATAAATCAAAAAAGGAGATTATGGACTTTTCGCCCATTCAAAGCTGAGGACAATCCTCTGAATGGATACTGAAAATTCTGTAGTAGTATTTTTAAACTCTTGAAAAGAAAAGACAAAACCTTTGCGCTGGAGGAATAAACAGGAAATCTAACGTAAATAAAGTACAAATAGCATCTTTGTAAGGTGCAATTTTGCACCTTACTGCTATTTGTGCTTTATTTACTTGGATTTCCTGTTTATTTTTAAGCTCCTCCAGGGAAATCAACTCCTAACCCTTTAAATTTATCCTGTCGATATTATTTTAAAATGCTTTGAACAAAATAAAAAATTTCTTCGATTGGAAGTTTCGAATTGACTTTATAAAACAAAGATATTTGAAATAACATTGCATCGTGTCGATGAAGTTATTTAGTTGGTAGAACACCGGACTCGAAACGCTAAAATCACGATTTCGATCCTCCATCCTGGAACACGGCTGTTACTTTTGCAACAAACCATTTGAATTGGCAGTTGATAGAAATTCAATGTAGAAAAAGTTAAAATAACCACTGTGAAAAACAAGTTCCCAAAATTCATACAAATATGCATTTGGCTTCAAAGAGAATGGAAGAGATAAGTGAGGTAATACCATTAGGAAAAAACTTTTCAGAAATCACCCGGTTAATTAAGTTGGTAGAGTCATTGTTTGGAAGTTCGAGTACATGACTCCGATCTAAGCTAGGGGCTTTTTGGAAATTCAATAAATTGATTATGCAGATGAAAAATGAATATATATATATATATATATATATATATACAACCACCCTTCTAAACGGCCAATTTTCTCGGAGCCATTACTGGCCGCCATAGACAAGTTTCACTGTATATACACATGCGCGCACACACACATATAGATATATATATACTAGCTGAAAACCCGCACTTCGCTACGGAGTACATTCAAATTAATACAACGGTCAATGTATGCAATTAATGCCAAATATATATATATATATATATATATATATATATATATTTATAATAAATACGACGATCAATGTATACAATTGATATAAAAAAAACGAAATAATATCTATATATATAAAACGCGTAGGTATGCGGCACAAAAATCGACGATATTTTTACACTCCGAAACGGCAACGGTTGCAACTACCGGGTACATTAGCGGCCGTCCGCAATTTAAAACCGGGTGTGTATAGTGGCGGCATTTGTTACAACCGCTGATCTTTTGAGAAATTATGACCTATCAAATCCAGTGTTTAGTCATGGACACTTGTATGTAGGTTTATCAAGAGTCCGTTCTTTCGATTCTGTCACTGTAGTATCTCCTACTTTTGAAATACTCAACTGTGTATATCAAGAAGTTTTATGAATATCATAGTTGTAATCCACACTATATTTTAGTACTTGCTGAATTTTTACTCCATTTTAAAAGTGACGATATTTTCCCAACAATTTATTATTTGATATGATTAAGTGTAGATATCTGCATTCTGAACAATAGTACATACAGAGAGTAATGTAATTCACATCATATTTTAGTACTTGCTGAATTTTTACTCCATTTTTTAAGTGAAAAAAATTTTCCCCTACAATTTCTTATTTGATGTAATGATAAAGTGTAGATATCTTAATTCTGAAAATTGTACATACAGAGATGGATATAATTTTTAAAATCATTGGTGTTGGGTTTCTCAATCTTATCTTTAACTCTGTTCTGAGGTAATGGAAATTCACATTTTTTAATCATGGATTTTTTAGAATCAGCATTATAGTGAATTTAGCAATGATTATAATTTGTTTGGCTGAGATCCCACTACCCCTTAACAACGTATAATTATGATGGCAGGTAATGGTAACATTCCTTACATAGGTTACTTTCAATTGAGTTGTTTTGCAAAAGAAAATATAAAACTAAAAGCGACCATGCTAGTCACGCAGCGCCTAGTATTTATAAAAAAATCGTAATTGATATTTTTATAGACAAAATAATGTTGAAGAAAATATTTAAATTAAATCTAATAGGACATACTAAAGAATATAATGCAGTTAATATAGTACAGTTTGAGGAGCATAATATATTTTACTGTATTTTAATATTTTAATATTAATAATTATGTCCAATCGTCTGCCGCATTATCAAGAAAAGAAAATATTGTTTTTGTCTATTTAGTTGTTATGCATGTGACTATAAATCTATTTAAAGTACCAGAAGAAGAAATCACGTGATCAGCATTTAATAAATTACAAAAATTTAATCTTAAAAAATTCACCAAATATCAGAAAATGGAGGTAAAGATTCGAAAACGATCTCATTTTAAAGGAATTTTTATGCTCTTTCTTATGATATAAACTTTATAACCCTCAAATTATTATTTTAAATTCAAACTTTAAAAAGTTACTAAAACAGCTTAAAAATTTTATTTTTAAAAATTCTAAGAAGAATTTTTTAAAAATCTTTCTTAGTGCATCCCTACACTATAAGAAGAATCACCGTGCAAAATTTCAGCCCTCTAGGTCCAGCGGTTTGGTCTGTGCGTTGTATGTCAGTGAGTCAGTCAGTTACGGAGCTGTTTTAATGTATATAGATTTATTTATTTATTTATAACGACGAAAACACATCTGATTGTCATCATAATTCCTTGTCCATATGCATGTGATAAGTATGATTGCATTTAAATATGCTTCCGGTCTTTTATTTTAACGTTAAAAGCATTTATAATAATTTATTCATGGATGATGTCTTTTCGTTGCACCATCCACTTTATAGCATTTTATATTCCGATCTGCTCTTTAATCATTTAGACCTGCACGGTTTAAGCTCCCGGATACTCATATCATTATGCCCACGTTAGGAATAGTTTGGGAATTGGGAGAAACTCGCTCTTCGTTTCTTCCGCTGCGCATTTTAACACTTCGTTAGGTGCATTTGTTAGAATTTATAGCCTCCCCAACTTTTCCGGGAGAAATTCCGCAATTGCGACAGCATCCCATCAAGAAAAGCCATAATCCTTTAATAAGAGGAATGAGTCTGTACAGCATCTAGAGTTTATGGATGAGTAGAAGTAATGCAATCATCAGAAAAGGGTTTTATGGATATTCGATGGAATCACTGATAGCTACGTAATAGAGATAAGCTGTAATTACGTATCTGACAGAAAAAAATATATATTTCATCAATTACGTAGTATGCCAAAGATGTAATTTTAGGCAAAAGTTAAGGAATATACGCTGCTGGGCATCGGAATTGCAACACGATGAAGGAGGGGTCATACAAACATCAAATTCGCATGAAAGGAAGAAAATGCTGGGATATTCAAATTATTAGCATTTAAACGCAATCGAAGGAGACGGGAGGGAGAAACGGCATCTCAAATCTATATATATATATAACAGATCCGTAACTGACTGACTGATTGACTGATAAATAACGCACAGATCAAACAGCTGGACCTAAAGGGCTGAAATTTTGAATGGTGATTCTTCTTATAGTGTAGGGGTGCACTAAGAAAGATTTTTGAAAAATTCTTCTTAGATTTTTTTAAATTAAATTCTTAATCTGTTTTTGTAACATTCTTTAAAGTTTGCATTTAAAATGATAAACTGAGGTTTATAAAATTTATATCACGAGAAAGATCCTAAAAATTCCTTTAAAATGAAATCTTTTTCGAATCTTTACCTCCACTTCTGATTTTTGGTGTATTTTTAAAGATTAATTTTTAGAATTTATTTTATTAAATGCTGATCACGTGGTTTCTTTTCTTTTTTTGGATACTTTAAATAAATTTTGTGTCACGTGCATAACAACGAAATAAACTGACAAACAAATATTAAAATACGGTAAAAGATCAATTTAACCACCAGACTTATTCAGATGGAAGTATTTAAGAATTTAATTAAAATTAGTATGTTTTATGGATATTAAATATACGAATTAATTGCATACATTGACTATTGTATTTAATTTGAATATTTTTATCTACATTATTTTGTCTATAAAAATGTCTGTTATGATTTATATATATATATTGGCATTAATTGACCGTTGTATTTAATTTTAATGTACTCCGTAGCGAAGCACGGGTGTTTAGATAGTTCTGCTTAAAAGGAAAGTTCCGCAGCGGGTTTATCATTTGGAAATCGCTGTTCTTGATACTAATGCCCATGATCGCAATTTATTACAGACCAGGTCGATATAGGCTAGCGAGCCGAGGGTTGCGGCTCCAGTTTATAATGCCACCACAAGGGTCGGAGATTGATTTAGCCAAGTGGATCATCTGACAGAGCGTCCCTAGGGGCAACATCGGGAGGGGGTCGTACACTCTTCCACCAAGGATTTTCCGGTCTACGAATTCAACATGCCGATATCCGGTGTAGACACGTATGCATTTATTGGCGCTTATCGGGATTTGATTCGAATAACCTCAGTACTGAGAGCCGACGCGCTACCACTAGGCTACCCCGAGCCCTTACAGATAAGTAATAATTAATATAAATGAGAACTTTTTATCATACTCCTTAATAAAATACTGCTAATTTTAGACTAGAGAATGTAATGTTTTTGATAAACTCCATCATAACAGTCTAAATATTTTCATTTCGTGTTGTTTGAAGCCTGTTGTTCTGTTTTTCTTTCGGATAAATAAATAGACAGATACAAATTAAAATTGGGTGGGTAATTCTAAGATATTACGGCCACCCCCACTTTCGTGAACAAGCCACTGTCAAACTGAAGACCAGCTCTGCGTAGCAATTCCTGCAATCACAGCCGAGGGTTGATTTCATCTGTTCGGGGGTGTTTAGGCGCCGGACGGACAGCACAGATCTGCCGACAAATTTGGGCAACCCTGGGCCCCAATGAAAAAGTCTAACCTCTGTGTAAAGAGCGGATTGTAAAAAAATCCCTTGAAGTAACCCTTTATGGATGTCACATTTACATTTTCAGTTTGTTACATTTTCAGTTAAAATGACAGTTTATGTAGTAGATAATGAATTTTCGCGAAATTGCATAATAAGAATTCTATATGATAAGAATATTGTGTATAATAAGATAAGAACTCTTTTTGTAATAACAGTTACTTTTTCAAATAATTGTTCGGTTTTTATTTTCAGTCAAACATTTATTGCCACATTTTCCCCGTTTCATCTTAAGCAAAAGAAATTTACAAAACAGGATATTTTTATTATTATATGCTTTTTCTTGCTATAAGGGAATTTTGATTGGAGGTTATTTTTTAATGTTCTTAATATATGGCACCTGTAATATTTTTCTATTGTTGTTTATTTGGGTTACTGAAATGAACATCTGCGACAAATATATTCAGTTCTTATGCAAGATAAAACTTTGCATAAACCAGAACAAAATTATAATTAAAGTTTTGAAACTACTTTTTTAATATACTCTTTCTCTCTTATTGAATGAATATCAAATAAGTTACTTTTTTTCTTATTTAAAATTTTTCAGATAGAAATAACTTTTTCTTGAGAAGAAAATCCACAGAAAATACTTTTTAAATATTTGTTCAGCCAGACATAGTCTTTCATAACTAGAAAACCTATCAGATTTATTTAAAAAAAAGTTCTTTTGATCTTCATGACTGATATATAATGCTTTATATTTTTCCTCGCTGTTATAGCACTGATTTACATATCTACTTTTTTATCACTGAATTTGTTTGCTATATCTTTTAAATTAGTAACGGCCTGTAATTCCATTCAAATATAATTCAGAAATCAATGCAATTCCACAAGGTTTGAGGTTTGAGCAGGTCTTTGCTAAATTTATAATACAAACATCGGTGCTAAGAGGCATTTATAATAGGTTAACTCTATTTTCTGAAAACAAAACTTAGAATATCTTCATTATATGCTGAAATTTTAGCACACAGCTCTATTTCAGTCTTCAGTTACGAATCTTTTGAAAATCTTTAAAAAACCCTTTTTTAACAAGTGGTAAGTGAACTCAAAACCCAATATTTGCTTCATAGTCTTGTAAAACCAGAAATTATAGATTCTGTACCATGATTATGAAAATGGTGTAATGATGTACAAAACGACAACGATTTCAAATAGTTTTTCTTACTTTGTTATAGCTATTGTAAAAGTTTTTATCTTATTATATTCATTGAATATAATAAAAATATAATTTTTTTTTCTACCGGAAAGACGATGCAGGGGTGCCGTCTTGTCTTATACATGTTTCAGCATATGTGACGAGTACCGAACAAACGTCAAGTACTGGAGCAATTTTTTTCTCGTCGAAGTACTGAAGCAGAAGAGCACAGAGGTATGACTGTACCTGTTTTGTAAATTCAGCCTTGAATTTTATTTTTAATGTGTCTAGTGGAAATGCACATTACAGTCAAACAATTATAGTTAAGCATTAATCTTTAATAAGAGTGTTGCCAGATGCCTACGGGGTAACCAAATAGAAAAAGATGCGGCATTCAGTATTTGATTACAAATCACTTCTAAATATCTAAACATCTCGAATAAAGGTTTCGAAGTATTTCGTTTCAACTGAAGAGCTCTTAAAAAGATTGGTAATTTCTTTACAAAAGTGGAGAGAGTTTCTGAATTAAATATAATGCAGGTAAGTGGTTTTAGAAAACAAAAGGGATTTTATTATTCTTGATATAAAAGAAAGACGATGCAAAATCCATTTCCCAAGTATTTATTTCAAAAATCTGAAACACAAGAATGCGCTATGTTTTGCTTTTATTTTAAATTGCTTCTTCTAGCATTTATTTTCTAGAATCAATTATTTTATGCATATGTTTCGTATATATTTTGTATAATAACGTTTTTGTCTATATTTTTGTGCGTATATTTTGATAATGCTAATCCGATGTTTATTTAAAGTCAGTAAAGATATTATACAGTACGCATACTCATTACGCATTATTATAAAGTACGCAAACTCAATAACTTTATTTTTCAAACTTTTCAGGACTCTTTCTTTGACTAAATTTCAACTTTTTTTAATGCAGACTTACAGTTTCAATTTAAGTAGAAAGGTTTACAACGTATGAGCAACGAAATAAGATGGTTCAGAAGTTCCTTACTCAGATAGAAAATGACAGAATCAGATTCTACTCTCCTTTCCAATTAAAATATTTTTTTTCAGAGTTCATTTATAAGATTTATGTAAATGTCGCAGAAGAATTAAATAAGTCAGCATATTTAAAGGTAACACAAATACAATACGCTGGAATTTATTGGTAAGAAATGAAATTTAATGAGAGCTTTTTAATTGCTTTAAATTTAGAAAAATCTCTATTATTATTGCCAAAGCTTTTATGATAGAAATGGCATCTAAAACAATCCATATTTTCATTAAAAATAATGTTGAAACCTCAGTATGCTACGATGAATGGATCTTCTGAATTTAAACATCAGTGTCAAGGCAGGTAACCGTAGCATTCTAAACCAACTACCACTCTTAACAGTATCTAAACAATATTCTCCTTGTATTTCCATAAAATTTCCTTCCAAACATGCTCATCTTAGTATGAAATTATATATATATATATATATATATATATATATATATATATATATATATATATATATACTATATGTTAATATAAGGCTTAATTCACAGAAAAATTATCCTCATTCTGTTGAACTATCAAATCTGTTGACAATGTCCCCAGAATTTGTAACCCGCCAGAATTTATATTCGCCGGAGTTTTATTAAAAATGCTTTTTAAAAAGATTAAAGTAACCATTTATCGTACGCGGAAAACCGACAGAGTGCTTTCAAACGTTTTTTTATCGAAAAATATTACTGCTAAATGCACTGTTTCTTAAAAATTAAGAAATTTTTTTTTAAATTAGATATTATATATACACAAATTATTAAGTAGTAGTAAAGACTTTATAATATCTTTACTGACTTTAAATATGAGCTACCCAAAACGCTGTCTCATAACAGCTTTCATCAAATAAAAGAAATATTTTATTGCATTATTTAAATACTTAAATCTTTCATCTGATAAAAGATTTAAAAATTTTTATATTCTTATTTCTTTAATTCAGAATTCTTAAATAATTTTTAAATAAGGGGTTGCAATTAGTTTCATACTAGTTAATATAGTTGTCCATCAGGCTTGGGAACATTTGATGAGGATGACTCAGTTGGCAATTCATAGATGCATCTACAAATTCTCAATAGAGACAATAATATCTAATGATCCTTGGCACGATGTAAAGCTATACTAACGATTTCGAATCTAGTGGTAAATCTCCGGGGGTTTTGTTTGTTTGTTATTAAGAAGCTCCCTGTTTCTGTTTTATCTAAATATCTATATGGAAAAGTTTCAAAATCAGAAAAAAATATCTGACGTGTGCATTATTTCTGGATCTAGGCATTAGAAATTAAAAATCTGAATCTGCATCCGCAATAAGAACTACATCCCATTTTCCAGAGGAAAAAAAATTGAATCTTTAATACTTGGCAGAATATGCTTTTAACATCAACTGACCGTCATTAATAGCCACACAGCGGAAGTTCTGAACGTATTTACATGATCATTGTGTTCGTGATCATTATGTAAATACAGTGCAGCTCATTTGCTGCATGTCCATTAAATCCTGGTTTGCTGGAGTTTTCAAAGAACTCATTTCCAAAAAACATATCTAAACAAGATAATTGAAATCGTGTTCATCTATGTTGCTTTTGCTGTGCATTTATCTTGTTCTCTCTACAAAAAAATTTTTCCAACATTTGAAAGCCCATTTATATAGTATTCGTTACGTTGTCCTACGTTGTTCCTTTCGAGAAAGAGTGGAGTCGTTTAATATGATTAATTATTCTTGATAGAGTTTATTGGATCCCGTAGTATTCCTGCTAACCTTATCAATGTCTTGCAAGTCGATCATATTTTTTCTTTCTTTGTGGAGGTCAAAGTCACTCAAACTGTCTAATAGCAGCATTTCACCAAATCCTGTAGATCAGCTACGATTTTCTTCACCGCATGAACTTGTTTCAATTTGTGTTTCTATACTCTTGATAAATATTCGTATAATATTGGAGGTTGTACTCCAATGGATTCCTGTCCATTGTGAAGTTCAGGTTAATGAGGTCGCTGATTTTCTGACTAAACAGGGAGCCTCTGTCCTCCAATCTGTTGCAATGTTTCGTCTTATATCCGGCCATGATTGTCTACGTAAGCATCTACATCGCATCAACGTTGTTCCTGACTGTCTTTGCCACTTATGTAATATTATGGAAGATATGAACATCTTACACCTATGGATATGCCCTGCTCTCCCCCATATTTCGATTTGGGAGCGTTACTGGGTGGCTCGGAACGACCCATGTTCATAGATATACTGATGTCAATTCGTTTTGTTATGTATTGAATTTGATGTTCAGTTGTCTTATAACATGTCATTGGAATAAAAAAAAATCGTATAGTCAAATCTGTATAGTAATTATCACAATTGAAAACAATTGGTGATAGTGTTGAACTAAAATGAATGCCTGAAAATCTGATTTGATAATTTTTATATTTTGACAGTAAAACCCAAAAGAATAGTTTAACCCATAAAAAAATACCTTAAAGAAAAAGAATTCTGAATGTTAGACGTGAAGCAACGGGAAAGTCATTTGAGCTTACGGTGTCGGTTTTTGTCAGCAATGCCCCTAAAAAATGTAATGGGTGAACAAGCCTTTACTCTCCGAATAATTATTTTTTAAAGGAATTAGAATTAATAACTAAACAAACATACAAGCAGTAAAAAAACTAAAATAATAAAACACAAATTTATAAAAGATTATCGGTTTTCTAAAAATAATCATTTCTACTTTTAGAGTAATGTTTATTTTTAGAAAATAATCATTACTCTAAATAATCATTCTAAAAGTAATTATGTTTCAAAATCAAAAAAATGTGTGTCGGATTATAATTTATATTAAACTTCAATACGTATGTTAGGATAGTAATTTTAGAGAACGATACTGAATTTTATGTTTGTGTGTACTTTAATTTACCCTGCAGTTTTACCATTTCAGTAACAAGACATTTATTCTGATCATGCTACCCATAATAACCCAGTTTTTAAATTTATTTTTTGCGTCTGCGATATATATCTTCAAAAATATTAAACTGTTCTTTAGTAATGTTTTATACCCCTAACGGTGATATATCACTATAAACTTTTAACTATAAACCTAATCTCTATAAACCTAACACGATATTGACATTTGGAAAAAAAAGATGTCATCTTTTTCTGTAAGACATATTAACAAAAACCTGAAAGGCATGGATGGAATTTAAAAAATCTTCAATGATTTAAAAATCGATACTATCATTTTATCCTTCATAAAAGTGTCAAAAATACTCAATGTTATGAAGAATGGAATAAAAAGTTTTCAAACTGAGTTTAATTTTACCATATTTGTCACTGATATGGTTTCTTTCAGATTTTTTAAAACTGTCGGAAGAATTCAAAAAACAAACCTTTCAGTAAGAAACTTGTTTTGATAAAAGTCAGTATTGATATATAATTTATAAAATCGTAATCAGCCTGTCGGCATTTTTTTTTACCAGCGATTTATTTTAAATTCGTTTAAACAACTTTTTATCTAGTATTAAATAAATTATTTTGATAAATTCTTTAGTTTAAAAAAAGAAAGTAACTCCTTATACAGGGTTAGTACAAATGAATGACCGGATTTTAAATATTTATATTTCCGAAACTATTACATATATTACAATAAGTGATAGACGAAGTTAAAGAAAAACAAACCACATTTGTTTTCAGTTACAAATTTTCGATATGTGACGCTTTGTTACATGACAAACATCTAATCTGTAATCAAGTTCGTTCCACACATTTTGTAGTATCACACTGTCAATAGTCCCTAATGCTGCACAGTGTTTTCGGCATCGGTGGTACATAAACAGTGTCTTTGACGTAACCCCATAAAAATAAATCACATGGCGTAAGGTCCGGGGATCTTGGTGGCCATGTGATGAAGGGTAAATCCCTGTCACCCACAAGCTTGGTATATTTTTACCACAATAGTTAAATTCTTAACAAAATCATCTTGAAAACTAAAATAATATGTTTCTGATAAAATTGACTGCCCTGTTTGACCAGAAAACCACTATTGAAATTTTATTCATAAAATCGCAATCATCCTGTTGGCACTTTTTAACTAGCAGTTTATTTTATATTTCGTTAGCACAATTTTTATTAAGCATTAAATAAATTATGTTTATACATTGTTTAGTTTAAAAAAAGCAAGTAACTTATTATATACTGCTACTTTAGGAACGATTAATTTTATTTCCAAGAATATAAGCATGTTTTATGCTTATAGTAGAATGAAAAAATCTATATTTAAATGCAAATACTCGACTATTATTACTGACTTTTACAAATAACTTTTATATAATGTTTATATTTAGTATTCTTCACGTGCATTATTTTAGGTATCATAAAGAATAAGTTCTTAGCAAAGTTATCATGAAAACAATATCTTTCTAGTAAAATGAACGACTCTGTTTGACAGGAATGTCCCAGATTTCGAAGTTCTTCCCGAAAACTCCTGTCGGTTTGTTGATGAAGTACTAGATGTTAAAAATTAATGAAACCCTGAAAAATGCTATCAAAGGTGGATGAATCTTTAATGAAGAGCTGATAGCTAAGGAGTGAGGCTCTTTGAAATGGGAGACAGGAAATTTAAGAAAAAAAAAAACCAGTAAAGAATAATGGCATGAACTTTTCAAGTTTTGTAAGGATCATGGAACGTATTTTCTGACTGTAAAGCACTTCTACTTTCGGGCGTTCTCCAACATAACATGAAGTTTGAAAACAGATGAAAAATTGATGCACTAAAAGTCATATGACACTAAAGTTCCTTAAAACAAACATGCGTTTAAGACGTTTTACATTTCAAACTCATGCATAAAATAGTACTTGAGACATCTTCTGACAGAATGTTCTAGATTCAGTACAATTTAACCAAGTAAATATAATAAAGAATATTTACCCTTACTTCCTAGACGTCGATACACGATTTTGTAAGCTAATAAATGTGCCATGAAAATTATATCTAAGGTGTATATTAATTTTTAAAAAACTCGTCGAATTTTTTTACAAAATTTAATGCTGCTATTAGCGTTCCTTCCTTAAATCTTTCTAAATTTGTGATTTTATTTTCTAAATTTAATTAACTTTTCCTTCAATTGCTTTAAAATTTTAGTGTTTGCTTTTAACCAGAAATGTCCTAGTTACATATCACTCATTATTTAGAGCTTAAATATTTCAATGGTTTTTTCGTTGTCCATTAGTTGTTATCACCACTGCACAATGAACCACTCACGCAGTGCTATTATTAATCTAATTAGTTACTAATTAATTAATAATTCTTACTTTTATTTTTAGATATTTTACCTTTTTATTTTAAAAAAGTAGATTAATAAATAATTTTTTATTACTTTTTTACAAAATTTGTCGAAAGATAATAAAAAATGTCCATTACTTCTGGTCATGAAATCAGAAACATATACAGTGAAACTTCTCTATCCGGCCACTCCTTTTCAGCGGACACCCCGCTAAACGACTATTTTGCTCAGAACCGATTAAATACATTTCGTACAGAGATGCTATTTTTTCCCCTTTTCCGCGGCTATCATTCAAAACGGCCACATTTTTTCGAAACCATATCGGGCCGCTTCTGAGAAGTTTCACTGTATAAAATCAAGATTCGTTAAAGTCTAAAGGACGCAAATATGATAATACTGTCTGCGGAGATCCTCCGTGTTCATTTTATATCCTTAAAAAGATAGGAAGAATCAGGTTATTGTAGAAAACAAGGTAGAATATGTTCCTTTTTCCTTTTTTTTAATAAAGAAAACCAAACAATCTAAAATTATTGTGAGAAACATGTGTAATTTTTTACACCTATTAGAAGAAACAAGAAACTCAACGAAGCTGAAGAATGGAAAGGTCTGCCATCTATTGGCAAAGATGAGAACTAAAGTCGCCTCACCCTTTTCGCTCTTTGTACGTAAAATTGATTGACAATGCATATTTAACATCACGGGCGTTGCCTGAATAGAAAAAAATATCGTCGCCTAATGGCGTGTTTTCTAAGATTTTATCCTTCTTTCGCCTATATTTTCGGAGTAAATAAAATTTTCTTTGCCTCAATTAAATTCACGATCTGTCACGCTATCCATAGTAGGCCGCTCTAACGATTTTTAGAGTTTAAAAATAGATTGTTTTCGAAGTTTTCGTTCGTTAGGTATCCCCTATTTGATATTTGTGAGATCAAAATAGCTATTTTTATTTTATATGTTGAAGACTTATGTACTAAATAAAGTTACACTTTAGTCATTCATCTGACGGTTTCGTAATTGCCGCTGTTCACCTATAATATACATGCATACACACATACTTATATATATATATATATATATATATATATATATATATATATATATATACATATATATATATATATATATATATATATATATATATACATATATATATATATATATATATATATATATATATATATATATATATACATATATATATACATATATATATATATATATATAATATACTTCATTTATTATTATTTATGTTCAGATATTATCATTAAAACTACTATTATTATTATTATTATGGATAAACAAACTACGCAGTTCTTTAGGTAAATAAATTGTTATTTTTACCGTAATTAATCCGGCTGAATTTTTTGCTATAACAAGATCTTTCATATGAGGGTAAACTTTTCGGTAAATTCTTACTCCCGCACATTTTTCCTTTCAAAAATTAACCGAGGTATAATGCGTTTAGAAAAGCATTTATTTTTCTCGTTTATTTCACTAGAAAGAGCATTGTTTTTGTTTGAAATAATTGTTAACATTTATATTTGAAATCAAAACTGTATACAGTAGTATGCTTTGTATAACTTAACAGAAAAAGGATTTATAAAAATACTAGGGTTAATAATTTGTTAAAATGGAACAGTGTATGCTTTAAATATTCTTTTTCTTATATACTAGCCTTACATATTTTATCGCAAGTCAGAGAGAAGAGGTTTTTTATCCATAACTAGAATATATTTAAATATAGGTAGAAAAAAAAAATTCAGGTAGTCTCTTCTAACGAAACTACCGCAGGTAATTAACGTAGGATTACTTATCGTTTCTTACCTCTTTTGCATGTATATATGTATGTGTTATATATATATATATATATATATATATATACGTAATTTTACGTTAAAAAAGATAGCACGTATAGCAAGAACAATGAACCAAACTTTTTGATGAAGGGAAAAACCCGTGATTATGTCAATCAGCACATTGGAAATGATCTTCATTTACTTGAAGACGATATTTCATTTTTTTATGTATCTAACCTTCAATATCAAAGATAGAATTGATTTTATAAATATCGTAAAGTAAAAGATAATCAAAACAGTGGAACAAAATTTGTAGAAAACGTGGCACTCGACAATACATTCCATATTAGACACATCACTCCACATCAGACAATGTTATCTGAAGGTAAATAATACTGCTGCATGAACATAATTTTAGGAGAATGTGCATAATGCAATAAAAAGTATTTATTTGAATCAAATGTTACAAATTATTATATCCCCCTCTCCCATATAGCAGTTAATATTTACATTGGACCTTCGACTTATGCAAGTATAACTTTTGAAGATTTGACTCTAAGTAAATTAACGAATGGTAATAATCAACAGAAAAGTTTGCAGCGTGTTAAGCAGCTATCAGCTAAATTGAAATTACAGCAGCGAAAAGTATAGTACTATGTTGCACTGCCCTGTAATCAACTCTCTATGCTTAAACAATTAAATAATTTAAAGAAATTTAAAACTATTTCAACACTGACTGCTTGTGCATTACACTCAATCTGAGTGTGTGCGCATATATGCAATCTACATTGCTGATATTGTAATTTTAATACTATAAAACTTACTGTACAAAAACAGAGTATTAAGTAACCTCTTTTGTACTGATTACTGTTAACTGTTAAAAACTAAAGTTTCAAGATGTAGAAATTATGCATACATACATGCATATACATATATATATATATATATATATATATATATATATATATATATATATATATATATATATATATATATATATTTATATTAATAAATACTTGCGGATTTCAAGTTCTGCTTGCTTAATTTTATATGATTTCATAATACATGTATTACGTATTTGCCTACCAAATGTTTTCTTCAACAGGAACCTCCTTAATTAAAACTTTCAGCAATGCAAGTTTCCCAATACGAACTCCAAGATATTTATTGCAGCATATCAAACTTTATACTTTTATGAAACCTTTTCTTTCAATTTCGAAATTCTTAAAATCCCCCCCCCCCTCTGCAGTTTATCCATTCCTTTATCTGCAAAAACATTTCTGGAGTATTGCCAAAGAGAGGTCTTATAGCTGCGAGTAAAACCCTAAAAAATTCCTTTTCTCAGTTTTACTGCTGTAAACGTTTTCGTAAGGGGTTCAACTAACCCTACTACTCGTAAGTTTATGACAACATGAGTACCATTCTTTACAAAGAAATTTCAAAAGACGTAACAAAAGATAGTGTTTATGGATTTCTTAAGTACGAACACTGCATAGTTCAGTGTAAATCATGCTATCTGAATGAGAATTTTACTTCAAGGATGTATATCATTATAATTCCGATTTTAAAGTATCCCTAGATAATTTCGTCAGTTTCAGAATATATGTTTTCGAAGCTTCTGCGGGTTACTTTTCAGAACATCTTGTAGATGTTAATGAGTTGTACCTAATGTTTCTTTAGTCTGAAAAATAGGAGAACTGTGTTTAAATTTTAGTGAAACGAATGTTATAACCCATTAATATAATAACCGCAACAGAAATAAAGCTTTTGAGGACAAACATGAAAACAATTAATGGGTATTTAAATGTAACATCATTAAATTTAGTAAACTTTCATAACACCTGCTATAGTAAAAATCCTTTCAACAATACACACTTTGATATCTTCTTGATTATTTGAGAGACTTATAAAAGAAGAAAAAATTTTACTTACTTACACACACACACACACACACACAAATATATATATATATATATATATATGTATGTATGTATATATATATATATATATATATATATATATATATATATATATATATATATATATATATATATATAGTAGACGCTCGTTAATTCGAACTCGGTTAATTCGAACTTTCGGTTAATTCGAACTAATCCAAAGGCCCCAAAAAACTTGTATTGGAGATAATGTTAAAAATATCTCATTAATTCGAACTAAATTTTTATCACTTCGGTTAATTCGAACTAAAAATTTGACAAAAAATTTTTCTTTTTCCTCAATTAACGGAGAAAATACACGATGTATTTATTATTTTGTTTGTCAAAATCACCTGTATTTTTTTTCTATGTAAAGAGGCACATGCCCGCATTCCTAGACTATTGCATTTCCGCTAAACGTTAGTGGTTATTGTCCTTATCCTCCTTAACGGACAAAGCGATTTTCCGTTATTTGTATCGATTTTCTTAGAATTTCAGAAAAACCAGTCTTTACTACAAATTCTAGAGAGCTGCGTCAGTTATGCCTGCAGTGCAGACAAGTTAATGTGATCTATTTTCTTCCTCAGTGTGTGATGTGAAAGTGTAAAAATTCAGGATGTCTACGCGTGGAAAGTACAAAACCCTAATTTTGGAGACAAATGTAGAAATTTTAAAGAGAGTAGAGAATGGCGAATGTAAAACAAAGTTAGCAGCTGACTATGGAATTAAAAAAAATATCTTGTCAACTTATTTGAAAAACAAGGAGTAAATTTTAGATTCATGGGAAAAATCAAAATTTGCTAGAGGAAGGAAACGCATGAGAAATGCATCCCAAGAATATATAGAAAAAGCTCTACTGCTATGGTTCCAGGATGTTAGATCTCGAAATTTTCCGATAAATGGATTCCTAGTGCTGACGAAGGCTGATGAATTGGCAAGTCGAATGGGTACTGAGGATTTTAAATGTAGTGATGGATTCCTTTCTCAATTTAAGTCAAGGCACAATATTTCTTATCAAACTGTATGTGGCCAAAGTTCTATTGTAAACGAAGACGTATGCACTAATTTCGGTAGGAAACTGCCAGGGCTTTTCTCTACTTACCTGATGAAAGATATTTTTAATGCGGCCATAATGGACAAAGTCATAATGGACTCTATTAAAACTCTGAAAGCATTTATTCAGATGGAACCTTCCTCTGAAAATGAATTGAAATGTTTACTTCAAATCGAGAAGCTGGCTGAACAATGTAGGTATTATAAACAAAACCAAACATCCACTTTACAGTTTTTCCCCAAAGTGTAATTCGTATTTTTAATTAAAGTTTACTTTCTACTGCATATCTTCTGCTTCATTTTATGATTAAGGCAAGTCTGTATTGCTTTTTAATATGTTAATTTTAGATAACATAGTATAATATATATTCTGGGGTTATACATACTAGGAGATTTTTCTTCTTCAGTGATACACTTTTAAAGTTATATATTTTCTCTTAACATCGGATAATTCGAACTTTTTTCCGAGAACCTTTGAGTTCGAATTAACGAGCGTCCACTGTATATATATATATATATATATATATATATATATATATATATATATATATATATATATATATATATATATATATATATATATATATATATATATATATATATATATATATAAATATATATGTATATATATAAATATATATATATATATATATATATATATATATATATATATACATATATATATAAATATATATATATATATATATATATATATATATATATATATATATATATATATATATATATATATATATATATTACCATTTAAGAGAATTTTTTTTCAAGTTCTTCAATAACTACAGAGGCTGTTCACACATTTTTTAGACGATGTATATTGTATTCACAAAACAAAATTACATAAAAATCTTGTGTTTTAAATGTTCTATTTGACATCCCTTATTCTGAACTATCTTTCCACACCGTAATTTCCAGGATAATAATGACTTTTGAAGTGTCAGAATAGATATTCTATCCCATTCCTCCTGAACAGCTTTCCAGAGTCCTGTAAGGGTTTTGGGACAACGTTTGGATAATGCAGATTTTAAAAGTCCGAAAGCACAAAAATCCATAGGTGATACATCGGGAGATTTAGTAGGGATATCAGTGAAGGGTATGGCCTTGATACGAGTTTTTGTTCCATTTCTTTTAGGAAATTTACAGTGGATTTTGATATGTGACTGCTAGCTTTGTCCTGATGGAGTCTCACAGATTGATGGCACTGTGGGTAAAGCGATGGTATTTCATTCAGAAAATTGGCGATAAAATATGTTTCTGATAGTATTTGGAGTTAATCTTGACATTTTTTCCACTCTCTTTATTTTTAACTTGCCATTATAAGAAAAACCAGCAACAATCATGAATCCCTTGGAAAAACTTTCTTTTGATTCTTTGAACCATGTACTTAAATTTTTTTCTCCCCTTTTATGATAATAAATGGCTCTTTTTTTGTTGCAATCATTTAAATACACCCATGATTCATCTATTGTGACAATTGTTTTCCATTTTTCTTCGGATAAGTGTTTGTCATATAGAATTCTGCAGCGTGTCCTGCGTTCAGTGATATGATTTGGAAGAAGACGATGCACATTGCGTTTTTTCGCTTTCTTAAGATTTAAATCACCGTTTATCATTTTGTTTACAGTGGACACCGAGCATTTTAATAATTTTTGCAACTATCCTTTGACTCGGGGGATTTTCTTTTAACATTAAACAACGTACCTTTGCAATAGTCGAAGATGTCCGTTTTTTCCTTGGATACTTGTTTGGAATTTTTGTCCCACTTGAGGCTCCAATTTGACGTTTTTTTCCTTTCTTGTTGATGATATTACCTATCGACGCTTTAGATATCACAAAACCATGACTCTCACATCGTTTTTAGATAACGGAGTATGCATATTTCTCTTCGGAAAGAGCATAAATGTAGTCTTCGAACCACTGCTTTGTTAAAAACGCCATTTTGAATAAAAACAAAACTTTCAAGCCGCAGATGATAATTTTGGCTTTTAAAAACATAGTACAATTGCAATTATTTCTTTTGCAGCAAACGATTATTTATTACCGCTTACCAAAATCGTCTAAAAAAATGTGCGAACAGCCTCTGTACATTTATACGACATGGTATTAAATAGATATAGGGTGTGGCAGATTGAACATCCACATTTCAAAGGGTAAAAAAAAACGAACGAAACAATTTTCACAAAAAACTTTATATTTTCGATAACTACTTATAATGTAGTTTTTCCTCCAGGTTTTGATAACAACAACATTCAGTTGGCTCCCGTTATTTGTGATACACTCCGAAGCCGGTCTAAAGTTTTGCATCACTCTGTTGGTCATGCTTTGAGGAATGGCGCAACATCCTCACGAATAGTGAGGAATAGTGAAGCCCTAGGATAGTTAAACCCTAGGATAGACACTAACCTCGTCCCTTAAATGCCATCCTGTCGACTGCGCCAATGTCGTGAACCCTTTTTCTTGCACCGGTTCACTTAGGTTCTTTCTATGGCATAGGGACAAATGAGGTAGTGCAAAAATGAGTCGTCACTGAACAAGACGAACATAAATTTATTTACAGATTTAACATTTAAACAGTTTCACACATAACATAACAATTGAAGTAAACTCTGCGCGAGGTGGGCAAGCCTGCAATATCTTACCAGACCTCGGCTATCCTACACTCTGATCTAGTTACCGATCAATTAATTAACTGGAGGCGAGACGAGCCTGCTTTAATCTTGCCAGGCCACCTGAAACTACTCTCCGAGATTCTCTTTCTATATCTTAATTCTAATTACCAAGTAATTACCTAACCAGAGGTGAGACGAGCCTGCTTTATTCTCGCCAAACCTCCGACTCCTAGCATAGACGCTCTCCTTCTGTTCTTTTCTTACTAACTGCCCGACGATCCCTTCCCCTCTCTTGGGGTTCAACGCCCCAAGAGCCAACCTTCTGATTGGTAGAGGGGTGGGGGAGTCACAAGGCACAACATTTTCACTTTAACCAGCGCTCCGTTTCAAACATTACACTACATATAAGGCAGAATTTTCTCTAATAAATATCCATCACTCGGCGTGGCAAAGCAGTTTGATACTCAGGGGCGGTAGATATAAGCGTAATCGGGGGTGGAGGGTAAAATTAAGTAGGGTAATGCAAAAATTTTACTTACAAATCAGAGAGGGGTCAAAAATTTGTTAGATGTAAAACTTTTATCAATATACAACGGAAAAAATTTCTTACTGAATTACGTGTAATATAAAAATTCAAGAATTTCAAGACGTCTCCTCTCGTCCTTTGATTGGTGTAGAATTCATACTTTTAGGGGCCCCTCTTCAGTTCACCAAACTTAATTAAGCCTGTGACAGCAGATGTCTAAATTTCGCGTTTGTATGTGCATCTGAACAATATGACACAGGTATATATCCTTAATAGTCACTCTTCTATTGTGTGCCAGTATGGAAACGTTAATGCAAATATCAAGATTCTCGCTCACATGTTTACTTTAAGAGGATGGTGAACATTTCAAAGCGATTTTTGAAATTTTTACCTCGGAGATATGAAATTTCGCATATATATTCATTAAAGTATAACAATATTAAACCCTATGTAAAATTTTATAAATATTAACAAGAAATTTTATAATTAAAAATTGAAATTAAGTTACTTTTCTTTAAAAAAATGCTCCTTGCGACTTAATTTTTAACTTTATCCCTTAATTTTGCATTTATGTTGCTTATAAATGCATTTTAAATAAAGTTATGTATTATTTTAAGTTTTCGTTGAATACTTAATTTTTAGGAAATATTTTTATGCTTGTACTCTGAATTTTCGGGAAATTTTTGTACTTTTCTACACTTAAGTTAAACTTTGATAACCTGAATGACCTATAATAAGCGAGGAGAAACCTAAAATGGATACATAACTTTATTTTGATGTATTACAGGAGTCTTTTTATAAATTTTATAAAATTTCGTCAAAAACTATGACGCGAAGAGCATTTTAAAGACTTGAAATCTGAAAATTTCTCATTTTGAGAAAAAGCCATTTAAAATATGTTTTTTTACCTACCTTTCATACTTACTTTTCTTAAACCACCAAGTTTTTATTTTACTTTTCACTACATATTTTAAATGCATTTTATTCCAATATTGACATGTTTTTTAAAATATTAATACCCCTCCCCCCCCAAAAAAAAAAAATTCTAATTTTTGTTCGATTCGTGGTAATTTGAAGGTCTATCATCCCCTAAATATAAGATATTAATATAATTAATCATAAGTAATATATATATATACATACATATGTGTGTGTGTGTGTGTGTATTTATTCTTTTATAAGTCTCTCAAATAATCAAGAGGATATCAGAGTGTGTATTATTGAAAGGATTTTTATTGTAACAAGTGTTATGAAAGTTTCCTAAATTTAATGATGTTACATTTAATACATAATTGCCATTAATTACTTGTTTTCATGTTTTTCCGCAAGAGATTTTTTTCTGTTGAGGTTATTAGATTAATTCGTTACAACATTCGTCTCACTAAAATTCAAACATAGTTCGCTATTTTTCAGACTAAGGAAACGTTAGGTTCATACTCATTAGCATCTACAAGATGTTCTGAAATGTAACGCATAGAATCTTAGAAACCATTATATATTCTAAAACTAACAAAATTAACTAAAGTATACAGAACATATCTACATTCATAATATTATAGATGTAAATCATTATAAAGGTATTTAATAAAGTATTTTAATATAGATTTCCATTGATTAATATATACATATATCCTTGAGTTATCTAAGATACACATTTCAAAACAAAACTCAATATCACGTTTTCTTTTCGTTCATAAAAATGCTTCGCAGTTGTTTCTGAACCTTTTTTCAGTAAAATTTATATGTTTCAAACTATGAAGCTGTCTAAGCGAGACAAAACTTGTGTAATATCTCCAAGTACGTGGCTATAACCTTCGAAATTTCAAAACCCATTTGACTTTGTATACGTCTGCAGTTTTGAAAGAAAAACAGAGCGTTACCAGAGGAGAAAATTTTGAAAGAAATTTTTATCACAACATCCGAAATTTATATAAAATAATTTATTTTGAGTTCCTACTAACAAATTTAAAAATATGGTAAGGATACAATGGTCTGTTTCTTCATATGCTAAAAAGTACTGTATGGTGATATCCAGAAAAATATCTATCTTTTAAAAAACAACTATCTATCTCAGACTATCAAAACATATACACACCCACACATACATATATATGTTAAGCAAGAAAGTTTATCTCCTATCTAAATTCTATAATCCTGACGTACAAATTACACTTTTAATCCATAGGTCTAACATAAGCTTCTCTTTTGGGACACACGTGGGGGATCATGCTCTCCTGCAGAGATGCAGAAGAGCATTCATCCGCGACTTCTGCACACGGAATCTGTCATGCATAAACATTGGGTCAGTCCGTTTGCAAATCTATCGAGTCCCATAACATTAACTGATATTTGCCGTAACGTGGTTCCACTGATGGTAATGAGACCTCGTACACAAGTCTGAGAGACGAATAAAAACATTACTGAAATTGAACTTGATCGAGTAATAATTTTTGTTCCATGAACACTAATCCAACTATTATTATGATTACGGCTACGAAAGCCTATAACTAACACACACAAGCACACACACCATAACACATGTGTCCATATATATATATATATATATATATATATATATATATATATATATATATATATATATATATATATATATATATATATATATATATATATATATATATATATATATATATATATATATATATATACAAGGTGCGCCCATAAAGTAACCGGACAATTTTTTATAAATAAGAAAAAAAAATATTACTCACCTTCAAATAAATTTATCTCCTATAAAATAATCATCAAAGGAGTCTATACAATATTTCCAACGTTTCTCCAAGTCATCGAAACACTGTTTATAGGCGTTGGAACTAACCGTTCTCAAAATACGCGTAGCATTTAATTTAATGTCCGAGACGTTTTCAAATCTCTCTCTGTCCTTTCACGGTCATCTTCAGCTTCGGAAAAAGGAAAAAATCAGCCGGCGATAAGTCGGGAGAATATGGTGGGTGATTTGTCACTGTAATTGAATGCCTAGCAAGATATTGTTGTACAGAAATTGCTGTACGGGGCCTATCATTATCGTGTAAAAGAAAACATTTCCGAGAATCAAACAGTTCCTTCCTAACTCGCCTTTTCCCGTTTCTTAATGGAAAAAGCACCTCCTTGTAAAAATAATGATTTATTGTTTGACTTTCAGGAACAAATTCGTGGTGAATAAGTCCTTTGTAACCAAAAAATGCAGTCAGCATCACCTTAGTCTTTGATTTTAAGAACGAATTTTCTCCACATTTTCCTCATCCTTTGAAGTTGAAGGGAGTCCTGTCTTTGGTTAATCTTCAATGTTTTCCCGCCCACATTTAAAGCGGTTGTACCACTCATACACTTTTGTTCTTGATAACGATGCATCACTATATACTGTTCGGAGCCTCTCTAAAGTTTCGGCAGCAGATTTACCTAATTGGTAACAAAATTTAATATTACAACGTTGTTCCATTCCGAAGAAATTTTTTTGTACAATGCCTTCTCAGTAAATGAAAATTACTACGGCGTTTTGATATGCAAACGACTAAATAACCAGTTTAAACTGGCTTTAACAAGAGGTGAGATCTCACTCTTTCTAGCCAGGTGATTATTCTTTCACCTTTTTTATTTTATTGTTTGATATTTTAATTTGTCCGGTTACTTTATGGGCGCACCTTGTATATATATATATATATATATATATATATATATATATATATATCCGTAACGTTATGGCAGATGTTGATATGTCCAAAAAATTCGGTGTTATGTTTTAAGTTGGTAAGTCACACTTAAAATTGGTTCTTTAAGATCGCAAAAGCTGATAGTGGAATTATGAAATAATACTAAGTTATTCGTATTGGCAAATTCTGTTATGTATAAAAGAGGTAATACTTGGTCCCTAATTGAAAAATTTCATTGTAGACCAGCCATATGCTTGAGGTTAAATATGAGTATTAACTACAGAATATTTGGATTGAAAAACGTAATTGAGCGATTTTATTTTTCACAACAAAAATTACTTTTTCAATTTGCCGAAAATATGAGAAAATGACATATCAACATCTGCCATAATGCCGCATATATATATATAAGGGTTGGATAAAAAGGAAAACTTGTAGATAAAGGGGACCCGTTGAGAACGTTTTATACTACTTCAATAAATATTTGTTTTTCAATTTATGAAGTATTTGACTTCTTTTCTGTTGTAAAAGAATAACGAGAACTGAAGGTCGGTTATTGAAGCTACATATATTCCATATAGTCCCACGAATCTAGGAGAAGAGAGTAAGAATAACAATATTTACTCCCAACGCATCAAGTCAAGGATAAAAACCGACGAATTACTCCACAGCGGCTTTCGAGCAATCGTAAACAGGCCCCTGAATTACTCTACAGTAGCTCCCTTCCAGTCGTAAAGAGGCCCGCGAATCACTCTTCAAAGTACTCTATGTCCCATAACATTAAACTAAAATATGTATAATTTGCAAATTAAAGCTCCGCTTCTGAATTTGCCAACCAACAGGCTTCTATCTCCATGTTTAAGAAACTGTGGGATTATTTTCTTGGTATTTTCCTAACGAACCATGAACAAATGCATGTTTTGGAGTCTTTTTTTTCTTTTTGCATCTAAAACTGATTTTCAAAGGAAATGCTTTTTTTAAATTATATTTTAGAAATATTTTTCTCAAATGTTTTTCTCAAAAGTTTTCCTCTGATAGACATCAGTATTTTAGTGTTCTGCATAGAATTAATAACTGAAAATTTCAAATTCCGATAAACTACTTGCTTTCGATTTAAATTTCCGAAAAACAAAGAATGCTTTGCATTCGTTAAAAAATACTGAGAAGAAAATTCTTTATTCACCAAAGGTAATAATTTGCATGTTCAAGATACCTCTCTAATTTTGACAACTCTATGTAAGGAAAAGTTTACCTCTGTTGTTCCTTTATTTGCCAGAGTTCCCTTAATATATTTCTTAAGCTAGTGCATAAAATGTTTTCTAATATAAAATATCTTTAAAAATTTAGAGTTTGCTGAAAATTTTCCCCCTTAATCTCTCTCTCTCTCTCTCTCTCTCTCTCTCTCTCTCTTTATATATATATATATATATATATATAACAGTTCCGTAACTGACTGACAGATAACGCACAGACCAAACCGCTAGACATAAAGGGCTGAAATTTAGCATGGCGATTCTTCTTATAGTGTAAGGGTGCACTAAGAAATATTTTTGAAAAATTCTTCTTAGATTTTTTTAAATTAAATTTTTAATCTGATTTTGTAGCATTCTTTAAAGTTTGCTTTTAAAATAAGAAACTGAGGGTTGTAAAATTTATATCACGAGAAAGACCATAAAAATTCCTTTCAAATGTTTTTTTTCAAATCCTTATACCCATTTTCTGATTTTTGGTGAATTTTTAAAAGTTGACTTTTAGAATTTAGTATATTAAAAGCTGATCACATGGTTTCTTATCTTTTTATGCTACTTTAAATTAATTTTGCGTCACGTGCATAACAACGAAATAAATTGACAAAAAAGTATCAAAATACATTAAAAGTTAAAATTTAAACACTGGACTGTATGAAATGGAAATTTTTTTAGAATTTAATTCAAATTAGTATGTTTTATGGATATTGAATATACAAATTAATTGCATACATTGACCGTTGTAGTTAATTTGAATATTTCCATCTACATTATTTTGTCTATAAAAATATCCCTTACGATTTTTTATAAATATATATATATATATATATAATTTTTTCGGCATTAATTCCATACATTGTCCGTTGTATTTAATTTGAATGTACTCCGTAGCGAAGCATGGGTATTCAGCTAGTTGTAACATAATACCGTAGAGATCGGTAAAAACGAGTAAAAGACCAAAATAGTTTTAAAAAAAACTTTATTTCAAACTCATGCAGCTTAGTATGATTGTCAGGTTCCTCGGTTACTCTCGACCGGAATATGCGCATTTTTAAAACAAGCTTCAACGAAGTTTAAGAATTCAACGATTTGAAACTCCCAACAATTTTCGCTCTACAATCTGAAAGAATTCAATTTCTAAAGTTTACTTTTCTCGTTAAATTCCTTCTCGGGTAAAACTTTCGTCGGAACCGAGATTTAATTCCTGTAGATCAAATTAAAAATCTGTGAGAGAGAGAGAACTGGAAAATGTAGTTGAACCCCGTAGAGGTAAAATTTTTAATTTCAATTGGAGAAATTCCTCTAATTGAGTTTGCGAAATGTAATAATACTTCTAAAAGCTTGTATCTTTGGGAAGAACATCATTTGAATTTCAAGACAGAGACTGCTTAAACTTCTCCTGGTTTATTCTAACCCCTTTAGGTCAGAATTCAAAGGTCCACAGTTTAGAAGCTAACTATGCTACCACAAAACAACGTGGGCAGTGGGTCCTATTGTAAAAAAAATTAAAAAGAGAGATTAAACATGTTTATAATGTCGCAATAAAAAGGTTAAATTATTTTTTTCGATCTTTATACGTTTAAAATTTACATAGAGTATTGTGTAGCAGAAAATTATCTGAAAATCAAAATGTAATTATATTCAGCTTCTTTCAAAATATTTAACAATTAGTCATTAAATCTAATAGCCTTGATTTTTAGCGAATATTTTAAAGACTGCCAAACCTGAGATAAACTTTTTTAAAGTGTTCTGATTGTACACATATGCCTTCTGGCCGGAACATTCTAGACCATGTCCATAGATGGCTGAGGGCAGAGGAATGCGGCTCTAGCCTTTTTAAAGTTATCCTTTCATGTAGATATTCGCCATAGTATATGATATTACGGACAGTTAAAAATGATAAATATTTTGTCTTTCAGCAGCGCTTAAGCATAACTCACCTTTGCACGATTGTTATCTGAACATTTATTAAAATTAATTAACTCAATGCATGTAAGTGATACAAGTAAAAAATAAATAAATTTCAGGTTGTCTCTTCTAACGAAACTACCGTGGGTTATTAACGTAGGATTACTTATCGTTGCTTACCTCTTTTGTATTGTAGCGAACTGAGGTTCGTAGTTGCAACCAGTAGATGAACTAAACACACTAGGTATACATCAATCGTAACTTAGACAAAACAAATGCAATTTATTGAGAAAATTGATGATGATGAGATATGTACACTGCACAGATGCAAGATGAAACTTCGGTAATCTTAAGAAATATCACACTCGATTTAATCGGCGTGGGGCGGAGTAAGAACAATTCAGTCCGCTAGGCTAGCAGAAAACTGACTCTGCTTCAATGATGATGAAACGGCACTTCGTCCTGATGGGAAAAGGGGCTCCCCAACAATATCAACGTTGGTGACCACGGCACGCACCCGGTAACGATGAAAAATAGAAAATAAGGAGAAGGGACTCCTCACTGGAAATTTCGGTAGCAAAGGCTACTTCCACGAAGACTGGTCTCCGAACAAATTAGCGGAGTATGTTTACTCCTACAGGAACTTAATCGTCGCTGCAAACAGTCACAAGGGACTCTGTACCTCTAAGGGCGGCCACCCGGCTGCTCTCACACTGGATCCGCCACGGGTCAGGAACAAAAAGACGCAAGTCACGGCTAAGGGGTCCATTCTCTTTTATAGGAGAGCCTCCACCGGATATTGCATCACTCTCCGGAAAGTTCGAACGATCTAGAACAAGTGAGCAACGGAAATGGGTTTCCCGGGACGATAATGAAATATTTCCCCGGTCTAAGCGGCCGCCTTTTTAGTTTGTCCTCAAAGCCACTTCAAAGAGCCTCACTTCAAAGAGCCTCAACGGGCCGGTTCGGTCAATGAGAAGGGATTACAGCACGAGTCTTTTTGTGCAGGCACGCAGCGCCTCCAGGATGCTGCTTAACAACTGATAGTTCATGAATGAAAAGCACCTGGAGTCTCCTGTCATTCATAATTGATGTCAACCGGTTGTCAACTCTACAGGTTTGTAACGACAGACTTAATCAAGAAAAATGACCGAGGCCTCCTAACGTTCTGTGGAACAAGTCTATCGGATTAACAAAGGAAAATGCTCTCAGCATTTTGCCACCTGAGTGGTCTGGTTTCTTTGATGACTCTCAGGCCGATATAGAAGAATTTCTTTGTTAACGGAGAGGTTGAAATGCAATACTCTACAGTGTGTATATGTGTATGTATGTGTTATGTATATATGTATCTATATCTATGTACGAATATATATATATAGATATATACATATATGTATGTCAAAATTTTGACGCATTTTGGTACTTTTCTGCTTAACTGTTTACTGCATGTCTAAGCGATACAGAATGGGTTTGGCGCGCTGCCAAAATTATAACTCGCGACGAACGGACGGACGGTTTTAGCGTCTGAAATTTTGCTTTTTGGAGGACCATTGTGGATGAACGTAATCCTATGTTAAAACATAAATAAGTAATATAATTTAAAAATTTAGGATGAATTTGATTTTAATTTTATGTTACCATGTCTATGCGTTTAAACTGCTATTAATTGCATGCTTAATGCTCTATGAGCTCTATTTTTTGTGACTTCTGCAGCATAAAGTTTACAATTTACTATCCTTTTCTACATTAAAAGCAATTGTTCTATAACAGTGCGGAGATGAATTATACAACTTATGAATACAAAGTAAATACAATAAGTGGTTGCTCGTTTTAATTAAGAATATTAAAACTAAGATAAACTCACATTCAAAAGTAGATATTATAACTCGCAGAGTGATGAATTTTAAAGGGAAATTTTCATGCACCTACGAACAGATGAAATGAAAGTATCAGGCTTATTTTGAGATATCGATGATGATTAAAACTCTTTGCATTTAAGTGCATTCTTATAAAATTTAAACATGATTTCATCCTTACTAGGATGAAACTGAGGATTTACCGCTCATAGTACCGCTATATATATATGGAAGAATTGCAATGAGTAGACATTTACAAATTGAAATCTTTTCTGTTGCGCAAAAAATGTTGAATTAAATATATAGGCTTCTAGGAAGTATTTGAGCAGACGGATAGATAGACAATATAATAATTTGCTGAAATCATCCGACTTGAACTTCCATTCGTAACGATTTTAGAACATAGTGTGACGTCATAGCAGTTCACTAACAGACTTTAAATGGTCTCAGAATTATTGCCAGCATAAATATCTTTTACGATTTTAAAGCATTGAACTTTATATTGTTAAGCTCAAGATATCTCGATCGCCAAGCGAATATTTTAGGAACTCGGTAGACGAAGTGAAATATAGAGGCACCAATTTTATTTTTCACGTGATTCAAACAAGTAATACGTGCACTGAATATTTTAGCTTCGCAAAAATAAGGCTGGAATAAATAAAATTTTCTTTAAAAGCCTGAAACGAAAAGCCAAAAATATAAGTTTTGAGGAATTCTAGCTAGAAAAGTATAGGATTTGTAAATTTTTAAAAAGAGTGCACTTGAGTAATTTTCAAGTGCTAAAAAGGGAAAAAAATAGTATTTTTTATTCACTATTTTGATATAGTGCCATACATTCTAGAAACTGAGCATAGGTTTTGATCTTCTACGAATCATCCAGAATGACAAGGCCATTTAATTTGTTAAACCTGGACGGCTTTCATTCTTATGTACTAACCAGCTGAAAATCCGTACTTCGCTACGGAGTACATTAAAATTAAATAAAACGGTCAATGTATGCAATATATATATATATAATAAATACAACGATCAATGTATGCAATTGATGTAAAAAACAAAAAATATATTTATAAAAGAAATTGCAGCGGATATTTTTATAGACAAAATAATGTAGAAGAAAATATTCAAATTAAATCTAATAGAACATACTAAAGAATATAGTACAATTAATATAGTACAGTTTGAGGAACATTTCTTTTACTGTATTTTAATATTTTTTTGGATAATGTCCAACAGTCTGCCACATTAGCAAGAAAGAAATTGTTTTGTCTATTTCGTTGTTATGCACGTGAAATTAGTTTAACGTATCACAAAAGTAAAAGAAACCACGTAATAAGCATTAAAGCATTTTTAGAATTGTGATAAGCATTGATAGCCCCGTGATAAGCATTTTTAGAATTAAATAAATTTACTTCTAAAAATTAATCTTTAAAAGTCCACCAGAAATCAGAAAATGGATGTAAATATTCGCAAAAGATTTCATTTTAAATCAATTTTCATGATCTTTCTCGTGATATAAATTTTATAAACCTCAGATTATTATTTTAAATACAAACTTTAAAGAATGCTACAAAAGCAGTTTAAATTTTATTTTTAAAAAATCTAAGAAGAATTTTTCCAAAATCTCTCTTAGTGAACCCCTACACTAAAAGAAGAATCGACATGCAAAATTTCTGCCCTTTAGGTTCAGCGGTTTGGTCTGTGCGTTATATGTCAGTCAGTCAGTCAGTCAGTTATGGAACTGTTTTATATATATATATATATATATATATATATATATATATATATATATATATATATTACTTTTCCCGGCTGAAATTTTTAATTTTGAAAATCAATATAATAAATCAAAAGTCCTTGAACGGGCGGATACGCTTCTCCACTAATAATCTGTATATGGTTGTATTAATGCTAAAGCCAGGTTCTATCTGCGAATTTTTTTTTTCTGTCTTAGCTACCACTGTGTGCAGTGACACTAATTTCGACTGATTATTTGAGGCTGCATGCATTGCTCGATCCCAAGCTGCACGGTTGACTACATCAATTCACGATAGCTGCCATCTTGGGCTATTCTAAGGCTTTGCTGCAAGCTATCATCATTCTGGAACCATCTGAAGCCATCAGAAAATGACAAATGAACCTAAGAAAACTGTTTGCAAATAAGAAACTACTTGTTTACAATCGATATCTGGCCACTGCGAAATTTCAGGCAATGGAAAAATCATGTTTTAGTCAAAGAGAGACCATTTGTCGTACAAACCTCTATTACTAGCATATAATTCCATTCATTGAGATTTAATGAACGTTTTGGGAAACACGAGTTACAAACGCTGGTGGAATGAATCAGGTTTGGTTTGGTTTGGTTTGGTTTGGTTTGGAGAGCTACGGTCAATTTTTGATACACGAGGGCTAATTAGACCGATACCTACTGTTTAAAGCCGATTCCGAATGGCTACAAATGTCCATGCCAAGAGTGGGGTTCGAACCCACAGACTTTGGTACCGAATGCCAGCATCTAGGCATTCGACCATCGTCCGGCGGAATGAATCAGGAATCTCCCGGATTTATTTAGAAAAAGGCTGTGGCAATATTTTCTGTACTACTTGATATATTCTCTTACTCGACAACTTCCACACATCAGTATTCTGCACGAACCCCGTTTTAATTTATGTAACCATCATTCAGGGTATGGAGAGATCCATCTCTCTCGTTGCCTTGTACTCGCTGCTTCCCTAATATACGAGCATTGTTGGGAATTGAGGACCCGTATTGGCTCATGGACTTTTCAATATTTTTGGAAAGCTTCACTATTTTTCTCTATTTTTTTCTAATACAGAAACATGTGAACAATGTCCTTAGGTATACAGAATAAAGGGAAAAATATAAAACCTCAAATGAGAACAAAATATTGAAATGACATAAACAAGAAAAGCAACTTAGATAAAATTCTCATGCGATCACGAGCCTTCAGATAATGTCTCTACAGAGAAAACCTCGTTAAAGCAGAGCAGGACATGATGTGCTTACAGTCCATGTTGTCGGAATTGCAAAGAGGGCATATAGGGCTAGTAAAAAATTCCCACTCTATTTAAATACAGAACCGCGCAGTTGTCTCCATTTGCAATCCTGAATGCAGCCCCTGCAATTTCACGTTCTCCACGCCATCGGAAAGGACATTCAGGATCTTGTTCCAGACATTATTTTTATTACTGTTTTTTTAAGTCAGAAATAAAAGAATAATAAGGAGTAATAATAAGGTAAAAAGACATATAACTTAGCATTACCAAAAAATTGAAAATGAAATACGTTAAGTCAGAAATATATAAAAATAATGTTTATAATTTTATTTTTGAATTGATTTATATATCTAAAAATTTAGAAGAGCAAACGAAAGTTTTCTTTAAATTTGTATTTGTAACTAAAACGGTACCTGCTAACACCAGAATTTTTTTTCATATTTTAAGTTATTAATCAAAATGCTCATTTTGAAATAACTTATATTGTTCAATACCAGAAATTCTGGCACTGTTTCTCCCTTTCCAGGGGATAGGATAATTACATAAGTCTTTTATTGTACTCTGTGAAGGTTGGGTATATAGGATCACGCCATGACTTGATTATGTGTAGTGGTTAATACATTGTCTACGCTTTCAATTACTTAATTTGTCGCATTGTTTAATTGTGAAAGAAAAAAATCTAAGGGATAATTTGTATCATAGTCGCAGTTCATATGTTCTAACAGGATCGTAAAATACGCAAAGTGGAAGTTAATTTTTGATAATATTCTGTGTTAGGGACAGTAACAATAAACTGGAGTGCCTTTGAATTAAAACTGTCACTTATATATGTATGTCGTCGAACTCCAAAGCATTTTTCTTAATTTCTTATAGTGCAAACTAATATGCACTGACTTGTTGTTGCTTATGCCACTTGACCAACAGCAACATCAGATCAAGTCCCGAAGGATATGGGCGATGAAGGTGCGGCTTCTGTTTTGAATTAGCACCACAAGGGGCGGAGTCCGACTTGTCTAAATGACCGGTCCCGTAATTTTGCACCGAGTCAAGTGGCGAGACCGGAACACTTGACCCCGCACCTCCAGAGGTAAATTTGAGAACTTGGAGGACATTGCAGCCACGTCTTATTTTACGTGCCCCGGCCACCATTAGTGAACACGGCGGGGAATTTGCAGCGACAAACATTGAACCAGGGACATTCAGATCACTTGCCTGCTGCTCTTGCCAACTGGAACATCGAGCCCTGTATGCACGGACTTAAATCAAGTATATATATATTTTTTACAATTTATTAAAATAAATTAAGTAGACGTTAAAAATAGAATCCTTTATGTTATGCTAAGGGAATAATTAGTCTAGGATATAAATTTTAGTTATGGGCTCATCGACCAGAGATGACCGAAAGGACGCACTAGTATTCCATCTGATTATCTATTTTATTTCATCTAATTTAATAACTTATAATTTTCACCTCAGTTATTAAAAGTTCTATCTCCCATGACTGCACTGATGAATTAATTTCTCCAGTTATAAAGTTAGGTAATATTTCAGCATGTGTGTAGCTAAGAGATTCGGAAACCTAGCTATTAATCGCCGTTAAACACGGTGACCGTTAACGATATTTTTGTATGTCGGGGTTCTTTTTGTGACTGTAACATTTAAGCAGATTTTTTTTATCGGAAAGCTAATGACATGATCATTAGTTTTTTTTATAAATTAAGTTTGTGTTTAAGATAAATTTTTGTCCTAAAGTATCATACACTACAGAACAACCTCATAAGGCATTTACCAGAGGAATAAGCCCATCATTGTGCTGGGCCTGTGTCGACGCACAAAAGCAATAGTCATTATAGAAAGTTCCATTTGACATCTTTCCATCTACAGGTCGTACCAAGTTTAAAAATATACCGGGTGCATCATAAATTCGTGCAAAGTTCAAAAATTCGCAATAAAAGAAGTAATGCTCGGAAAAATTTTCTGTTTGCGCCAATATGATCAGAGGGACGTTGGATATTTTTTTCATGTGAAGAAAAAAAGTTTCCAAAAGTAACCAAAAGAGGGCGCTCACACGTCATACTGAGACTTTTATGCAAATCAAGCTATCAATAAATCACCTGGTTGAAAATGGATCCATCATTCGAAGCCGGCAGCATGCTTTCTTTACCAGATCGAGCGTTGGTGGTTAAAATTTTCTACATGAATGGTGAATCCTCAACAGTTGCATTGCGAAAGTTTTGCATTGAGAAAAGACTGTAGGCACAAAAAAGCCCTATTTCATTGAATGAGATACTGAATTTAGTACGACGTTTTGAGGAAACGGGGAGTTTGGAGGATCGTCTACGAAGTGGCAGACCATCCTTGAGCGCGGACCGCATCCATGTTGCACAAAAGTGTCGTGGAAGATTTGGCAGGCGAGACGCGCTAGTTTGGCAGCTAGTGACGAGCCTCACTTGCCTATTACCTTGTTCTCGTGGTAATGTTTCACATCTGTTACTTTGAAATGAAAGCACAGTCTCATGTTAATGTGATCTGTTTGATTTTCTGTTTGTGTTTGCCTGATTTGTATAAAACTTCTCAGTATGACGTGTGAGCGCCCTCTTTCGGTTACTTTTAGAAACTTTTTTGTTTACATAGAAAATAAATCCAATGTCCCTCTGATCCTATTGGAGCAAACAGAAAATTTTTTCGAGCATTACTTCTTTCATTACGAATTTTTGAGCTTTGCACGAATTTATGACGCACCCAGTATATATCTGTAGTATGATAGTAACAAAATAGTTCTTTCAAGTAAAAAAATCATTTATGAAGCTTCTACGAAGTAAGTAATAAATGTAATTGTAGTAACAAACTTTAAATCTGTTTTTCTCAAAACAGATTTGTCAAGGTTTTTAAATTTTTTAACTGATCTATGCGGCTTAATTTTTGTTCAAAATTCAAGAAATTGATAAGAAAGAATTTTGATACTGTTTACAAAGAAACTGGGTATGCATTTTACAATTCGACTTCATTAAGTTAACTTTATTTGATTTATAACTTATTAAAAGACAATTTTGATGAAAATCGGGATGAAATTTCAGAAAAAAAATCTCTCAAAAATTAAATATTCAAGGGATTAAATAATCAATACCCAAATTTGTTTGTAATACAGTTTTAAGTTATTAAAAGGCAAAATCGAGGAAATATCTGAAAAATTAAGTCGCAAGGAGCATTTTAAAATTTTGTTTATAAATTTAAAATTTTTAAAATCTTAAAATTATAATAAGATTGGAAATTTTTAAGGTAATCTATATACTTATGGGGAAATGCATATATGTACAAAATTTCATACCTCTATGATAAAAGGTAAAAAAAAAAAAATTTAACGTCCACCTTTCCCTTAAGTAGCAATTTGCAATGATTCATTTCTGAAAGATACATTCTGTTGAGTTTAATATTTCTACATATTTGTCCGGTCGGGAAAAGTTTCTAGCGACCACAAAGACACAGAGAAATAATGTTAATTTAAGTATACCTATATTGTTTCGATTTGTTTATGCGTACTCGATACCTTACTTATTAATTCAATATCTTGCAGCATGGAATTCAAATTTTTAGAAAACGTATTTATAGTGTGGAAATGCTTGAATTCTTTAACACTAAAAAGACGGGGATATTTTTCATACTAAAAAGACTGAACGCCGTCATTTTGACGGTTAAAAATAAAATCACGAATTTAAATATTTAATGTTTAAAAAAATGGTTAAATACTTTGAATTTTGAACTATTTTATACCAATGTATAATAAATTAGTACATACTTAGATATATATTTTTATGCAGTTATGCCGAGCTGATAACCTGGTATGGTTTATAAGTAAAAATTTATGCATGGTTTGTGCAGTCATTATTTTTCAACACCAATATTTCCGAAGACTCAATATTTCGGTTCTTTGCAAAAGGGGGAAGAGACGCAAAGAAACTAACATTTTTCCGGTATTATTTTAAAGATTTCTGTCTGTTTTCTATATTGCCGTCAAATTGACGGCTTTCAGTCTAAGTAGGTATACAACACATTTTCTCCCCCTCTTTACTATCGAATATAATTTTTTAAATCTGTTTGCATATTTCGCGTAAAATTAGAAAAAGTCGTAAAATTTCAGAAGCCTGAGGACATACATACAGACATAAAACTCAACAGTATGTACGAAACTGTCAAAAGGACGGCAACCGACTTTCTACTGTTAATATATATGGGTTTGCGAATGTATTTCTGTATTTCATAGATAAGTATAATTTTAACACTTTTGGAATGTTCAGTCAACTTCTTCGATCTAAAAAGGAAATCGTAACACAATATTATTTCTGTTGACTTCTAATTATTTATTTGATTATTTTTTTAATATTAAATTACTCTTCCGTCCTTTTTTAAAATTTTAGTTTTCCTTATTGAATTACTGATAACAGAAATTATTTCTTTTTTAAAAAAAGAAATCATGCAATCAGCATAGTGCATCGAAGAAAAAAATATCAAACTTTATGCTTGAAACCAACGTCGAAAGAAAAAAATAATTTTTCATTTTTGTAAAGATTTTTTTTCCTTTTTGTTCATTTTCTGTTCTTAACTTTTATATTTATTTTACCAATTTTTGCAGATTCTTCAACCTTTGTTTAAAGTTGAAAAAAAATACCTGAGGGAAAAGAATGAAGTGCTTTACAAACAGCCTATGAAAAAAAAATTACACCCTCTTACCTAAATTTGTTTTAAGATGAAAGACATCTTTTAAAATTTTGCTTGTAAATTTTATCTTAAGATGGTTCATTAAAAATTCAGGTACAATAAATTTTCAGTAGAGATAAGGGAACTTGCAATCATTTTTTCATTACTTATCAAGGTATATAATCCCTCGCCATATTACACTTTTCACTCAAAATGCATAGAATATTTTATTTCACAGGGGCAGTAAGCTATTTCTATGATGAAAACAGCCGTGTCGCAATATAGCATAACAGCATAAAATGTTTTCAGTTCATAGGGCTTTTAACAGTGCTGTGATTTGATTGCCCAATCTATTTTATTTTCTTCCCTTTGGTGCCTTGACATGAAAAAATCAATATTTTCATATATTTTTTTTAGTCAATTTGAATGCCTCATAATGTTATCAGAAATATCTGAAATGTGAATTTCAATCTTTAGGTACTCAAAATATTGCATTACTTGCCAGCATATTGGATTCATTTTTATTTTCATGATATTTGAGGAAATTAGTGTCTCGATTTCAATTTATTCAGATTTCTGAGTGCAAATATAATGCGCATTTGGGTGTTTTTTTCGATTTACAGGGTATTTGTTACAAAAACGATGAATTTGATTTAAGTGGTCGTTTTGTGAAACGTATCTACCTAGGGAATCGGGGGATAGGTGCATATTATTATGAAAAAAAATCAAAAATATTCTGTATACACAAATGCATAATCCAGGTTTTTTTTTTTTTTTTTTTATAATCAGACATAAAGTTTCTCGGGGGAAACGAGGCCTAAATACTAAGAAAAGAAGCGTCCAATGTATAAGCCGATACTGATCGGTGTTCCGCAGTGAAGTAAAAGTTAAATTGCGAAAACATAGTTTATATAAAAATCAAATTTACATTAGCAGTTGTAAATATAACTACATACTTCTGTTACTTGTGACCTCATTTTCTTTGAATTTTCCTTTTATTCTTGCGCTCTAAATTTAGAACCTGGATTCAAGCCTACCTGTACTCTGAAGATGTATATTTTTGCTCATTTTCTTTATATGACATCATCTTGGTATTATGCCTATACACTGAAAGCCGCTGAAATATGCATTTAACATTCGATTCACATGACAACATCATGCGATTGAAACCGTTTGCTACTGATGAAAATATACGACCTGTACTTTTATTCTGACTTAAGGGGGCAAGGGACTTTCAACCTCGAATTTTTGAATTTGTAATTTTTAGCTCTATATACACAATAAGAGTAATTAATATTTTTTTTACTACATTGAAGATCCATAGAATTCATAATAAGGATTTTTTGATAGAATTATGCCTGTTTTCAAAATAAAATTTCAAAAGTGCTAACATTTTTCAAAATGCTCCTTGCGCATTCCACATGATTTAAAACATTATAATTTTTAATTATAAGTTTTCCACACACACACACACACACACACACACACATATATATATATATATATATATATATATATATATACAGTCGCACCCCGTTATACCGAACCTGGTATATAACGAACTCACGGTTATAATGAAAGAAAATTTTGGTCCCGCAGTTTTCCTATTGTACGTAATTTAATTAGTATTGTGTCAGTTTAATGTAATCGATTTTAGTTGATTTAATTCATTAATCATCATTTTTAATATATAGTAGAACCCCGATTTTACGTTTTCCCGTTTCGTACGTATTTTACCGTTGGTGCCATGAAAAAGGTAAAATTGGGGGTTCCACTGTATTTTATCTCTTTTTATATACATCATTATTGAATACTCATTGCAACTAATGAGTTATACATTTTCTGAACCCTAGCATTTTTCTTAACGGTTGCGGATAAAGCGAACCACCGGATAAATATATAAGCATAATTGTGCATCGAATTTTTTGTATGAATCTTAAGTATATATATATATATATATATATATATATATATATATATATATATATATATATATATATATATATATATACTTAATTCTTCCTGTTATTCTTTTTTATTTTTGCTTTATTTCATGGTCTATAAATTTGAAAAATATTTGTGGTTTCGAATAACTATGTACAGTTTTTGTAACAAACTCCTCAATTAACAATTCTGAGAAATTTGGAAGAAATTAGAAGAAAATAAATGCACATGGAGAATTTTGAAAAAGTCCAGCCTTCTTGAAGAATTATTTGAAAAACATGTCTTATTCTTCCACACAAAATACTTATTTGTGAATTTATAATGACTTAAATGTAGTAAAAAATAAGATTAATTATACTCGTGATATATAGAGTAAAATATTGAATATTTGAAAAAAGAGTGTGGAAGTCCCTTGCCCCTTAAAAGAGAAAATTATCTTATTCGCTATATTGTAAACAAAGCAAAAAAAACTATGATTCATAACTTTTATATCTACCTAGTAATTTTAAACAATATTTCTTACCTAAAAGAGGCAGATTATACGATGCAGAACTTACAATACATTTATCTCAGCCGCACTTGCGAATTATATATAGAAGGCAAAATCTTCGCATTTTTCATTCAGTTGAAACTTACCTCGCTGGAACAAAACGTAGGAGAAATTTACCTTTAACTGTCACTAAAGAAATGTCTTCTTTATCTTTTAATTGAGGATAACTAAAATTTAAATAACGTCATGAAGAATTGAAATATCTCTTCTAACAAAGGGGGAAATATTTAATAATCACTTAACTTTCTGTGAAATTCTTTTAAAGTTTCTTAAATTCCCTGCCAATTATAATTGAGGAAAAGATTTAATTTCTGGTAACTGTCATGAGAATTATACTCATCATGATCAACCTATTCTTAAGACTGAATGTACGTGTTTACTCGTATTCGTATGCCTCTTTTACATATTTAAATTTATTATTTGAAGCAATTTTTTTAAAAATCAAGATTTCTATTGATTATAAAGATGTCCAGTAAGTCATGTTATCAATTTAAAATGGGTAATTTTTAAAAATGCTTCGACTAATCGTTAAAACAAGTTTTGATTTTTTCTTCTTTACAATTAATCTTGAAAATGGAACAGCTGTAACTGATAATCTTGAATTTAACGCTAATTAACTTCTTACGATTTCTGTCACATTTCATTACATTAATAGCTTTGTTCTCCACAACGTAAAAAATATTATTTATTGATTAAAAAAATATATTTATTTTTTTAAGTAATTTTGTATGGTATTATTATTGATAAAAATGGGAATAAAGCTGATTTTTTTTATCATATTGAATAGATATTGTTTTTATTAATTACTCGTATTTGCAGTAGTATTAGAAAAGGAGATGTAAATGTAAATCTCCTTTTCCAATAGTACTGCTAAACTTATAATAGACTTAAACCCCATTAGGAACAAAATTTATACCGTTAACATCAATATTAACGTTTAAATTATTTCTATGTACATGAGAGAGCGCAGAAAAAATACAAAATTTTGTAAATTAAAATACATCTTTAACAAGATGACAATGTTTTAACTTTTACGGTTTTGTTATACTGGATTTTCAAACAGGACAATGAGAAAGAAAGAACTATTTTTAATGCATTTCTAATATGTGGATGGATGTACAAAGTCCTTGAAGTAGATCCCTTAATCAGAGATGAACGTTTCAGTATTCGTTCTTCAGAAAAAAAAAATCCAGGAAAAATAAGTTTTACATTTTAATATATTGAGCCAGAATGAAATATATATAATAATATGTTTGAAAACGAATCTTACTTCAGTTCTATTTTTAGGAGGTTTTCACTTCAAACGAGAAAAATGAAACTCATTTCTTAAATTTTATAAAATAAATATTTTTATTTAAAATTTTGATATTTTTCGATAGTGAAAAGGGTGTTAAACTTCCATTTTTTACTCTTGATTATGCTTCCTTATTCCGCAGAATATAGGTATAAAAATGCAAATGAGTTTTACTATTTTATACTAGAAAAAATGCTTTCAAACTAAGATTTGTAAGATTCCTTGCATAACGAAATGATATCAGAATCTCCCAAAGACTAGAATTCAGCACAAGTAAAGCAGTGGTGCAATTCTGTAAATTGCAGATTAGCATACTACGAAAAAAGGCTTTAATCCAAAATAACCATATTTTTCAATAATATCTTTGTTATAGAAAAATGGTGCCACTATATATAACATATTTATTTATTTTCAATTTTTTATTTTTTTCTAATTTTAAGTATTAAATTTTTGAAAAATTCGCTTAAATTAATTTTAAATTTTGTGAACATATCCATTAACTCTTATCCAGTGAATTTTTACTTCAACCTAGTTTCGTAATCAAAGAGCAAATTCTATTAGTCAAAACCCGATTTTGGAGTGTGGCAGAAAAAAACAATCATACAATCTACTTCAATTGTTAATTTGGCAGCAAAAATATTAATTCATTTAAAATTTCTCTTTATTTTACAGTGAAGTCATTGGATTAATTCGTCATGAAAACAGTAAACCCTCTTTTATATGTTGAGAAGTTGTAATGCTCCTCGAGCGGTCAAATGTGTTGATACAAGTTCTTATACTGTGTACCTCTTTAAATACCCATATGAATAATGATTTTTTATTTCAGAAATTTTAAGTAAGTTTTCCTATAATCTATAATAATTAGGAAAATTTCTAATCAATGGAGCTATTTTATTTAACTCCTGTATAAGTTTCCCTTTTAAATGTGAACAAATAAATGCTAAAGCATAGGGAATTAATTTAACTTCCTATTTATGGTAAATCGATTGAACGATGTAAATGACACTACTTACCAGATATTGAAAAAATATATTTCCTTTCATAACACTTCTCATGTGCCTGTATCAAACATCTGTAAACACCCAGTGATATCTATTTACAATGTAATTATTCTTTTAATCTTAAAAGAATATTTAAGCAAAGTTAATTTATGTAACCAAAACTCTTATTAAATTAAAAGTCCACTGAAAATTGTTTAAAAAAATGTATCACTATAATAATATGATGATGATATGTTAAGTAAGTTTTCCTATAATCTATAATAATTAGGAAAATTTCTAATCAATGCAGCTATTTTATTTAACTCCTGTATACGTTTCCCTTTTAAATTAGAAAACATAAATGATAAAGTAAAGGGAATTAATTTTACTAATTATTCCTAGTAAATCTATTGAATGATGTAAATGACACTGTTTAGCAAATATTTAAAAAATATATTTCCTTTCATAACACTTCTCATATGCCTGTATCAAACATCTGTAAACAATCAGTGATATATATTTAACATATAATTATTCTTTTAGTCTAAAAAAAATATTTAAACAAAGTTAATTTATGTAACCAAAACTCTTATTAAATTAAAGTCCACTGAATATTGTTTAAATAAATGTGTCTCTATAATAATAATGTGATGATATATTTAGTTCTAATAACACTTGTGTCTCAAAACATTAAACGACTAATACACATATAACCAGACCTTAGGAACTGATAATTTCTTCCTTCTGTACCACATAGGATAATAATAGTACAAAAATGTACGATATTTTACTCTAGTCAAATATTAGATTTTTAATTCCCACATTCCAATGCAGCAAAGCATTTTTAATTGACTAATTCAATTAAATCAGTAAAACTATATTAAGCTAAGTATGAAAGAAATTTGAAATCATGAATATATGATTGAATATTCGTTCAGTTATTTAATTATTTCATTAAGTTATTGAATTAAATAATGTTGTAGAATTAAAATGCATAGAGGTATGCAATTATATCTCTTCTATGTCAGTAAACGATTTTTAAATGAATAATGTCACGCCTAACGATTAAATCTTCTTACCTATATCAGAAATATTGGTACATCCTAAGTAAATAAAGTTAATTAGGTAACACTCCATTCTATCAGTCTGGTAGCGTACTCATTGCATAAATGAAGCGAAATTGGATAAACAAATGTATGTAAATTCCTAATATAATAATTTAATAGAAATGAATTTCAGCACAGAAGTGTGAATCTAATTAAATCATAATACATATACGTAAATTAAAGGTACATTCTAATAATCCATGTTTATTCATCACTCAGATATAAAAATATATCTATGTGCAGAAGATCTCAGTGTAATGACATGAAATTTACAATACCCGTATATAAAATCCTCTACAATTGTACTCTTCTTCTAACATGCAATATTAAAATTTTTCAGTGAATTCTCCATCTATTATAAACATAAAATAACTTATATATGCATAGTTAAGTTTCTAAAACTGAGATTAGCAATATTGTTTTTCTAAAAAAAAAAGTTGTAAATTTATTAAATTCCCGCACAATTGTATAAATAAGATAAAAAGGTAAATTGACAAACACAATTTTTCAGTTATATAATATAAAGAAATTGAACTTCAAAAGATATCGCATAAGTATTTCAAAGTTATTGAATAGTACGGCAATTCAATACCTTTTTTTCTTTCCTTATACAAGTTCCTTTTACAGGTATGCTCTTACATGTACCGAATTTCTATAAACGATCTTTGTGAATAACGGCATCATTCCGCCGGAATGCAATATCTGAGCAAATCGGTCTTCCCCAAATCGGTAATATCGAATACCGTAATCAATTACATTATTTATATCTACGTATCGATTTCCACGTATGGAATGCATTCGACATCACGGAATTCTACGGATCACATTTGTGCCGGAACATCTTCACCCCTCCGTGAGTTTGCTCTCTCTACTGAAACTATTCCCGGACTCCGCCAAAACTCCGG
>OU015493.1:119712692-119730192 GCA_907164885.2 Dolomedes plantarius | reverse complement strand
CTATTACTGTCATATATTATTGTGACATCATTCTGTCTCAGTTCAGTCCAACACAGGTGATCATAATACGCAAAAACCTTTTCAGGATTAGTACATGGCCTTAGAATTCATCATGTAGAGTTTCCTAGTTTTCAACGTATCTTCATTGGTTAACGTGGTTTTCACCTTCATAACAATTTTTATTTGTCTAAAAGTTTAAAAATTTAGTTTTACCTAGGAATGAACTTCTAGACAAAGAAGTTATTCCTCAAATTATCTATCCATAGTCCAATAAACTTCTTGAATTTATTTTATGTTTGATAACAAAACTGGTATTTCCCCCAATTTAAGACTGAACCAAGGATTTACTGAAGAGTTAAACGTAAAGAAGAAACTTTAACAATGAGAGAGAATCAACACGAAGTTTTAAACCTTGTAATGTCTCTTTGAATTTAAATGATTTTGACTTTTTAAGATAAGCTATGAAAAAGTAATCTTATGGCACTAATTTCGAAGAACTAGAAAAGGTGTCTTTGAGGTACATATGTGAACTACCAAAAATGTTATTTTAAAAGGAGAATGCCAGTTTTTATGTCATATACAAAAGGTGATAGTATTTTCAAATATTATCATATGACACTAATGGTACAGTTTAATCTCAGTTTTTGAAAGCGTTATTAGTGAAAAAAATAAATAAGTAAATTGTGGCAAATTTTAAAAAAAATTAATATTTTCAAATAATATGAAAATGGGAAATAACCGTATGCACGTATTTTAAAGTTTAGTAATGTTTTATAGTTATCTGAATATTTTTTCAGAGGTTCTTGAATGCAGAGCCCTGTATAGCAAAAGTTTTCTTTTTTTTTTTTGTAATGCAGAGGCACTTTGTCATGAGACATTCACCCTATTATTCATCGCACTCTTACTGGCTACTTTATTATGGGAGTATCATTTAGACGAGCCAGCATTGCTCCCTATAAAGGGACAACACGGTAACGACCAAGCCTTATTCGAGATTTAAACCCAAGCCAACAGTCAGTATGGAAAAGCACGACGCTATCCACTATATCATAACAAAAGTAGTACAGTAAAACCTCATTTATCCGGCCCGCGTTAGTCCGGATCAGATTTGTAGACATTATTTTCATTTAATGTTTACATTAGATAATAATTTTCAACTATGATAGCAAGATCTTAACTATAAGTACGCCAAATATTCGCTTTTTAGTTTGATTCAATGTACAGTTCCTGCATAGATTGTACGAAAACTTTTGGTAATCTAATGTATTTTGTTGAGTTTAACAAAGTTTTACTAGGTGGGCGCGGTGACCCGGTTGGCAAAGGCATCGAGCCAGGGATCTGAATGTCCCTGGTTCGAAGCTCGCCGCTGCAAATCCACCGTCTTGTTCACTAATGGTAGCCGGGTCACGTAAAATAGGTCGTGGCTACAATGTCCTCCAAGTTCTCAAATTTACATCTGGAGGTGCGGGGTCAAGTGTTCCGGTCTCGTCACATGACTAGGTTCAAAATTACGGGACCGATATTTATCGAGGTCAAGTCAGACTTCAGCCCTAGTGGTACCTCGCCTTAAAGTGAAGCTGCTTACTAACCTTCGCCAAGAACCTAGGATGTGAGGACCTAGGTCCTTTGGACTTGGTGTGAGCTTTCCTACTCCAAGGGGATTGGAAACAACAACAAGCTTTACTAGACATACCAATTCTTTGTTAAGAAATTATGTGAAACGTTATTTTTATATTTTTTAATGTCTTGCAAACAATACTATATAATTTTCTTACAAAAAATAGTTTTTTATCGTAATAAACGGTCTGCTAAGTTAAGGATTTTATTTTGCTTATTACCCATATTACCCGGATTATCCGGATTTTCAGTTATCCGGTTTGCTTATGGTCCCAGTTAGTCCGGATAAACGAGGTTTTACTGTATATCCATAAGCATAACAAAAGTAATATATCCATAAACTTCTGATTTTTTTAAACAAATGCGGTAGGCACTTATCTGCAGGCATTTGCCCACACATACACCGCAAATTTATTGGCTTCTTCACTATGGGAGCATCATCTATGTGAGGTAACTTTGCTCCCTATGCGGGTGCAACCATGGTTTAGACAGAACACACTCAGGGCTAACATCTGAGGTCTCGTACCCTTCTCCCGTCCCTCCAAACCTTACGAAAGGACATTCCGCCCTACAGGCTTAACGTGCCCACACCCGATGAAATCATGAGAGCATTCAATGGCAACTGTCGGGTTGAGTACCCTCATTACCAAATTCCGACTCGCTAATCACTAGGATGCACCGGGCACATGAACTCCTGAATATAATTATTACTCTTATATTTAAGTGGGATTTTAATTTTTTTTAAATAGCTTTTCATATATTAAATAAAATTAACAATATTCTTGGAAGTTTTATGAATTTTTTTTGGCATATTTTATATGCAGTATATTTCCTTTTTAGTATTTGTTCTCAGTAAGGGGTGGTCTAGAAATTGAAACCCGCATGTGACCCTGAGCTCGTTACGATACTGATTCAGATTACGAAACAGTTCATTTATGACTCAAAGTTAGAATATAACAGCAATATAAAAAGTTCTTAACTCTAATGATACTATGCAGGATGCAATGGATGGGAGATATGAAGTTCGACAGATACAGGTACTCTTTGTTCGAAGCATACCAGTCTCATAAGCCTAAATATTTTTGAGTAAATTTTAAGTAATTTAAAGTACTGCCTAAGAAATTTTTACAACTAGGGTTTCAAAAAGATACAACGTCAACAATAGTTCTGGCTCTTTTTTATTCTGTTTTCTTAGCTATAAAAAAAGAAAATGGATTTTTCCGAGCTTAAAATATTTTACGTGACATTGAGGATTTTATACTCTCTATGTTTTAACAAATTTTTTTATAGACTATTGTCATAGATCCGAAGGATGAGTGCACTATCCTTCGAAACTACCGTATGCGAGTTCAAATCCCTTGGCAGGCATTAATGTCGGTAGCCGTTGAAACTGCTTTAAGATATAGATCCACGTCTGTTTAAAAATGACGGAAGTACAACCAGCCAGCCTGTTTTATTCTGAAAAGATAAGATGAACTAAAAGAATTGAATAGTTTGTTAATACTTTGTTTAAACGTCTAAAAATATTTAGAGCAAAATCACGAAGCTTTCATATGTTTTAAAGGTAGTTAATATGACATCATGTAATGTGGGCACCACATTTTATCTGGTGGTATTGCAAATCATCTATATATTCCTTAATTGAAAAAAAAAAACTAAATTATCTTATGTTTATCTTTTTGGGCGAAATGGCTCTCAATTTTTTATGACAAATTTTTATAAAGTTTATATTTTTTTTAAATAAATTTAAATAAAATCAATACTTTTATAATCAATACTTTTTGTTTAATTTTTGAAAAAAAATTTATGATGTCAAAAAGGGAATCACATTTTGAGGCTTCAGTCAAAAGTATGAAACTGTTATTCTATAAAGTTTATATTTTTTAAAAAGAAATTTAAATAAAATTAATACTTTTTTATAACAATATTTTTATAATCAATACTTTTTATTTAATTTTTAAACAGACATTTATAATATCAAAAAGGGAATCACATTTTGAGGCTTCAGTCAAAAGTATAAAACTTTTATTCTAAAGCCAAATATTTTAACTGTATCACGTCTAATACATAACTTAAAATGAGTTGTATTAAGTACATAACTTAAATTGAGTTGTATATGACTTTTATTTTCCAAATAAATGTGGAAGAAATTTATTAGTTTATAATTTCAAATCTATTACACGCCAAATGTATTAGAATGCAGCATAACAAAATGACGATTTTACAGCTTGAATATTCTTCAGTTGTTTACCAATTCTGAGTTCCTCACTACTGACGAATGTCCCGCATTGACAAATAAACAAACAACAGTTCCTCACCATTATATTAGCCCTGAAAGTACCTACGGATTTGCTAGCATTTTTTTGTTTACATAACCTCTAGGAATCCGGTCAGATGACTGGTATTTTTTGTAGCAGTAAAAAAAAATTCTATCACTATATTTTGCAACTTCTGGATTTGTTAACGAAAGAATAACATAAAGACATGGTAAAAGAATAAGTTGTGAAATGCATTGTTATACTTTCTACTGCTCCAAACAACAGCTGCCTTTGAAAATAAGAAATTAAATTAAAAATGCGCAAGCATTTTTGGCGATGGGCCATTTTGTAAACTTCCAGTTCTTTACGTATTGCTGGTGAGTGATTATGTTCTACAAACTTCTTCAGCTTTTTCGAAGTACCTGTGGTGCAGTTGAAAGTTTAAGTGATAATATTTTTCAAACAGATTGAAAGTAATACGTTCTGTGATTTTATGTGATTGACATTAAATGTCTTGCAATGTCTCTTGGTACTATGATGATTTCGAACTCGGGGCCATGACTGCCCTGCAAGGCAGAAATGCAAAAAAATTTAGCAGTTTCATATCTTACAGAAGTTATAATATACAGCAAACTGTGTATAATGTTCTGCAGAAACCACGCTGGGGTAAAGAACTGCTCTACCATCTTACAGTGTAAGTTTTTTTATTTGTTTTTTTTTAAAATTTGCTATCATTTACTCGTTTCAACTTCTGTTGTGTGTAGTGAAAAAACCTGCTACTGTTTGTTTTCCCGTTTAATAATGTTAGATACTATATTAATGTTAGAATAGTTATTTCTTAATTTAGTATTGCTGCTGTTTATACTATCGTATCTTAATTTTTAGATACAATTTATATCCTTTTTACAAATTTGTATGTTTTTAATGATAGTTTGTTTCTTACTTGTACGTAATATTTTTCAAGTACTCAGTACTAACTTCCCAGTACTAAAGTACAAGACACGAAAGGAATTATAGTCAAACTGACGTGCGCAAAGCATATCAAGTAACAGTTAAACACACATTCTTTAAAACCTTTAAGATAATATATACTAATGAAACAGTGTCGTGAATATGACACTGTATTAAAAATTAATGATGACACAAGAATTGAAGATTTTATTGATGTCAATAATGTCGGGTGATGACAGAATACGTCAGTGACAGAATTGATGGATGAGACAGCGAGGTTGAATGAATTATCTGGCATGTTATAATGATGGACCGTCAATAAACTTTGTTAGATAAGTATGTGCTTTAAATTTTAATTTATACAATGGTATTGTCAAATACAAACAGTTTTGTTTCTTGAAATTCTTTTGTTTAAGTTCCTGTTGGTTTTATTCACCTTTTGGGACTTAAAAATTGCAGCTAATTTGAAGTGTTAGCTTAAAGTATTTTAATCGATTCAAAGCTTTAAACAGATTTTTATGGACTCATAAGGTCAAAAATTAAATCGAAGTAAAGGACACTTAGTTATATGTTAAAGCTATCTTAACAGTAGTTTACTTTTATCAACATCTTTTAACTCCAAAAAATAGGCATCTCATGAATTTGACTAGTGACTAACCAATTGATATGAAATCTCGGAGACTATACCAAAATTTTCATCGGGAAGTAGGAAGGTTTGCATATTATTTATCTCTCGATATTGACATACAAATCGCTCATTTCTTTCAATAACGCCATATCTCAAAAATCGGCAATTTTTAGTTCTGCCTGTTTCCAGAATGCCCTGAAAGAGTAGTATGTCACTTCAAAATCGTTATATCTCACCGCTCAATATTTAGCCGCTAGAGACCAGAATTAATATTTATTTTTAATACATTTTATTCTAATTTTAAACTTTAAAATCACTCTTCTGAAGAATCACGTTTTTTTCAGATATGACGTTGTTGAAAGGAGTGAGCGAAACATTATCTATTGCAAAGTCTTAAGTTGATGGCCTTAAAATTTGTAGAAGTCGGAAACTATTTGTATGTATTGATCACTGATGTTCAGTGGTGCAATTGCAGCTATTGCTCAAATCTCAAATTCAACACTCTCCTATCATCGCTGTGATGCTGCGACGCTAGTTTCTTTTTATGTTAATACAGAGGAATTTTCCTGAAAATTTCCGTATAGAAAGCATCATTACTTTAGGTCAGACGAGAAGATTAAGTCTGATTAGGTCAAATAGGCTCTGCAATTGTGTTGTAAAATCATCCTTCCGATTGATCTATGTAATCATCTTTTCTATTTATATCCTTAATTAGAAATCATGCCTATCAACAACGTTGAAAATCAATATGTTCACACAATATTTTATATCGATCGATTTATTTTCTAGTGTTAAAATTAATGCCTCTAGTCTTTACAATCAATCATAAAGTGGTTATATGTTCCACACATTTAAAACTTTAACATATTGAGTCTCCACAAGTCAGCGAGTAGAATTTATGTGTAGCTTTACCTTGAATTTAACGTTTCCTTCTCATTAATTTTCCTTAACGTCGGGTGGATATTTAAAAATTAATGCTTGAGAATACCGGTTCATGGCGGATAAAAATTGCGTGCCTAATCCGCAAAATACACTAACACTTATTAATACAGAAATTGATTTTTACATCAAAAATTTGAACATGATGTAACAGTATATTAAGCATACAAGATACAAGGAATGAAATACCTCACAGTCATAAAACAGTCTTCCAAATTTAAGGCAATATAGTCAGGGAAACGTTTATGTGATCTGAACTACTATTAAAATTCTTCATTTTCTTCGTAATGATCTAATGTCATTCAGTGTGGGGCTGTAACCATATTTACTTTGTTACAGTAAGGAAATCTGTTCTTTGTGAGGATAATTTTTATCAGGTTATATATATATATATATATATATATATATATATATATATATATATATATACCTCTCATTCAGTAGCATTCAATTGTATGAAAGTGAATAAGAAATAAACAGCTTAAAACAAACACTGATGCATCTTATTTTGATAGCAATTACATATGTGACATATTCGTAAAGTTATAATTCGAAGGGCAAAGTGAAAACGTTTCGCAGTAGATGAACATGTCAAAATTCCATTCAGTTTAAAGTGATTTGCGATAATTTTGAAGAGAATACAAAGCGAATATACTGTGAATAACATTGGAGGTAAATTAATGTGCATCGCGCGTACAGAACAGAGCCTTGAAATAATGAGTTTGTACTGCAGGATATTAATATGTTCCTCTGACGTGCTTTGTCCGTTTTAATGAAGGCTTATTCAGATGAATAATCCAGATAGCGTTAAAATTTAACAAATTTTATTCGTCTGTGATTCGTGCCGCCTGTGATAAAGTCCAGTAATGATCTCAAGGGATCAAAACACTTGTTTAAGTTAGCTAGAAGAAATTCTAAAATTCATCTTAGGTTCCAAGTGTGTGATATCAAAATTTCCATATTTCTGGAAAATGTGGACACGTGTGACCACGCTCTGCGAAATACAGGGATCGAAAGTGTGAATAATGTATGAAAGCGAGGGTTGATATGAATTCTAAATTATCAGCAATAATTTAGCTGTACGCATGCTGCGCCAAAGTAAAGGGTTATTGCCTAAATTTGCAATAATTGTAAAAATTTATATATATATATATATATATATATATATATATATATATATATATATATATATATATATATATATTAATTAATTAAAACCCCACTTATCTGGTCCTCGTTCATCCGAATCAGATTTGTAGACATTTAATGCTCCCATTAGATAATTTTTAACTATGATAGCAAGAGCGTAACTACAAGTACAACAAATAATCACTTTTTGGTTAGATTCAATGCACAGTTCCTGCATAGATTGTATAATAAATTAGGGTAATAAAATGCTTTTTGTTAAGTTTAAAAAAGCTTTACTGGACTTACCAATTCTTTATTAGAAAATGATGCGAGAAGTTTTTTATATTTTTTAATGTCTTGTAAACAATACTATATAATGTTTTTACAAAAAATAGTTTTTTTTCGTAATAAACGGCAAATCTGCTTAGTTTAGGATTTAGTTTTGCTTATTACCCGAATTATCCGAATTGCCTATGCCCCAGTTAGTCCAGATAAACAAGGCTTTATTGTGTATATATATATATATATATATATATTATATATTATATATTAATTAGCTGAAGTTAAAAACTAGCATATAAAAAAAACTACTTAAAAAGGATTTATAGGATCTGAGTTTATCCTTAATTTAATGGTAATGTCGGCACGGTTCATTAAATTTTTATTTCAGCAGTTCTCTTAATTTGGTTTTTCCTTTATACATCAGTATTTAGTTTCATCTTTGCCCATATACGTATAAACGTATGCCTTTCGGCTCGTTATTGCTCATGAGGTAACCTCTTTTAATTTTTATTCCTTCCCCCTCCCCCCAAATTGTGTTTCCTGATCTTAAGAACAATTTTTCAGAATGTTATTCAAGCATATAATTTGATTATTATAGTATTTGCTTAGTCAGCTGATTTTTATTTAGCTCATTCATTTCGAAAGCATCATGTTGATGTGATCATTGTTGATGTGAATTCATTGATCATTGTTGATGTGAATTCATTGTTGATGTGATCATAAATATTCGTAATTTTATGATTCGAATAGGATTTTGTCGAAAATGGAAGTTTCATTTGAATAGCTTTCGAAACTTTGAACGTTTCGATCTGGAAAATGAACACTGAATTTCTTAATTTTATACTTTACATGAATTTAATAGAGCCGTATCGCAGTTTTAGCGCATTTTAAGATTCTTCCTTTGTTTACTCAATCCTGCGTTGAGTATCATTAGTGATCAGCAATAAATTATATCGGAGTGAGTGCAATTCCGAGTGCACTCGAAGAATGCCGTTCGTAGCTAATTCTTAACAGTTGAATTATTGCAGGCTTCGAAGTTTCGAAGATTAAGCGACATTCTATAGGGGATTTTGTCTATCATTATTGCAGAAACTGAGATATATGGTATTTCCCCCTTTTGATTAAACTATTATTGTGTTTAACAACACATTCTGTATTTCATTTTGCTTTTGAACTATTTACTGGTAATCAAATATAAACAGTTGAGTGTTTAAAATAATGCCTCTTATCCGTGGGATTATATACGAAATTAACCAAATATAATTTCCGAATATCATTTGGGATTTTTTTTGTGATTATTAGTATTATTCGTATTTTAATAATAACCAGAATGTAATTAGCAATTCTGATTAGCACAGTGTCTTTGAATAGTTGGATAAATAAAGTAAAATCAGTAATTAATTTTGTCTTACAGAACTGATTAATAACAGGCTTATAAGTATTTAATATTAGAATGTCAGTAATTGCATATTTTGTGCAATAAAATTGAACAATAACAGGTATATATATCTTCGGGATTTGTTTCAATCTCTTCAAATTTGATACTTTCATGCTGTTTGCATTTTGTACAAAAGTTTTACTCATTTTGTTCTAAGTTTAGCCATGGTTTCTCTAAAATAAAAGAAATTTCTGACTTATAACAGAAAAAAATAAGAGGGAAAATATTTTAAATGATTCTAATTTAAAATAAATCCTTATTGTATCAATACATGAGATTTTACCTTTTCTTGATTATAGTGAGAATGTAAGATTGAGTGCACCACGCACTCAAACATTTAAATTAGAAAAAAAGATTTTATTACAATCTTCGTCTGGATGGGATATATGTATAAAATATATATGTATAAAACGGTTCTGTAACTGACTGACTGACTGACTGATTGATTAAGTACTGACATATAACGCACAGACCAAACTGATGGACCTAAAGGGCTGAAATTTTGCATGGTAATTCTTCTTATAATGTTAAGTTGCACTAAGAAAGATTTTTGGAAAGTTCTTCTTAGATTTTAATAAAAAGTTTTTTTAAGCTGTTTTTGTAACTTTTTTCAAGTTTGCATTTAAAATAATAATCTGAGGGTTATAAAACTTATATCACGAGAAATATCATAAAAATTCCTTGAAAATGAAATCCTTTTCGAATCTTTACCTCCATTTTTTGATTTTTGGTGAATTTTAAAGATTAATATTTTGAATTTAATTTATTAAATGCTGATCACGTGGTTTCTTTTCCTTTTGTGATACTTTAAACTAATTTTGCATCACGTGCATAACAACGAAATAGACAAAACAATTTTTTTCTTGCTAATGCGGCAGACGATTGGACATTATCCAAAAAATATTAAAATACAGTAAAAGATATGTTCCTCAAACTGTGCTATATTAACTGTAATATATTATTTGGTATGGTCTATTAGATTTAATTTGAAAATTTTCTTCTACATTATTTTGTTTATAAAATATCCGTTACGATTTTTTATATATATATATATATATATATATATATATATATATATATATATATATATATATATATATAAACTCCAATTGCATACATTGATCGTTGTATTTATTATAAATTTATATATATATATATATATATATAACTCCAATTGCATACATCGACCGTTGTATTTAATTTGAATGTATTCTGTAGCGAAGTACGGGTATGCAGCTAGTTCTAGATAAAAATTAAACGGCTTGAATGAACTGGTCAGAAAGTAAAATAAAAGAATTGTTGCTGACTGACAGGCAGCAATTATTATTGAATAGCGTTTAATAAGCGCCTTCCATGTTTTCCTTGCTTCATGTAATGCCTCTTTTCTAAATTACTCTAAATCTGCTTATTAAAGCTTACTTTATTAACAGTTTATATTTAATGCAAAGTGGTTATCACCACTTAACTGTCAAATCTTAAAAATATCACTCCTGCCTAGATAAAAATTTTATACACCAAATGGATCTATTCCTGGAATTACATATCGCTGAAAACAGAGCTCTTCATTTTGAATGGTAGGAATGAAAACATTCTGGTTCATTCATCTCTTTCTGCCTTGTTATCCCTTTGAAGTCGTGCTGTAGAACAAAAGCTTTCAAGATGAAGGTTTGTTTCCTTAAGAAAGCATGAATATCCGTTTAGTGTTTTTGTCTGCCAGATGATATGTGTCATTGTGTGTTTTCGAATCGTGACGGGATCCGGTGACGGAGTGTTTACTTTATTCTTGGTTTTGATGTCCCTGTTTTGAGTGACGTGTATGCCCTCCTGACGTGTTTTAGTTGTTGAAACACATATGGAATAGGAAAAGAAATGCTTGTTTGAAAACTTTTGTGAGCGACAGAATGAAAATTCTGTTTTTGCACGCTCTACATAATCTATTTCCAGGGAGTAAAACTAAATTTTCTAAAATAGCGAACAAAATGTCAACATGATTCAAAATGATTATTTCTTGGCATGTTCCTTCAACATATGCTTGGTGGTAGAAATAAGAAAATTATGCGTTTTACTAAAAGAAACCAAATATTTTAAACCTATAGTTCATAATTCAGACACATATACGTCCATAATGCATTACAAATAATATTTTAAATTGTATTGGTTGCTTTTAGAACACGTATATTTAACGATAAACATCAAAAGGGCTACGTTTTATTTACTGTCTGCTTATAGATGAAATATTATCTAATAAATATTTCTCTTAAGACAATTTCAGCAAAGGACTGAATTTTCCTTTTCTGAACTTCCTCTTCCATGCTTCTATTTGATAGAATTGCGATTTATTCATTCACATTAAGTTCAGATATTTCTTAGTGTTATAAAAATTTTAAGAAATGAAATCATGATAAAACCTTGATACAATACCATGTGTTATATTTCTTAAGTATCAAATACTTATTTAATGCATCACATTTTTTTGTTTAGTAATTTAAGTATTAAATCTTTCCTTCTTGAATAAGTGTTCTCTCTATCTCTATCTATCTATCTCTATCTACACACACATATATATATTTACAAATGCTTATTTGTTTTAGTACTATATAATCAATTCACGAGCATAGATAAAACAGTAATAAACTGAAAGTATTTGAGTGTTTAAAAACTGATTTTTTTTCATTAATTCTCGCATTTTATTTATGTAAAACTATAAGGTCCCTTCGTTTTGTTCTGAAAACTATAAGGTATCTCTCTGTCAATGTTGTGTAACATTTTTGGAGTATCTTATCTTATTTGACGTTCTCAAAGCGTTATTATCCCTTCGTGTTTTCACCTCTATTCATTTTCAATTTAAATGCAATTTATTCCTCTAGAAATCGAAATGCATTTCCATGTGTTTGCATCAAAGTTGTTTCAAATGTATCAAAAATTGCAGCATAGTCTCTTTCCTCGGTCAAATTTGCAGATCTTTTGCAGTTATCAAAGAGATTTTTCCTTGAACCCTTTAGGAAATAAAAAAGCCAAAATATCCCTGATCTGCAAGAAAAGAAAGATTGCCTAAAAGGCTTTATATGTTTGAGATAAGAAACAGCGTAATTACGTAAGCTCCTTATGAGCTACAAAACCAACTTTGAGGTGCTGGAAATATAAAGAATGCAATAAATACGTGTAATAAGATACATAATACTTAAAAAATTAGATGGATCCCATTAGGCAAGGTGTTCACTATCACACATAATCTGTAATGTTAAGTAACACAAACTGAAAAATATGACAATGCATTAAAATTTCTCTTTGAAAATTTTCCGAGTGAAATTTTTTTTCATTACATAGCATCAGTTACTCAGAAAAATGCAGTACATGTTGCGGTTTGTATTTCTTTAGAAGTATGAACAGCATGACAGCATCAATTAAAGTTTATATACTTAGCTGTAAAAAAATGTAGGTTAAAAATGTCTCCGATACGACTGTAACTACTCTCACAATGACTTCTCGTGTAATATTTCTCGACTGCTACATGCCTTATTGATGCACTGCATTCAACGAACTTTAGCGAAAGCATCATTTTTGCGTAGAATATGTTCATGTCGAATTAAGACTAAAAAAAATTAATGGAACTAAGTTTTTAATGAAGAAAAACATTTTTTGTGTGACACTCCTTCTAAAAGGTCATATTTACACATGCGGTGTATATATGATCTTTGAATCCCGATCACAAAATTCTGCTCAACTCGATATAAAAACAAGTTATTATATATTTACATAAATGATGTAGTCAACAGAAGCCCGGTGACGTAGTGGTTAAAAGCGTCAAGCTGCCATCCCACAGGTCCAGGGTTCAACCCTGTGACTGGGCAAGGTCGACTCAGCCTTTCATCCCTTCAGTGGGTCGATAAAATGAGGACCAAGCATGCTTGGGAACTAAACTCTGGGGTCCCACGTCAGGTTGACCACCTGACTGAGACATATGCTGTATGGCACCCCAAGCCCACGGTTACGAAAGCGGAGATGGGTACCGCCGGCCCTGGTCCACATCGGACTGTTGCGCCGTAGTTTAAGTTTAAGATGTAGTCAACACGTGAGTTGTTTATTTTTTTCGTTTATGATCAATTGACAATTTATGCTTTAGAAGCTCTGTGTCGAAATTATGTGCGTAAAGAAATAAAGGGAGATATAAGTGACTATACTTTTTTTTCAAGGTTTTACTGAGTTTCAACATATTTTGATGCTGTCTTTGCTTTTGAACATAACGATTTACCTCAGCTCAGGTAGACCTATCTTCAAAACTTTGTTTCTTCTGATGCGCACAGATCATGTTTAACTCTTACTTCTAACTCATTTTAGATACCTATAGGGGAAACCTACAATTCTTAAGACCGTCTTTTTGGGGTCGTTACCATTTTTGAATTTTTAAACTTTTTTGTATCCAGCATTTTCCGTCTATGGGCAAATTAGGGATGAATGAGAGTGTGTAAATATCCTATGATAGGGTAAACTTCTCCATTTTTGTCAATAAAAATGTATGGAAATTACGTTAATTTCTCATCTGTAGTATATTCACGTCTTATTTTTTTTATCTTAAATTCTAATGTAATGCTATCTACTACTCATTTTATAATAACGAGAACATATTTTATTAACAGTGCTCTATAACAAGATCATTTTCCTGAATGAAGTGCTACAATTATTGTATTTTACAACTCATCTGACTGAAAGCATGGTTAACAATCTTTATTTCTAGAAGAAACGCCCTTCCCCTCCCTTGTAAGGGATTTTTTGTAAGAATATAAAAACAACAGTAACGCCCCTTTCACCTTCTTTAGACAGAAGGTAAATCTGTTTTAAAATAACGCATCTTTGAGAATATTTACATGAAGTATAACATGAGATAGTGCGGCTGTTTTATAGACTGTACAATGAAATGCTTTTTTACCCTCCTACGTTATTTACACAATTAACTAAGGATTATAATACTTCTAGTTATTTCTACAGTTATCCGTAAAGGAAGAAAGGCTTCCCCAAGTCTGTTATTTTTTAATGTATTGTATGTTTATCCTGTCTGAACGTATACTAAAAGTTTACGAAATGAATATGCAGTATTATCTATATATATAAAACAGTTCCGTAATTGACTGACATATAACGCACAGACCAAACCGCTGGACCTAAAGAGCTGAAATTGTGCATGGCGATTCTTCTTATAGTGTAGGGGTGTACTAAGAAAGATTTTTGAAAAATTCTTCTTAGATATTTTTAAATTTAATTTTATAGCTATTTTTGTAACTTTTTTTAAGTTCAAATATAAAATAATAATCTGTTATTATTTTATATCTGTTATTCTCTAATTATTGTGTGCCAATATATTGGCCGGGCCGCAAAAATGTTCGTCGCGGGCCGCGAGTTTGACACCCCTGCTGTAGACTAAATGTACAAATTTAAAATGAAATTGGATCTTTTGGAATATAAATGTTCATCATCTGATTATATGGACTAATCTCAACATTATAGATGATGTTATTACATAAAACAGAATTGCTAATAATCCTCCAATTATCATATTTCGAAAGTTATAATCACTTGGCTGAAAAAAAAGGTATAAAATATCTGTCAATAGTGATACAAAACAATGTATTTATTAACCAGTTCTTCCTATTCTAACTTTTAAAACTGTTTCAACTGCTAGTTCTCCCGATTGATTACCGTGTGTGAGATTCAATAAGAATATTTGTGTATACCTATGCACGCAAAAACTTCGTAGATATCTCATTTCAAACAATTTAAGATTGAAAACACAGCTGAAAAAAATACAATAATGAAAGGACTTGTGTGCTGTTATCCCGAAATCTCAATCAGTATAAAACTACAAATTAAAATATGGTATTGTCAGAATTATGGAACTTCAACGGTGTTTTATCTATTAACACTTACGCGGTATTTTGACCTTATTTATGGATATTTTTTCAGTGTACGGACAGTTTTTTATATTTTTTTCAGTTTGCGTTCAGTGTAGTTTACGCTGTAGACGGCATGTAAACCAAATAATTTCTTCCCTAATAAAAATATAAAATTTTTTTTTTAGATTGTAAACTCGTAGAACTTACTCTAGTTACTAAATGAAAATAGAGACTGTTCAAATTATTTTTTGTTATGACATCCAGTTGTGAATAATGTTATACGTTCACTTTCTACTTCGTATAGCATAAAACTTTTTGAGGCAATGAAGATGAGACCTTTTTCTTATTGGCAGAATTAAAAGTGAATACCCTTATCGTTCATATATCCACAAAACTTATTTCATTTATGTAGATTTTAATTTCACTATTCACTAGCTACGGGACGCTTAAAACTCAGATTGGTCCGAGACAAGGCTGTGATACAGGTACCGAAAAAGAAAAATGCTTTGTTTATGCTTAGTCATATGATGTTCAACTTTGATTATATATTTTGCCAATTTGTTCCAGATAGTATGTTCAGCAGTCCTTATTTTCAGAAAGGAGAGAACATCTTGTCTAAAAACGAGACATAATACCCCCCCCCCCCCCAGACGGTCTGCATTACTTTACTTTCTCGTTACGACTTTCCGTAGAAATCGCCCACGTGTGGAACATATGCTCAAGGTTCTGGTAAGGTTTTGTATGACAGTTAAATTTTTGGCCATTTGAGTCTTTATATTTACTTCAGTGACTATTTGATTAAAAAAACTTTGACAACTTGTCTAATCACTGAATATTATTTCTATACATTAAGCACTAAAGTAGATCTGAAGCAGACGTAATTGTATTTTAGTAGTGGAGTGCCTTGGTCGATTGACTTTATCTCCTGTAAGCAAGTTATAAATATCAAGGTACGTGTTCTCAGTAAAAAAAGAGTATTGAGAATGCATAACTATTAAAAAATGTTTTTAAAGGTGATAGGAAAATTTAAATATTAAAATTAAGTTTTTAAAGTAAAGAAAATATAACAGAAAATATTAAATTAAAATCAACAAATAAAGAAAATTTAAAGAAACAAGAATGGCCCATAGCAGCAAACAACAAGATGTTAATAAGTAAGAGAAGAAATATTCACGCTAAGTGGAGGTCTGCACTAAGTGTTTATAAAGTATTAAAAAAATTACTAGAATTTAAAAAACATATTTTTCAGATGGATGTTGAGTCAGAAAGCCAAGGATATAATAATATGAAATTAGGTGTTTTTCCTTCCACGATATTTTACAGTTTTTATCATGTTTATGGTACTTTTATGCTCAAACTATTAAAAATATATTCAGTCTGAGAGTGCATGTTATCAAAGTATCGAAAATATTCCAGTATCTGAAATATTTTTAACGACTACATAAGTCACTGGTAGTAATTCTTTGCCTTCCGCCCTTAGTAATTCTTTGCCTTATTATTGTATAAATGATATGTCATAATTTTAATCGTGAAACAAATATGTGTTATAATAAGCGTTAGATAAATGAGGGCTCTAATAGTTGCTAATAAATTTGTAGTCAAAAATGATAATTCTAAATAACCATAGACTCTTCATGGACACCTCAAAATACTTTATATTTAAATTGATTTAGGACACATAAACTTTGTTTAAAGTTTAAAAAATATTATGTAATGTACCTTTAAGCTATGTGTAGTAGGAGTATATAAAACGTTAATATACTTTGAGATTAAACTTGGGATCAATAACCAAAAATATATTACTAATCATTGAAAGTAACTTCAATGTCCAAAACACTTCAGGTTCAAGACATTCTTGTCAAGCATTAATTAGCTCCAGTGAAATTTAATATTTTTCCTCTCATTTTAGCATTTTGATTTTCCGGTAATGAATTTTTCGTATATTATTGCTATGTTTCTCGATTCATCGCAAGGTCCTTTATGTTGGTCAGAATAACAGCGGTTAATGTATCTATTTATAATGAAAAAACTTCCGTTTTGTCTCTCATATACAAAGACGACATTCTCATTTGACAAAAAAAAGACATTCTTCATCTTTGTGTCCGTCTATTTTATCACGGATACCCAACAAAAAACCTACTGAAGCACATTTAATTATCGGTTGGTTTTGATTTAGAAGCTTCACTGGATTTTCAGCTTAATTTCCTTGTTATATTTTATTCCCCTGCTGGAATTGTCTTTTATAAAGACAAAACTTCTTTGCATCAGTCTGTTGTATTACACACACACACACATATATATATATGTGTGTGTGTGTGTGCGCGCGTGCGCGAGAGCGAATATCGCACCCCGACAAGAAAAGTGACACAAC
>OU015493.1:119640192-119707692 GCA_907164885.2 Dolomedes plantarius | reverse complement strand
ACCAGGTTTAAAAGTAAGATAGGAATGACTTGTATGAACATGAGAGTGAGGCTAACTCCATTTTTTTTTTTTTTAAGTGGAGTTGGACCACTATTCAAATAAGGCCTTCAAATAAAGTCGTGACACTTAATTTATAAACGTAAAGGCAGCAGCTTAAGAAATATGTCTAAAAATCTATTTTCCAACATCACTTCATCAGAATAAAAATTTTAATGTCAAATGCAGTCTAATATATGAGGCGTTGAAAGGCAAAGTGGTGTAAGTCACATTTTCAATTTTTTTCATTTGAGGGCAAATAAATAATTTCCATGTTCAATTTATAGTGGAATTGTAAAAAGTTATTATTTGCAGTATTGTAATAATTGTTATGAATTATAATTTCTTCAATTTTTGGTGGAATTTTTTGTAGTTTTTGCAGTTAAACTCTTTTGACTTACACCACTTGACTTACTGACTTACACCACTTTGTCTTTCACCGCCTCATCTATATATATAAAACAGTTCCGTAACTGACTGATTCATTCATTCACTGACTGACATACAACGCACAGACCAAACCGCTGGACCTAAAGGGCTGAAATTTTGCATGGCGATTCTTCTTATGGTGTAGGGGTGCACTAAGAAAGATTTTTCAAAAATTCTTCTTAGATTTTTTAAAATTAAATTTTTAAGCTGTTTTTTAAACTTCTTTTACGTTTGTATTTAAAATAATACATTGAGGGTTATAAAATTTATATCACGAGAAAGATCATAAAAATTCCTTCAAAATGAAATTTTTTTCGAATTTTTATCTCCATTTCCTGATTTTTGGTGAATTTTTAAAGATTAATTTTTAGAATTTAATTTGTTAAATGCCGATCACGTGATTTCTTTTTCTGGTACTTTAAATAAATTTATCGTCACGTGCACAACAACTAAATAGACAAAAAAAATTTTTTTTTTCTTGCTAATGCGGCAGACGATTGGACATTATTTTATCTATAAAAATATCCCTTACGATTGTTTTATAAATACATATATTTTTCCTAGATCAATTGTATATATTGATCGTCGTATTTATAATAAATATATATATATTCATTTTTTTGGCATTAATTGCATACATTGACCGTTGTATTTAATTTGAATGTACTCCGTAGCGAAGTGCGGGTTTTCAGCTAGTATGTAAATATAATGTAAAAATGTATCTCCGTATGAATGGACTTACGTTAAAAATTCATAAATTTCTCATAAAAATATTTGTTTTTTTTTGTACTAATTAATTAATTTTCAATCGGTTTGTTTTTTAATATTTTAAACTAAATGTGTTCAAAGTTTGAATTCAATAATAATACACTTAAAGGGATTTTTTTTCATGTTATTTATCATAGTGGAAACGGAACATACTGTATATGCGTTTCACCTCGTTATTATTTATGAAAATAAGCGAAATTACACCATCATGACACAAATGAGAACACACCCAAAGCACTTTATGATTAAAGATGTGACGTTAGAGAAAAACTGGTTATATTTTTAATAATATCCTGATTACATTCCTGCTATTTTGTGGTATGTTCGGAGAAGTCCCAAGCACAAACATCGTGACATCATGTGTATAATTTTTGCAATATAAAAATATGCAGTTGAAAAGCTAGAACCTAATGCACATACGTTTTCTTTACGAACCGAAATTCTCAGAAGCAAATTGTTTTCCAGGTCTTAATTATCTGAAACGATTTTTGTTTTATTCGGAAATTTATATTTTTATGAACGCGAGTGATATTCCGTTAATTTTCTGTGAACTCATTTCAGATTTGGTAGTCTGCTCTGTTAAAAATTTCTTCAGTTCATTTTTAAGAAAAATAGTTTTAACAGCAGGAAAGGGATATAAATTCAAGCCCCCCTGTGTTGTTGTTGTTCCTAATGCGCCTGTCTTGGTGTTCCAGACCAGGTCCATATAGGCTTTGGGCTGAAGTGTGCGACTCCGGTTTGTATAGAACCACTAGGATCGGAGTCCGTCTTAGCTAGTTGCCACCTCAATTTTGACCGAGCCTCCCCCCCCCCCCCCAGGGGTGACATATGAGGGAGATCTTATCGTCTCACCCTCTCTGATCTCATAGAGGGACTTTCCGGTCTACAGAGTTAACATGCCCATATCCGACCTATATACGGAAGTATTCAATGGTACTTGTCGGATTCAATCCGAACACCCTCAGCACCAAAAGTCAGCGGGCTACCACAAGGCTACCTCGAGCCCATAGCACTCTTCTGTAAACGCATGAACTTGAAGCACAGTTCCCCATATCAGACTATTTCATAATCTTTTATCCAGAGTACATGGCAATCTCAGCCTGTCCGTGACTGGTACATTGGTGTCTGCCCTGGTAGGGCTCTTGCCTTCAGGTTTGTTAGAGCTGAGCAGATTGTTATCTCTAGGTTTGCAAGTGGCCACTTGAGGTGCCTAAAATTGATCACCTAAACAATATCTTTCCCATTTGTAAAAAGTGTAATAATGAGCAGACCACTCCTGATCACATCCTAACTTGTCTAAACTTTTCTAGGCAGAATTTTATTACCGATCCTTGCCATTTGATGGACCTACTGAGGATGTATGGATTTATGGACCTGATCCCTCCTGAATCCTTTCTGATCTAACACGGCTAGATCAGGAGGGATTAGTAACAAAAACAACAACAAAGTATTTCACAAAATATGGAGAATCTTTTTTCTCTTTTTTTTAAAAATGATATTCCATTACATTTTCATCCAGGTGCTCTTAAATATGTTCACCTAATAATCATTCTATATCATAGATTTTCTATAGAAAGATTTGCCACAATTACATTATCGTAAATACATCGATACTATTTTCATTACAACTAATTTCAACTCTGTGTATAATTTAGGTATTGTAGTCCTCTAAATTACGCTAAATAATTGCATGATTTGAACACTATGTCGAATGCATTATCTGATAATAGATTCAAAAACATTTTTTCAAACCACCATCAATTTTGAGATCTTCATTCTGTTTGGAGACTGATGCAAATTCATTTGAGTATATCATAGTGGTTTGTCGTCGTATGTTTCAGAAGAATACGATCGTACTGCTTCTATTAAATGCTTTTTATTTCCAGTTATAAGTAAAATTTCACCTAATAATCATTCTATATCATAGATTTTCTATAGAAAAATTTGCCACAATTGCACTATCGTAAATACATCAATACTATTTTTATTACAACTAATTTCAACTCTGTATAATTTGGGTATTTTATTCCTCGAAATTACACTAAATAATTGCATAAATTTGAATATACTATGTCTAATATATTATCTGATAACAGATTCAAACACATTTTCCCAAGCCGCTACCAATTTTGAGATCTTCATTATGTTTGGATACCAATGTAAATTAATTTGAGTATTTCACAGTGGTTTGTTCTCGTATGTTTCATAAGAATACGATCGTACTGCTTCTGTTAATTGCTTTTTTATTTCCAGTTATAAGTAAAATTTTCGCTTGAAAAATAGTCTAACACGCAGGTTTGCGTGTGATACCATAATGATGTACTGCTTAAATTATCAACTACAATTAAATGCGGTCATTTAGTTACTGTGTTAGGAACTAGTATTATTGCAGAATTTTGCAGTAATGATTTTGACTGAATGACCTAGTATTTTTTAATACATCTGTTTCAGTTATTTTTAATATTTCAAACAATCAGTCTTCCAGTTTATAAAACTTCATTAGTAGAAATATATAATTTACAAACAGCATAATACTCAACGTAATTAAATACTCAACATAAGGTTGCTTATCTTAATGTCTTTTGTTCATTAGTAACGTCATACTAAAGAGTCCAAAATTGCAGTATAAGTTTGCTTATATTCAATTTCTGGCTGCTACTTCTGGACAACTTTTAGGGCGTGGTTTTTTAAACTCCTGTGTTTATTTAACGGATAAATGCTTGTCTGTGCAGGTTCCATCAGTTAGGGTAACCGTCATATTTAGGTATGTATCTTCGACGATAAAAGAATTCGCAGTAACAGTTAATCAAAATGCGATGTTTAAAAATCAAAACTCAAACGCCCCCATTTAAACCACAAGAAAAAAAACATCTAACAATTTGTCATAAAATTTATTATATAAGGAAAGCCTTTTTATAACTGTTACAAGGCTAAAAAGATATTTGGGTTCTTTCTGTGTATTTTAACAATAAATTATCCGCAAAGAATGAATTCAAAGAACAAAGTATTATTCCTACTATACTGCAAGTTTATTTTTAGGTACATTCATGCTTTTATAGTATTTATTCCAGGACATTACCTCTTACACGCTTCAGGTATATACTTGACATGAGCAATGCGTCTGTCATTAAAACTGTATCTTGTCCGACAAAATCCAAATTGACCCTCTCAAAAATTCGATCGGAAAAAAAAAGATAAAAAATCTGTCCTGGTAGGGCGAACCATTATTCCACGAAGATATGAACTTCTAATTCTAATATATCGTGACAATCATCTTGAAAAAAAATTATGAGACAGGGAAAAGGGGAACATCTTTCATTGTAAGTCTGTCCAGGAAAAAAGTTCGCGACCGAAACTTATTCCTGCATTCGACCATATTGCCACAGTATATACAGAGGGACGGGTAGAGGAAAAAAAATGTTGGAAGTTAATTTTCTACACTGGAAATATTTTGCATCGATTTTCAGTGAATGATTTTTCACCCGGAAAAATGATCCACCCGAATTCATAATTTCTTTTTCCCAAATCTGTAGATACTTCTTTTCATAAATCATATAGTTCAATAAAAATAGTGACGCGACCTGTGATGATTTATTAAGAAAGAATAGGATATCATTATTTATTCAGTTCTCATAAATACCAACGTATGGCCCTCAGTTTCAGCTATGAAAAATCATTAATGTTCCTGATGTAAGTGTTTTCGCCTAGCTTCAAATGTCAAAATTTGTTTTTAAATTATCAGCGCTAGAAGCTTGTTTTAGGTCAAAGCATATCAGTCCTTTACTGTGTTTGTTTTATAAAAATATTGACGGTTTGACTAAAACAGGTATTGGGCTGCGTCTATACACTTTTCATTTCATTTTTCTGTTTTAAAAATTACATACATTAAATAAATGACAACTATAAAGGTATTTTAGGTTCTTAAAAGTAGGATTCTTTGGAAAGAAAAAAAATAGTGTACTATACCATAGGAAGAGTCATTTTTACAACAAAAAGTTTCAAAAGCCACTATACTCATCCTGATATTGTTTCTCATTTATATAGTATAATAAAACGTACATAATGATTTTGTTGTAAACATTTGAAGAATGAATAAATATGTGGTCATAGAAAAATTTAATTTTTTATATTTCTTCATAAAGATTTAGGGGAAGTTAAGCGAAACTAACTTTGAAAAAAAATCCAATATTTTTAAACTTTTGCAGGGAAAAATGTCGCAGTAATAAAGCAATTTTAATAAGTAGTCTTGAATAATTACCTGCATTGTACATTCCAGTTAAGGTAAGTTGGGGTAACTGGGCCATAGATTTTAAATTTTTTATACTATATTACCTTTTATACTATTCTTTTAACATATTAAAATTATACTAACATGTATAATTTTCAAAAATCTTTCTATTACATGTATTTTAGAAAGTTTTAGGAAGCCTGTTTAAGCTATGATTTTTATTTTTATTATATATATTACATATAAATACTATATTTTAAAATACAGGAGGGCCCAGTTCCCCTGATAAATTTGGTAAATGATATTGGGTAAATTGCCACCTAGGTCTATTTCTCATAAGAAACAACAGAATCTGTGACTGGGTAACTGGATCCAGTGCTTGTATATCTAGAAAAAAATAAGAAAAAAATTCTACCCCCATTTAAAAATAATTTTTCAAAGCAATTACCAATGTTATTAGATAGATTGTTGCGAACACCGAAAAAAAATTGCACACAGAGTGGAATTCCCACCTAAAGGAAAATTCTGAGAGGGGGATGTCCCAGTTACCCCAATTTACCTCATGTCGTATCTATAATATAGTTCTGGGTGTCAATTTAATAAGGCGTAGTATCTGTCAATTGTATTAAATTTTACCATGTTTGAAAGTTTTTTTTTCCTATGAATTGAGGATTCAATGGGTTTTTTTCTTCTCACTGTGTTCGGTCAAGATAGACCTGGACATGAAAGTATTTCCTTCGCACAATCATATTATTTTTGTCTTTTAACTGGAACTCAAACGCTGGCATTACAGGGTAAAATATATCTGAGATCTCGAGCTATAATATGCCTTATATTCTTGATTTTAAACACTAAAATTTACTATTTTCTTCAGTCTAGAGGAGTCGAGTAGCCGCAATATCTTCTTTAATTCTTGGGAGTATTTCATTGATTCAAAGATTCGTGTGCCTATACGAAGTACATTATATCGGAAGGTTCGGAATACCTCTCTTAAATAAATTGGATTTTGGAGAGGGAAGAATAATAGATTTACTTTCATGGGGATTGTCTTTCCCGCCATGTCTAAATTGCCGATCAAGGCAATGTTGTAATGTCACGAAACAGAAATGACAATTATCTGATTTATAAAAAGCTTATTTTTGTAGCATGCATCCTAAATCCAAAGTTTCTCCATACTACAATAATGTTAATTAATTTTGGTAATTAATTTAAATAAATAAATATGCATTTTACATGCATATTTCTTTATTTAAAATATCAGACCTAAACAGAAAATATACTGTAATTTAGGCGGATTTTTAAACTACATTTTGAAGTTTGAATTGCCGCTTTGTATATTATATCCTGCAATTTTAAACATAATTTCTTTTTAATGAACTGAAATTTAAGCATTACCCTTACCGAAGAGAGTACTATGTTTCAAATCTTAATTTATGAGGTAAATTTTGTTTTCACCTTTTCAGGACATAAGTGTTAGATTAAATGTTTTAAACGTTTAAGAACACCCGTAACAGGCTTCCTGTGAGTAAAGTTAGAAATAATTGACCACCTTCTGCCACACTTTGAGTAGTAGAAGTTATAAATACAGAATGCAGCTTAGTTTTTACGACCTCGAGACTTAAGTATAAATTCACATAGTATACGAAAATAACTTTGAGTTTGTTTTTGTGCTATTTATTAGTCTTTGTTCAATGAATAATATTTAATTTTATGGAAACAACTACATTTAGTTTTATGCAAACAACTACATTTAGTTTTATGCAAACAACTACATTTAGTTTTATGCAAACAACTACATTTAGTTTTATGCAAACAACTACATTTAGTTTTATGCAAACAACTACATTTAGCTTTATGCAAACAACTACATTTAGTTTTATGCAAACAACTACATTTAGTTTTATGCAAACAACTACATTTAGTTTTATGCAAACAACTACATTTAGTTTTATGCAAACAACTACATTTAGTTTTATGCAAACAGCTACATTTAGTTTTATGCAAACAGCAACATTTAGTTTTATGCAAACAGCAACATTTAGTTTTATGCAAACAGCAACATTTAGTTTTATGCAAACAGCAACATTTAGTTTTATGCAAAAAGCAACATTTAGTTTTATGCAAAAAGCAACATTTAGTTTTATGCAAAAAGCAACATTTAGTTTTATGCAAAAAGCAACATTTAGTTTTATGCAAAAAGCAACATTTAGTTTTATGCAAAAAGCAACATTTAGTTTTATGCAAAAAGCAACATTTAGTTTTATGCAAAAAGCAACATTTAGTTTTATACAATCAGCTACATTTAGTATTCAACTGTCAACATTTAGTTTTGTACAATCAAAAGAATTCTTTCTTTCTACTGTTCAATCAATTATTAATGTACTTCGAACATTAGACGGAAATGTCTTTAGAAATACTTCCATTGTACTAAACCAAATGAAGAATGTAAGCTAAGACTGTTAAAAGTTCATGCAATTATCGTATTTTTTTCTCTACTGGCACATTAACTATTAATATTATATAAAACAGTAAGTATCATAGAGCCTTTATGAAATATTTTGTAGAAAATAAGAAAGAAGTTATTTTCGTATACTATGAGAATTTAAACTGAACGCACGCCAATGTAAAAGTCTCTTTTACACGCATAAAAGTGCACTACACTTTTTATACCTTCCAAGGAAATAATCCATTTCTTGCTATCATGTAATATTTTACGGTCAATTTGAACGAAATGTCTAATGCTACATGTAAAAGCAAAGAAGTGATTTATAAAATGTTGCAATATTCATGTTCTTCCGAATAATGTAAAATATATCAAAAAAGCCCTTCCTAAAACTAAAGAATATGTCGACGTAGAATTGAAGGCATTTCAAGATCTAATATTGATCCCTTTTGCGTGACAGCGAGGCATCTTTTGCACAAAAATATTCCAATAGGTCATGTCTCTGATCCATATCTGTAAGACCTCCACAGATCTCTACTAAGCTGCCTTTTCATGCCAGCGCTTGATGTAAGTAATATTTAAAATAAAAATGTAAACACATAAATATCTTATGGTTTAGAAGGTATTTTCGGTTGTATTAATAAATATTAAAATGGGTTATCGTTGTTTTGAACACTATTTTTGTGCATGATAAATGTTTCATATTCTTAAGTGTCTGCCTGGAGTTGCAATTTATTTTTTGTTAATTTGTTTTCGGCCGAGGAGACAATAATTCAGAGATGTCAATGTGGAGAGTAAGCAGCATGAAAGTGAATTTATTTTTATCCGGTTGTTATTGTCTTATTGGAAACTGGCGTACATAATTATAAACTTAATTAAAACCATCTTATTACAAACCTCTGAACTATCCAAACCATATGAGGAATTCTCTTTGTAATAAATTTCATTCTCCACATAATATCTCAAACTCTGGTCGCAGAATTTTTTTCTCGTTTTTTTTAACAATTATTTAACAATTCTGATTTTTCCTACGAGGAACTGACAGTGTTGAATTTTGCAACTAGTGTGATGATCCATTACTGTTCTCTCAAACGGTCGGACTCCACTAAAACGATTGTCTCTGAGAAACGGGACTTGATCCCAGGTCTCCTAACCTCGAGTCCGGTATCCTACTAGTGTGAACTATCCTGGATAAATCAGGAACTTGAGTTCCATACCTCTAAAATTTCAACTAAACTTTCACATTCAGTTATCAATTATAATAACCGTAAAGCACAATTTTCTATACTTTTAATATCACTTTAGAACGTTCAATGAAAAGTGTTCTGTGGTCGGGAAAAATAAATTAATGCGAGGTTATTGAAAATAATTTTTTAGCTAGAATTATGTACTGAAAGTTCTTATGATAATTAACATATTATGCCGAATTTGTAAAATCTGGTTTCGTCGCATTAATTGAATAGAAATAGCCTGACGGTGAGTGCGTTCCGAAACAAACAGCTAACCATTCACACATATCGCTTTTCAGGTAGGAGTGGTGTTGAAATGAAGCAAATTACTCTAGATCTGCCAATTAACAGTACCTGAGCGAGTTTCCTTTCTTGTTTCGATAGGATGAAATCTAATTTCGTAACTAAGGATAGAGGAAGCACTATTGGGGAAGAATCTTTCGTATTAAGGCTTATAGTTAAATATGTCTCGCAAGTAAAATAAGATTCCTTTCCTATTGCAAATGTTGCACTAAATCAAGTTGTAGAAAAGAAGACACGTGTTATGTTACACATGTTGTGATTGTTATAAGTGTGATTGTTTTACGTTAAACAATATATGTTATATAAAAAAATATTTACAAAGACACAGTAAACTCACATTTGCAATGGACTGAGATATTCATTTAGGCTGGAGACAATGAAATATAAATTCTACTTTGAAAACATTAATCGTAAAATTAACACGTGTGCGGCAAATCTGAAAATATAAATTTGTTTTTCATCCGTGAATATTTTATCCTCATCGTAATCAACATAAATGTTGCAATGTAAACTTTAGCCACACTTTAATCAACAAAGGTGTTTTATATTGATGAGGATAATATGAATAAAAAATCTGCTATATGTACTAAGTCGATTGAAATATTATCTGGGTCACTCTAGATTTACAGGCATATTATTAGATTGGCCGTCCCTTTATTGTTTCTAGTCATTTTGCCCGTCAAAATTTATTAATCAATGCTAGACAATGTTAAATGCAAAACAAAAAGATGCAGGAGGCTAAACATCTAACAATTATGCGGTAATTTTAAATTTTACATCGGAACATTTGGCAGTGCCGTGTGTTGTTAAAAGGAAATATACAAAGACTGTCGACCCGTTATTCATGAATTTCATGTGTTTATCCGTTGAGGTGTCATTTAGTTTACTAGTTGCCCTTTTACTTCTGAAATGACAAGAAAAATTGTGTGTTTTGAAAAGAGATAACTAAAGAAAATCCTTTCATTTATAAGACATAAAGATTGAGAGTGTGATATAGTGTGCCAAATGTTTTGAAGTGTTTAAAATTCGAGCGTCTGTTAAAAGGATATAAAATGGCTATTTGGTTTACGATAGACATAAACGAGTTGGTATTTCAGTTTCATAAAATGTCTAAAATATTTTATTGGTTGATTAGTTTTGGATCACCACAGTCATTTTATGCTGCACGAGGTCTGATTAGAGAGCGTCCAACAACACCAAGCCAATTCCAAAAATCTATAGACCTCCATGCCAACGGCGGGACTAAAAAAAAGCCCTGGTACCGAATGTTAGTGTCTTACCCATTTGATCATCATCCGGCTTAAAAGAATTGACGTTTTTATGAAAGCCCTTATACTCGTATTCTTTTAAGAACAAAATAATATTTGCTTGCAATCACCGTTCTGTTGAGTAAAACTTTTTAACATACTTCCTAAAATATTATTTTTGAATTGAGAATGCGAACCACCTCCTTGTCTGTTCATCTTTTGGGAGACTAGAAACTGATCTTCTGTACAGTTTTAAGCTTTTTTAATGTTTGTTCAGCCTAGTTTTACTATGGAAGTAGATTTTCTTTTTGTTAAACCTTCTTTTTATCCGAGTACTTTTATCGTGCATTTCAGCTAAAAGCATTTGTCTCAAGTAAGCCTGCTGAAGTGGAAATGTTTCGAGATTTGGAATAACTAAATCGGGTCAGCCTAAATGTAATTTTTTTTATTTAGTACCAAATTACTTACTTTGTTGCTTCGTTACAAATCATCAATCTCAACAAAATATAATGCATTTTTATTCAATTATTAGGAGGAATATAAAAACTCAATATTTTTTATGTATTGTCTGAGAAGCCCTTGAAAACTTCTCAAGATTTAAGCAACTCTATAAAATATCAGTTTAATGAAAAGGCAACTGCGGGCATCAATAGTGTTTTGACTTTAATAATTTTATAAAAAAAAACTAGTGACACTAGTATGGGAAATAAGTAGTTTTAATTTGGTCACACATATCGATCATTGCATACATTTTCATCGTAAGTTAAACTAGTTTCACTCTTCTCCCCTTTGTTTTTTTACATTTCAGTGGATTTTTTTAGAGAATACAAATTTTTAATATTAATTCCTTAAGTTACAATTAATACTAATAGGATATGTAGCACTTCATATTACTATAAATTATAACTTAAGGAAATACACGCAAAAATAGATAATTTTGTAAGGACTACTTTCCAGTCATGATGGTTTAAATGTCCTTTTCAAGATAAGAAATATTTTAAATATAATTTTAAATCACTGCTTCGAATTAACACGGAATATTTCCAGATTGATGAACATCAAAACATTGTTGGAGTTGAGTTTTTTCTGTGGAAATCTCTCACTTTTGTGATGGTTCATGTAGCACTTGCCACAAGTCGTTTTATGCTGCACGAGGGCTGATTAAGGCGCCCTACAGCATCAGTGTGAATCCGAAAGGCTACAAACATCCATGCCAACGGCAGGACTCGAAAAACCCTGGTACCGAATGTTAGTGTCTTACCCGTTTGATCCTCATCCGGATTTAAACATTTTAGAGGATTTTGTGAAAGCACTTATGCTCGTACTCTTTTAAGAATAAAAGAAATATTTGCTTGCAATCACCGTTCTATTAAGTTAATATTAAGTATTATGAAAGCACTTTCTCTTGGCAACTGCTTTAATTGCTCAATGATTCTTCACTTCTAATTAGATACATTTATAGTAAAGAGCAGACAAAGATTTGCGATGGTAAGTTCTGCATATGTTTTCATCTTTCATTCATTACTGAGCAAGGTTTTCTTTCCTGGAACGTGTTGTGGATTACTTTTGTTTCGGGAATTGTGCAGGTGGATTTCTAAATAGATCCGATTTGACAGAACATCCTTTGCGCGGTCGAGTGCAATGAAAGGAGAACTTGGCAATCAATAATGCTCCCAACGCTTTCACTAACGATTAGATCATTCTGTTCATTTCACTCTCACACGCTGTTTTGTGTCATTTTGCAGTCTTCGAGAGTGATGGAGCACTTTTGCCGTTACTCCTTTTGTTTTGCCGTTTTCCTTGTACGCTGCTCGCAGAAATGCCATGATCAGAATATTAATTTGTCGCCCATTGATATATACTATGTTTTATGTCACCAAAGTTCGTATATAATCTTGGCATAGTAATATAAGTGTATATTGATGTTGTGTACGTTCTTATCTTACCTCGTTGTAGTTTCTAATCTCTGGTTCATAAATAAGCGAAGTTCGGCAATGAAGCCCTCTCAAGAAAAATTTAAGCAAGTTAGGATGTGATCAAAAGTGGCTTGCTCAATATTACAATTTTTACAAGTGGGAAGATTTTTTTTTGATCAAATTAAGTCATAGATATTGCTTAATAACACTAAAAATTCCTATTAGCGGGCCTCGAATGCAGGAAACTGATCATTAGATCTCAGAAGTAGACAAAGGTGTTTGTAGCCGTTAAATATCGGTTTTTAAATAAAGGCAACTGTCTGTAAAGCCCTTGCAACTCAAAAAAAGAGAATGCAGTGTTTTAAAAACACCGAATCAATCCTAGAGATTTTTAATTATATAAATCGTTGTGATGTCATTAAAAACTGAAGCAAATCTTACAGCGCCTAACACCTGGCAGTCATAAAGTCACAACGAAAAAACTGCTTAATATTCTGGCAATATCTTGGTTCTGCATGGAAATTCTGTTTTATGTACGCGTTCCCATTGAACCGGAGGTGAAAATATATATTCATGTAGGCTACTCGAGGTGGGAACTGTCGTGTTGTCAGTCATACATTAATTTACAAGAACATAAAAGAATTGCTGCATATCAGTAAATGGTTAATATTTCTAGATCATTAATATTGAACTTGACTATATTCCAGTGACTGAAATATTCAGAACGGTGTTTTATTAATTTGTTTCATGAAGGCTACTTTTAAGCCTCCTAAAAATATTCCCGAAACCTCTTTCAATTGGAAAATGATCGCCCTATAAATTATCCCTACCAAGCTGGAGCCTCTGATTTTTTTAAATAGTTCCTGTGCATTGATGACGTCAATGACTTTATTTTTCTTTTTTCTAAAGGATATTTTCTCTCTACTCGTAATATATTCAATACTTTATAGTTTCGAAGAAAATAAGGTTAAGAGAACAAAATATAAAAAACTCCATCAATTTTATAACTTGAATTTATTATACTGTCAAAGCATTTTGTAAAGCAATAGATTTGACACAACCTATTTTTTTTATTGATTTTATATTTCAGTAAAACATAGATATATAAATTTTACCCATTTTGTGTCCCTGTAGTAATAACTCGCTGATAGTCATGGGATTCTACCCTATTATTTATAGTTCAAAGGAAAATTTAACTTATTTCAGGGTCTTGCATATTTCCCATACTTCAAATTAATCACTGATGTATCTTTCATTGTATGTGCAAATATGCTATGGGTCTGTAGTTTAAATGCAACGGATAATTTTACCTAAATATATCCTGAAAAATTACTAGGCCTCTATTGGCAAATTGCAGCCATGTCTGTCGTAAAGAAGCAGAAAAACATCATTTTTACATTATAGTTTAAAACGCTTACATGAGTTTTAGCCAGTTTGAACTCATCTAAATCCTCTTGAACTCTAATATTCTTATCAAATAAACATGGGAAGAATGTGTTTCTTTCTCCACAAAAAAACAAATTAAAACCTAGTCCACCGACGTTAATTTTTCAGTGGTTTCCCTATTCATTGAAGCAAGTTAGTTTCTTCCTAAACAATAACGAGAATATTTAAGTCTATAGATATAAATTACATATTTTAAGTAGTTATAATCTACCCCACACGCCAGCTTTTCGTGATCAGATGTTACCAGGTAATTAATTTTGTGCCATTTTTAATTTGTCTTCTTCGGCAAGAGCTTTTGAGACTACTAATTACACAAAGTACTGCGTATTAGCAAATGTCGATTGAGGTCATGCCTTTACATATTTTCTGCGTTAATAATACTAGGAGACAGTATTTAACTACTTATTTTCAATAATACTAATGAATATATACATTGTTATCGTAAAGAATTTTTCTTTTGTAATCATGCATTCATGAGCAATGATAATGTCTGTTCTAATACCGCCTTGCTATAAATAAAAAAAATTCCAGCAATACAAGATGAAACACTAAGAAAAGATGGAAATTTGCTGTTAATTGAATCTACCAGATCATTTGGTGTGGTTTTAGCACAAAGCTACAAGAAATTTTGAACATATCATGAATTGCAATTTTACGTTTTGGAATCACATTCTTCTGTACCAAATTTTAAAAATAACTACTACGGAAGACTACTTGGTTAACATTACTTTAATTATCGAGTTTTTGTTTACTAAACTCTCCAAAAAAATTAAAAACTTCCTAAGCAGAGAAAATAATGACAAAAAATATTCATACATGAATGAAGAAAACCACGGCTGCCCAAATTTTGTATAAGAATTGTACAGCGTTAAAAAAGTCTTTTCTCCAATTCTGCTTTTGTACAGTAAGAAGACTGAACTGCTTAAATTAGTTTCACCTTTTTCTGATAAAAACTTCCTTGTATGAACAAAAAAAACCACTGTGCTGTGTGTAATAATGTTTATCCAATAAGAGGGAATACAGATGCCAAATTAATCGCGAAATCCCATAATCGCTGGAATACGATGTGCTCGCTAATATCTGGTTTTGAGCCAACAATATTGCTGAATGAATGGATGAATGCTTATGAAATTATTCTAACCCCACAGAGATATTACAATAAGAATTAAGGAATTATAGATTCGTTTTTCAGATTAAAAATAAAAACTTGTTTCCGATATCTGCTTATAATATAATATTACTTAAGTTAAAGTGAAATCTTTTTCCAATAAACATGACAACAAAATTAGCAGTTTTCCTCTATTAACACATCATAAATAAAATTAGTTAGTATCCGTCAAAACGTGACGGCTGGATAGTAAAAAAATGTACTAATACACATATACTCAACACATCATTTCCCAATGCTGAAAATCATAATATTAAGAATAGAGAAATGAACTTTTAAAAATTACTATTAGACCCAATAAAAAGAAGCATTGTTACTCAAAAGCACGAAATAAATAATTTCCGTCGGGTTTAATTCTTTATCTCGTGAACATAATTAAAAATAAAAATGGCAGAGAGAGAGAGAGAGAGAGCTAGAGAGATTCCTCGGAATAAACAAATTGACATTTATGCGGCCTTGTGCTTAGTGAGTACGAAAACCCATTTTTAAACATGTGCTGACCATTAGCAGAAATCATTTTTAACTGTACATTAATCACTAATTAATAGAAATTGCGGTTACAAAAACCATATTTTACACTTATATAGATTAAAATATTTCGTTTAAGACCAACGTGAATTAAATTGATGCAGTAGTTTTTTCTTACGGAATGCCGAAAAAATCGGCTTAGAAACTTAAATATATACTAGTTTATACCCGTCAAAACATGACGGCTAGATAGTAAATAAATGTACTAATACACAAATTATACTCAACACATCATTGCCAAATGTTGAAAATCATAATAATGCACAGAAACAAATTAATGTGTTTAAGCGGCCTCGTGCTTAGTGAGTATCTAAAGCTAGATTTAAAAATCTCACTGAGCATGCGCAGAAAGCAATTTTTTTTAAATTTTAAATTATCGCTAATTAAACAGCGCGAAATAAACAATTTCCATGAGGTTAAATCTTATATTTCCCAAACATAATTATCATAAAAATAAAAATGGCAGAGAGAGATCTAGAGAGACTCCTTGGAACAAACGTGTTTAATCATTAAAACATGTCACTGAGCATGCGCAGAAACAGGGAGTTTCTAAAGACAGATTTAAACATGCCACTGAGCATGCGCAGAAATCAATTTTTAATTGCAAATTGTCACTAATTAATAGGAATTGCGGTTACAAAAGCAAAATTTGACAAATCTACAGATTACAATCTTTCGTTTAAGACCAAAATGAAGTAAATTGATGCCGTAGTTTTCTCTCACGGACTGCCCAAAAAGTCGGCTTAGCAACTTACTATATATAGATATTTTAATAGTTAGATATATAGATATATTAATAGTTCTATATATAGATATTTTAGATATATAGATATATAGATATTTATAATATATAGATATTTTAATAGTTCTACTTAAATTTAACGATTACATAAATGTTTTTGATGGATGGATGTTTTATTATATGAACGACTTAGACAAATACCCCTTATTTCACAGTCATTTGTTCAGGGGCCTTTTTCAAAATATGGAATTACTGATTGATAGACCAATCTTTCAGAGAAATATTCCACTATCTCAGCAAAATTTAAATTATCCATCATTATATTATATTGTGATTTATGAATTAATTACATATAATCACCGAAGTAAACATGATTCTGGCCCTTTTGGATAGGACATTAAAGACCAATTTCTATGCAGTATATTCGGTAACTGAAAGCATTGTTTCCAAGACGTTAAAAACTCTATACATGACTCGTCTATGTAAGAAATTGGGTATAACTATCCTGTATAGCATGTATCTAGAAAAAATGTCTAATCTTACGTATCTAGAACATTGATATGGTTTGGTTTGGTTTGGAGCGCTACGGTCAACGTTTTGCTACACTAGGTCTAATTAGACCGGGACCTATAGTTTAAAGCCGATTCCGAACGGCTACAAACATCCATGCCAAAAGTGGGATTTGAACCCACAGGATCTGAACCGAATACCAGCGCTCTAGCTATTCGGCTATCATCTGGCCGAACATCGGTATATGAGAAAATGTGGATAGCAAATAACTCACACTTTAGCAAACCTCATAAGTGATCCTTAGAAACTAAACCATCTGAGGAAGATCAGAAAGTAATGCTGGTCTCTTACTTAAGGTGAATGCAATGTAGTATATATTCGCATAGTTTTCAAGAGTGGCCTTACGAAATATGATGAAGTTCAGCTAAAGATTTAGGCAGCATAAATAACATAGCCAGAGGGATAAAATTTTAATTTTACATGCATAGATATACATAGATATACGTACATAAATATAGACGCATAGATAAATACTCTGGCAAATTCCACTTTATTTTCAAAAATAAACTTTCAGTCTGTCGTGAAAAAGTCTTATCATGAAAAGACACTAATTTTAATGTAAAACTATTTCGATTTTAAACTTTCGTTATTAAATTTCAGCACTATCGCTGCGAAAAATAGACATATTTTGTGAAATCCGGTTTATTTATTCATGGAAATATCGATTTGGGGAATTAGTATATTACAAAAGAGATTACACACTGACCCATAAATTTTCAACGTAACTCGTATACAAATTAATATTGACATTTTTTCCAGTAGAAAAGTTAAAAATCTGTCTAAGCTTTTATCACAATACCCTATAAAATAACTCAGGTTCACTTAAACTTTCTGAATAGTTCTTCATTACGGTAAACGGTGATGTTTTTGGATTATCTTTATTTTTCGAACACACTCGAATATTTAATTGTACGGGTAGCTGATAAGTATTCAATAACTGATTTTCGTAGGCTTTGCAAAGGGCGATGTTGTTTTTCAAATTCAATATCCTTCTATTTGAGTATCTGCATGGGATTTATCTGTTGAAATCCATTGCTATGTTTCACATTCAATAAATTTCGAAGTCTTAACCTTATAAGGTAGAGTACGTAACGACTAATATGGTGCAATATCTACAACTAAATATGGTGTTTTTGTATATTTGGATAAATATATCAAACTGAGAACAGAAAATCAATAAGACCGTGCACAATATCGCTACAAAGTTACCTTTATGAGAAATAGTCAAGCTATATATATTTTAAGTATTTTTTTTCCGTAACCAGCGTAATCGATACGTAATCCAACTCTTAAATGATTTCCATAGGGATATTCTCAAGTAATGAAATCCGTACACGTTAGAGTGCGGTACTTTACTCGTATATCATTTGGTAGATCTTCGGATAAAGGTATTTAATCCTTTCGTCTAGTAAAAATAAAGGTTTGCCGAAACAAACTGTTTTTCCTGCAGGTTGGATAAAGAATGGTGTTCTCTTTAGGCAAGGATATACCATCTATGAGTCAATTGGACCCAACTTCCTCCGTGGGCCTCTGTCACATAAGGCTGATGTGTACTAACCCTATTGGATTCGCTCACCTAAATGTTAACCTATGTAGAAAAGGTGTCCAAGGATTGCCGACTTGAATTTAAAGATTTTTTAAAAATTGTATTCCGTTATAGAGGAAAAATATTTCACCTTATTGCGTTTGTTTTGGTTTAAAAAACTGCAAATACAGTAAAACCTCGTTTATCCGGACCAACTGGGACCACAAGCAATCCGGATAATCCGGGTAATATGGGTAATAAGCAGAACAAAATCCTTACCTAAGTAGACTTACCGTTTATTACGATTGATAAAACTATGTTTTGTAATAAAATTAGATAGTATTGTTTACAAGACATTAAAAAATATAAAAATAACTTCACATCTTAACAAAGAAATGGTAAGTCTAGTTACCATTTCCAGACTATTACTATTTCAATGCTCTAGTTACTATTTCAATGCTTTTTGTTCAGTTTAAGAAAGCTTTAAATAGTAAAGCTTTCTTAAACTGAACAAAAAGCATTTTATTTCCATAATTTATTGTACATTCTGTGCAGGAACTGTACTGTGAATCAAACTAAAACAAGAATATTTGGCGTACTTGTAGTTACGTTCTTGCTGTCATAGTTAAAAATTATTATCTAATGAGAACATTGAATAAAAATTCTACTAATCTGATCCAGATTATCCGGAGATGCGGATAAACGAGGGCCGGGAAATGAAGTTTTACTGTTTTTTAAATTTTTAATTTTTCGGGGGGAAAATCTGGTATAGTGTGTTTTAAACGCTCATAAATTTCTTTGGAGGACTAAATTTATAAAATGAAACCTGTTTTCAAGCAATTTGAAAATATCATCTTTATTTGATTATCAGAATTTATGTAGCGGTAAATATTGAACAAATTTTCTCCTTAGGTTAACACTGAGGTGAGCAAATCCAATAGGGTTAGTAGTACACAGCAGTCTTAGCCAGACTAATAGATACGAGAAGGTTGCAAAATGCCAGGTCAAACGGATCCATTTAGATTTCTCAGAATATTAACTTTCGGGAAAAATTTACCCCTTACATTTTACGGGGGAGTGACGGGGCCGTCTCTCAGAGCACCTGATCTTTTCAAACAAGCTCACCTATAAAATCAATGCCTTCTCAAATTTCATGCCATTTGTGAACGATTAGAAAGAAAAGGTCTTCTTTTTGTCGGAAAAGAAGAGAAATGGATATTCAAATAGCGTATACATGGGCTAAGGGCTAGGATATACATAGGCTAAAATAATCGATTTTCCAATAAATAATTTTCCGTATGTCATTATCGGTCCTCATTTACTGTTATTGTACTTCTAGCCTTGAAACTTGATGGACTTCCTTCTAATTTGGCGAAACAAAATTTGAGGGGAAAAATGGCTTAACAGGCGAAACGATCAATTTCCTCTCAAATATTCTTGACACGTTACAATGATATGGAATTTCTCTCGTATTATCATATTATTGTAATACCCTTTCCATATTCGAACTTTAGTAGGTCAATACTGGCGTTGAAAGATACAGGTTTGTAACGATTAATTATACTATAAAGGAACGTATTTTGTTCTCTCTCATAGAGACACATGGTTTTTGTTTTCCATGAAGGTAAAAAAAAAAATATTTCTAGGGAGAAGCAATTGTCAACATACCATCTCTATTCTGAAACAACAGAAAATTCTATTATAAATCTGAAAACTTTCTGCGAAAATCCTTGCTTATTTACAAGTCACTGTAATAAATTTTACTGTTGACTACTTTTATATGTGACTTCTTTTGTCAGCTAGTTGACTGCTTTTGTCAATTTGTGTATACGGTACTGTGGACTAATATTACTACCTATTATATATGGCTGTATTTATCACCTATTATTCATGTCTGGTTTAACACCTTTAATGTATGACATTTTATCACCTTTTATGAGAGACATTTTTACCACCTTTTATATTTGATTTTTTTATCACTTTTTAAATCACCTTTTATACAGGGTGTTCGAATCACCCGATTTGAAATGAGTATATTATGAAAAATATTGAACTTAAAATTAATTTTATATTACATGACTGATCATGACGTTTTTGTTCAAACCAAATTAAAGGTGCTCAATATGCCCACCTTTGGACGCACGACGTATGTCTTTACGGTAGGCAAATTCGTCCCAAACTTTTGCAAGCATATCTGCATACACTGCTTCCACGGCTGTTATCCGTACACAGACAACCCGTGTCTTGGAATTGCTTATACCAACGCCTAATGCTCTGAGAGGTAGGAACTTCAATCTACCAGGATTTTGTCGACTAAAATCACGCCGAACAGTTGTTACGGACTCAAACTTCGCAAAGCATAGAACACAAAAAGATTTCTGTTGTGCAGTCACCATCTTTACAAACACTGAAGTGACGGGCGAAGGAGGAGCGTTAGCGCTACTTGTCGGCAACTGCGTGAAACTCGAGATTTTCCTCTTTCTGTCTATACATTATTCGATCACAACGAATTAAAAGATGAATACTTATGATTTTTTTAAATCGGATAATTCTTTTTGAAACACCCTGCATATTGCTTGTCTTTCTCACCTTTTATATGACTATCTTTACCCTCAATGTTCTTATAATTTTGTAAACACCAGTGTTGTCGCTTTTCATTCATAATTTTATATATGTGTATTGGTTCTGCCCACGTCGGGGTCCTTTCTGGACCTTGCGCCAGTAAAATTCAACCAACAAACCAACCTTGCTTATTTGTTCACTTGTATTCATTATTTGAAGTTATATATATATATAAAACCCTTTAAAATTCCAAAATTCATTCCAAAATGCTTGGGCATATCGCGATGAAAATCAATTGCGTAGTCAGTTTCGAGAACAAAGAAATCGAATTTAATTAGGCACATTCTATACAACCCCTGTGTTGGTACCCAATCTTTTCGCGTTCGGATGACACATCTTCTCGTGCGAGTCCAAACCCAGATTCCTGGGCAACCAATCATTGCAGGAGATTTTGATCACGAGACAAGACTTCTATAAATTTATAAATAGGCGTGCAGCAGACTAGAGGTGAGATTTTTTTGAATGTCCGAATTTTTTTGTGTGTCTGGGAGCTGGAAGGGACAATTAACAATATGTTATCAACTGCGATCTAAGGGGATATTAACTTTCAACATCCCAAAACCGACAACGGAGAGTTTAACCGGCCAACGACGTATAAGCGAGGGAACTCGGTCACTGAATAGACCCTCTGTGACGCGTCGGCCTCCCATCACTCACTCCTGTTGCCGGTGTATTACACACACACACACACACACATATAATATATATATATATATATGTGTGTGTGTATATATATATATATATATATATATATATATATATATATATATATGTATATATATATATATGTATATATATATGTATATATGTAAACAGAGAACTGTAATTTCCTATTCTCGCTTTTTTTGCATTCTTTTATTTCAATTTTCGCAATTGTCATTTGTAATAGGATACAAAACTATGATAAAGTACAGCTCGTAATACTGTGAAAGTATGAATGAATTCCTATATGCATTAATTTATCATATATATGAATGTATCTACAGAGTAAAACTTCCGAAGTTGTTCGGAATAGAGAAAATTTATCCTTGTAGCCCCTGTTCGTACATGTAATTTTGGGGAAGGGGGCAATAACGCATTTTGGAAGGGGAGATTATCACAAACTATAAGATCAATAAATATTTTAGGTTACCAAAGTGAAAACCCCCGCCATATAATTTCCTCTGTCAATTTGACTCTTCTGTCGTTCAAAGAACGCATCCATAGGCTAAAGCATAGCCGTCATTTTATCGTACTTAACATATTTTCCTGTTACATTTTTCAAAACTTGCAACATTTTATTAAATTTAGGGAATTTTCTAATAGTATTAAATTAATGCTAACTTTTCCTTTTTTGTAACTTAAAAATAGAGAAATAAATAATTACATAAATCAATAGAATTCTGGCCATTTACGATATATATATATATATATATCGATATATATACAAGGAGATTTTTATTAAACTGACACTACTCAGAGCCATCTGTAGCATGATCTATCAACCAGAATTCCACCAAAATTGATAGAGGGACTAAGGACGACATGGGAAAGGGTTTCCGTGAAAAAAAAAAGTTCTAAAAGTCGCCGATAGGGGAAGATATGGCGTTGTTGTCGGCGCACCCTTGAATTTGCACAAAACGCAAGTAAAAGATGAAAATGCAAATTCACGACTACGTAGTCGACAGCAGCGCCAGTATTTAGGGCTATAAAGATAAGGGGGGAATACCGAAAAAGTTGTAATAAGCAGACAAATGAATAGCAAAATTTCATTGAGACACCGCTTTATACAGCAAATCCACTTCTCTCTCCTTCAATGTGACCACCATCCTGGTGGACGACACATTGCATCCTGAACAATACGTCCTTAACGGCCGAGCGTAACATGTCACCAGGAATGTTCATCACAGTCCAGGATATGGTGACCTTAAGGACCACCAAGTTAGAGGCTGAAACAAGATACACCTTTGAGTTTAAATAACCCCACGAAAAAAATTCATATTGGCTAGGTCCGGGGAGTGAGGTGGCCATGCAAGTGGAAAAAAGCGACTGATGACCCTTTCTTCTGTAAAGCGATGGCGTAACAGATTCCACACCGATCTTCATAGTCCCAAATACAGACTCTGCTCTCGAATATGTAGTCATGAATTTGCATTTTGATGTTTTACTTTGCGTTTTATGCAAATTCTCTTGTGTGCCAACAATAACAGCGCAATGTGTCCTCCTATCGGCGACTTTTTAAACTAATTTTTTTTTCATGGAATCATTTTCCCATGCCGTCTTTAGTCCCTCTACCAATTTTGGTGCAATTTCGGCTGATGGATCGCTCTACAGATGGCTCTGAGTAGTGTCAGTTTTATAAAAATCCCCCTGTATGTAGGGGGTTGTGAATCATATCATTTGAAAAAAGTCTCTTGAAAATTTCATCAAAATTTATTAATTTGCAAATGCAATAAATTAAGGTGACTGCCTACGTTTGGAGCCAATTTTTGTAAAAAAATTGTTTTTTTAAGAATTTTTTGGTCTTTTATCGTAAAATAGCATTTAAAAAATCAAAAAAAACTTGCCTCTAAATACCATACTTTTTTATAAATTGGTAAATTTGAAGTAATTTTTAATGAAATTTAGCTAAATCGCCTATCACTCTGCACGAAATTCTAATGCTACTATTTTAATTTCCTGCCCGCACATGATACATATAACAGTTATCATCAAAATGACCCACAATCTAACAGAAATTTGAAAATGCAAAAATAATACAGACAATTTTATGTTCCAATATGAAAATTTTCCCCAATTCGTCATTCCTTTCCTTATAAAAGCAGCCCCAAACAAAAAAACTATTTATTATACAGCAATTATTGTGCGTCATTACATTAACAATAACATCTAAAACATTTTGTGAAAATTTTATCAAATTATATGCATTATTGTATGAAATATCGTGATAACGGTAGAGATTGTGCTAAATAACATAATTCTGAGAAAAACGCATTTAAAGTTGTTTGTCACTTCAATTTTGTATTAGACGATGTTTTTTAAAATAGCTATAACTCTGCTTCTAATTGATGTAGAATGAAAATCAAAACGGTTTTGAAAAGAGAAAAGATTGAATTATACGATCTTTGCAAAAAATAAAATTGACCAAAATAGTCGAAAAATGGCATTTTCAACGTAGGCAGTCACCTTAACATGTCCAAGGTAGCCTAGTGGTAGCGCATTGAACTCACTTCTAATCCCGACGAACGCCATTAAATACCTTCGTGAATAGTCCTTCCACGACGTCAGAGGGTGGGGGATGGTGTGAGCCCTCACGATGTCGCCCCTGATAGTGCTCAATCAAAACTGAGGTGCCACCAAGTAAGCAGTGTTGACTCGCCTGCATGTAGCACCCACATAAAAAGTAGTCAACAATTTCCGTGGTCCTGCACGAATGGGTCGGACAAAGCATTACCACATTAGCGAGAGAAAAAATTAATTTACATTCACGATGGCATTTAAAATGCATGTGTAGTTATACTAATTCCCAAAGAAAATAGTGCATTCATTGTCACCTTGGAAACCAGAAGCTCTTTCTGCATGAACGTAACTTAAACATTTTAGTCACTTGTCAAATTTTACGTCAAATTCTGATACTGGGTGTGTTCCTTCTTTTGTAATTGTTTCATTCCGTGGTTTGTTCATGTTGAAAAAAAGTAGTTTTTCTGTCAGTGTCAAAAGTCTTTGTTTCGTGTTTATTAATTTTATTCCATACTGCAGTATTTGCTTCTATTAGATTATCACAGAAAATGTTTGGCAATATTTCACTCTAGGGTTTTAATTTTCCCCTCAATAGTACGTAGAGAATCCAATCAAGCAGATCTGACATTTATCATGCAACTGCTATAAAACATCTAATGCTCCAATTATTCATACTAAACAGTAAGGAATCGTGGGAATTTTTTTGTTTTGGTAATAGTTTGATATCGAGATGTTTTTCCCCGCTATGTGATGGGATGTACCATTTTGGTATGTTAAGATGTATAATTTAAATACAGAGATCTTTACTCTTCGGGGAGTTTTATCAATTTTTAATAAAGGGAGTAAACATATGCAACACCAAAGAGAGTACAATATAGAAAAATTACAATTTTAGTCTCTCAACCACAATTGATTATTTTATTGCATTTAAATTCCACGTTTTATTTGTTTCTTATGTACAAATTCAAGCGAAGTCAATAAAAAAAATAACCTAATTCTATAAATATTTTGTGGTAAACGTGATTAGAGCGGGTGGAAAAATAGAAAAAAAATTTAAGGATTTTATTTTGAAGATTATATAGCTTAAAGAAAAGCTCCAAACATAAAGTTCTCCAAACAGAGAAAATTCCGAGGCTTTATATTTAAGAAATTTTATCCATTAAGGGTTTAATTCAAATCAAAGTCCTCGCGTATCGTAAAATTGAGATATATGCTTACAGAAAATAATTAATGGTCAGAATACACTTGCAATATATTTACCTGTAATGTAAAACGAAATATATTGTAATAAACATTATTTGAAATAAAAATTGAGCATAAATTTTGAAAACTTCAAAAATTATCACAATTATTTGCATTATTTTCGCACATCAAAAAAAGTTTTCCCAAATCACACATTTTTCTGGTTTTAAAATGTAAAGTACCATGAAATATACATATGAGTATAGTTTTATCCATTTCCTACTGATAGTTTAAAAGTAATGCTGCACGCAAACTCAAATTAGCAGTTAATCATATAAAATTCTAAACTGCTAATTTGAAAATTATTTATAGATTTATAATTTTCATTTTTATATATAACATATTTAAAGATATGTACTTTATATATATAAAGGAAGAAAATTTCTTTTTATAATATAATTTGAGTTTTTTGAAGTTAGAATTAGACCATATTTATAGTCATTTCGGCGTGCTTCTAGGTCCTGTACCCCTTTAAGTGAGAATATCAGATCAATGACCCTCGCCTGAAACCAAAATAAAACTATTGAAAGCAATTAATATGACTCTAGTAAAAAAAAAAAATCATTGAGATTGGTTTCATTATGATTCGTAACCTGTAGTAAACCTGACCGCAGTTTTAATATGGTCAATTGAAAATTCTATTTCACATGATCCTAATAAATTTCTTATAGTGAACCTTTTTTTAAAGAGTAAATAGACTAAAAATAAACACTAATAATAAAAAAACAATGTTCCTTTAGTTTCATTATAAGGCACTTTATTGTCAACGAATCCTGTGGAGACGTTTGTATGTGAAAGAGAAGTTGCGAGTTTCATTTCAGCTAATTTACCCAATTAACAACATATAGTTATTGCAGAAAGGGTAGATATACAGAGGCTGTTCGCACATATTTTAGACGATTTTGGTAAGCTGTAATAAAAAATCGTTTGCTGCAAAAGAAATAATTGCAGTTGTACTATGTTTTTAAAAGTCAAAATTATAGTCTGCGGCTTGAAAGTTTTGTTTTTATTCAAAATGGCGTTTTTAACAAAGCAGTGGATCGAAGGCTACATTTATGCTCTTTCCGAAGAGAAATATGCATACTCCGTTATCCAAAAACGATGTGAGAGTCATTGTTTTGTGATATCTAAAGCGTCGATAGGTAATATCGTCAACAAGAAAGGAAAAAAACGTCAAATTGGAGCCTCAAGTGGGACAAAAATTCCAAACAAGTATCCAATGAATAAACGGACATCTTCGACTATTGCAAAGGTACGTTGTTTAATGTTAAAAGAAAATCCCCCTAGTCAAAGGACAGTTGCAAAATCATTAAAATGCTCGGTGTCTACTGTAAACAAAATGATAAACGTTGATTTAAATCTTAAGAAAGCGAATAAACGCAATGTTCATCGTCTTCTTCCAAATCATATCGCTGAACGCAGGACACGCTGCAGAATTCTATTTGAGAAACACTTATCCAAAGAAAAATGGAAAACAATTGTCACAATATATGAATCATGGGTGTATTTAAATGATTGCAATAAAAAAAAGAGCCATTTATTATCATAAAAGGGGAGAAAACATTTAAGTGCATGGTTCAAAGAATAGAAAGAAAGTTTTTCTAAGGGATTCATGATTGTTGCTGGTTTTTCTTATAATGGCAAGTTAAAAATAAAGAGAGTGGGAAAAAAATGTCAATATTAACTCCAAATACTATCAGGAACATATTTTATCGCCAATTTTTCTGAATGAAATACCATCGCTTTACCCACAGTGCCATCAATCTGTGAGACTCCATCAGGACAAAGCTAGCAGTCACACATAAAAATCCACTGTAAAATTCCTAAAAGAAATGGAACAAAAAACTGATATCAAGGCCATACCCTTCACTGATATCCCTACTAAATCTCCCGATGTATCAAATTTCGATTTTTGTGCTTTCGGACTTTTAAAATCTGAATTATCCAAACGTCGACCCAAAACCCTTACAGGACTCTGGAAAGCTGTTCAGGAGGAATGGGATAGAATACCTCTTCTGACACTTCAAAAGTCATTATTATCCTGGAAATTGCGGTGTCGAAAGATAGTTCAGAATAAGGGATGTCAAATAGAACATTTAAAACACAAGAATTTTATGTAATTTAGTTTTGTGAATACAATATACATCGTCTAAAAAATGTGTGAACAGCCTCTGTAGTCTGTTTCAGAAAACGGTTCTCAACAGAAAAATTCCTAGTAATGGCATCGATATTTACCGTATTTTTCAGACGATGACATGCACCTCAAATTTATAAGAGGATTTTTAGAAAAGAATATTTTGTTAGATATATAAAGATGTTTTTAATTTCTTACTTAATAAAAATAAAAAATGTATGTAATAAAAATATATATAATAAATAATATATATAAAATATATATATTTATAATAAAATAGTCATTTTATTTTAATGTTACTTTCAGACCATAAGATGCATCCCAATTTTAAGTCGATTTTAAGTAATTCTTTCTATCTAAATTACTATAATTTTTATAATTAGATATTATACAAACATTCATCGGAACTCACTTTACTAGGAGCATTCTATAAGTATAACAAATATATTGATAAGTATAACAAATTCTCTTTCGAAAATTAAAACTTAACAGAATAATAAAAAATCGTTAAAATTAAACTTATGAATTTCTTTTATGACCACTTGAAGAAGCTTTAATTCTGAAGAATAATTTATCGTATAATAATTTTTGGGTGGATAAATGTATAAAACTAACAACAACTCCAATAATAAACTTCGATAATGTTACTCTATTTGGCCTGGTGATGATTGAAAATACCAATCATCATATGAAATTCATCTTTGAGAACAAAACATATCATGAAATAAAAATTTTATAAATAGGAATAAATTTAATTTCATAAATGTTTCAAACATTTTTTCCAGAGGAATGAATTATTAAATTATACTTAGTTACTTTAATTAATTGAATGAATCATACAATACTGCTTTTGTTTTTTTCCTAGTAACAAGTCATCATTCTCTTGGAAATATATACCTGCTTTCGTCTCTTGGGTCCAAAACAACAAGTTTTCCAGCGTCTGACTGACTGACTGTAATATCAAAACATAATTCGAAATCGATAACTTGTCACGGTTTGCTCAGAATTGCATCATTTTACTCTAGTGCTTTGTTACATTTCTCTTCCCCTCGTAATATTGTTATTGCAACTGTCAAAACTGGAAATATTTTAGCACCGTATGGGAACCAAGCCATTTCAGTAATAGTTCCAAAAAAAAATAAAATAGTGTTAACTCACAGAGTTTGATACTGTTATCATTCAAGGTAGAATTTTCCCAAATGTGTCTACTGTTACTCTGCAATATAAAGTTACTTTTTATAGACGTAAATGGCAGATCAAAGAGAGTTAAGTGGAGAGTGAGTGAAGCAATACTGATGATGTATAGATATTAGCCACATATGATTTAGCAATAACTCTCATTTATTGGATTTACGAGCCGCAAGTGGACACTGTAGGCAGATGTGAAAAGTTATAAGGATCATAATATAATTTTTCAGTTGTGATGTCGTCTGATTTTCTCGTTAACTTCCTTGTTATATTTGGAACAACTGGTGAAATTTCTAGGTTAAATGAATCCAAAAGTAGAGCAGCTATAGAGTAACGTTGGGGTTTGTCTGATAGGCAGTTTTCTAAAACCTGGTATGCATGCCTCTTTCATTCTTATGACTTTGTATTTGAGTTTTAAAATGAGTTTTGAGAAAGTAGACTTGAAAAAGTCCCCAAATTTAACAGGTAAACAACTATGTGTGCCTCAATTCCCTATTCTTTTGAAGTAATTCCAGAGTCAAAAGATATGTTAACTGAATTCAGGCAAACTATGGGGTCATAACTCTTTAGTATTCGTAAAGTGATCTTTTGATTTAAAAAATGTCACTTATTTTCTAGCAGTTCAGATCCTCCAACTTAGAGGAAAATTGTTATGTTCCTCTCTAACGCTATTGCAAAATAAAGCATGAACCGATAATGGTCTGTGGCAACCATATGTCTCCATCAGTTCCATGGGCTAATCTTAGGAAATCTGCCTGAATAATAATGTGATCTTCAACTATCTAACTTTTGGAAACTTTTTGAGATTTAAAATGTACATTACTTGTAGTCCCTATTTTGGTTCTGGCTAGCAATGTAATTTACATTAAAGTATTCAAATCTTTATATATATTAGACAGAAATAACTAATTTTCTCCTTACTCTAAACTTAAAGGCGTAGAATCAGTTGACGTCACATATTGTGAATACCCTTGTTAAGAGCTATGCGTAATATATATCCTGGTATTTTCATTATTAGAGTTGGTAAATGTGCTCTTTTGAAATCTCTTGTTTTATATATAAACATAGATGTTTTAAAACACAATTTTTGAAAATTTTAAATTTGTCATTAGTGAATTTGCGGAGTACCTCTTAACTGACGTCTACGGACAAAAAATTAAATTTTTTTTAAATCAAAATTAAGACACTTTTGAAAGACACCCGCTTTGCACTAAATTATCCCTTTTTAAGTAAAGGAGGTATAATTCAAAAAAGCACATTTGATATTATGTTAACGAAAAATACTGATAGGAAATATTCCCCATAGTTTAATGTATACACGGGAGATCTGTGAAAAGTGCTCCATTAACACCATGCAAAATGCTTGGTTGTAGAATAAACTTTTCTTGCATATCACGATGAAGACAAATGTATAACGCCTCGTACAATGACACAAATAGTAAATTGCATTTCCTTTTTGGGGTAACAATTTTAATTGAATACTTTCCCACTTCAAGTCTTATCAAATCAGCGATTGCCTTTTTTAGTACTGTATCAAGGATATATAAAATGAGTAACTCCGGTTCCAGTAATTTTCGGACGGCATACAATCCAGCCATAGATCTCTATCTAGCACGTACATATCATAACACGTCACGAAATAAAATGTAAAAAGGTGATTCTTGAAATTAAGTTATAAAAACAGCGGATGAATTTCCGTTTATGGGAAGTTAAATCTTTTATTCCCTTGCAGTGATCGATTGAACCTTAATTGTTCAATTGGTATGCTTAGGACTGAGACATTCAGAAAGTTGATAAAAACTTAAAGAAACTAATCTGAGCTATTAAAAACTGTATGAATTAGTAGAATTTGAGAAGAATGACATGTGATGTTTTCTTTATAAACCTCTAAAGTTTTTTTAATACATTTTCTGTCCATATTGAACTTATTATGAAGGAAAATATATAATTAGGATAAATGAAAAAGCTAATTTGCATTTCAAAGAAATGATTTTTTAAGTTTAAAAGAAAACAATTAATTGAAACAAATGTTTTATTTTAATATAAATTGTAGTTCAATTTAGTTAATGATTTAAAATTCTAAGCATCGACATGTGGTAAAATTTTTATTTAGCGTTTGGACTTAGTTACTTTCTATTTATTTCTCAAACAAAGACTCTAACGTTTAAATTACACATAAAATCATCCAGCTAATCTTTAGAAACCTCAAAGAAAATGTATCAACTATGTATCGATATTTCTACCTACTGCTTAGGAATACATCGTATTAGTAATGAACGATGGTGGTATACTCATGAAAATTTCGTTGTGACTTCATCTAGCAAAATAATAGCTGGCGTGTAGTGTACACGTAGAAACGCAATAAAGACTCGAAAATGATTGAGAAATAATAAAGTATTTTATCTCAAAAATGAAAACAACAGACATAACGTAGTATTTAAGTTTGTTTTGAATCTGTTCTAAGTTAATTCTTGTTCTTAGTAAAAACAGATAGGAGCCCACTCTTATAAAATAACATGTATTCCTTGAAAGGAAAATAAAATATGAATATTTTTGATAAATGGATTCACAGCTCAGAAAATTTGACAAATACGATGTCTTTTGATTACCTGTTACAGTTGTAAACTAATTATCAGAAATTCAAAAGTAAAGAACGATCAAAATCTACTAAAATGATCCACTAAAATCTTTCTATTTTTTATCAATGAAAGTTCTGTATCTTCTAAAAAACGACAACGAACAGGAATTGCGATGACTCGACAACGTTGTAGACGAAACTTGAAACAACTGGATTACTTCAGTAGAGGTAGAATTCCGGACTCGGAGACGTTGTCAAATACATCGATACAGTCACAGAGATATTCTGTGAGATGTTCCTAAAACCAACGGTCTAGAAAGAAACGCATGCAGGTTAAATAGATTCTAGAAAGTCCAGCAAAATGTCACAGCTGGGGAATTATAAACGAAAAATGCCCTAAATGGTAAAATTTATTTCTCTATCACGGGGTACAATTAAAAAAAAAAAGCTTTAAATCCAAGTCTGAAATCCTTGGACACATTTTCTCTGTAGGTTAACATTAATATGAGCGAATCCAATAGGTAAGCACACAGCAGCTTAAGACGTCTACCACTGATGTCTCGTCTCCGATAACTCCGTTTAGAATGCGGCCTTAATCCATGCATCCAGGCATCTACGAAACGAGAGTTTAATAAAGGTTTACGATGAATCATAGTTACTTTAGAGAAGACTTATACACAGGTTTGCTAAGCTTACCAAGGACCTCGACCCAGACAAGTTTCCACTTGTCGTGAATACGTGTTTTATGAAAGTATGTAGTGAATCTTATGGTGCATATACATTGGTGCAGACTTCTCTGCCTGTGCCTTGGGGAATCCAGTGATTTATGTTCACTCTGTACTCTGTACTATGTGTGGATCGCCTCCTCTGGCGGTCCATCAAAGAAAGGGCGGGGGGTCAGCGGGTCAAATGGTGTCGAGTGGGGTCGGGGGAGACACCACATCAAAGAAACATTGGGGGTGGTTCTAAATACCATGACTAATGTTACCGTGACTAATGTGATGACAGGAGTCGGGGGTCTGAAGGCAGAGAACTCTGCACCAATCTATATGCGCTATTAGGACACATGTTTGGAACAGCTGAGTTTTTAGTAAGTACCAGTAGCAGGCTGTATTGGTGTAATATGTGATATCTGATTGAAAAACGTGACTAAATTTAGAAATTTAATTAAGATTTTGTTGCACCGCTTGTAAATTAGTTTTATATATATTTATATCATGTGCAAAGTTGCTCACACCTAGTATCTATTTTAAAGTCATAGATATCTACTTTTATTCTTCTACTAATTATTTTACGCCCAACAGAGGTGTCACATTGTAAAAATATTGATAACATAAATCTAAAAAAGTAGCTATTAGTCAAAGACGAGGATTTTAAAGTCTCTTTTACTTTCAAATCCTCCAGCAGCATGTCAACTGATCATAGAAGAGAATTTTCCAAAATAAAAAATAAACGAGAAAATTATACGATCAACGCATTTTCTTGTTTGGGTGTAACACAGAAATTTGAATTGAATATGTCAAGAAAAACAACCAAAATAAGCTGAATTTGGAGGCTGATTTTTCTCCGGCATAACCTACTACCGACTACTTGCTGCGAGGAAAACGATAATGGATGTATAGCGAACCATGGGGTGGCTCGAGTGTGCTTCTTCCGTGTTTATTTTAAGCTTGATCAGAAGATTTTAATCATATAAAGTAGTGGTTCCCAACTGGTGGTACGCGTACCACGGGTGGTGCGCGAGAGCATTTGATGTGATACGCAGAAGGATTTTCAGAGCTAGTGTATGTGAAAAACATGTACAGGAATAGATTGAGCGTGGAAAATGACTTAAGATAAGCCCCATCCAACCTCACATAGAAGCTATAATAAGAAATAAGCATAAGCAACAGCAAGTTTCTCGTTAAGCCTCCTGATAAAGAAATTTTAGTGTTGGGAAATTGTGTTTGCTATTTGCTAATAGCAATTACGTATACACGGCTTTTTCTAGTTTTATGGATTTATTTTTTGTATTTTATTTATACTTAATTAAATTTTTTGAAGTTATTAATATGTGTATAGAATGCATTAGACCCCCCCCCCCTCCAATTCAAAAAGTTATAACATAACCAGTGGTACGCCACGACCTTACAAAGTTCTCAGGTGGTACTCAAGTATAAAAAGGTTGAGAATCACTGATATAAAGCTTAATTTTCCCCTAAAAAGTTAATTCTACATTTAAGTTACCATTTACTGAACTTTTAAAATTTGTTCATTGTGGCAGATAAAAGGGAATTACAGGGAGCTTTTAATAACTTTAAAGTAAAGACTTTTAAATATAGCATTTTTTTTGTCTATTCCCCGGAAATGATTTTCTGTTCTCCATCTGTGTATGTGATAAAAATGAAAATATTAAATTTTTATCTTTATTTCAATCCTGAAGACTTGACAGCTTATTCTCTCGTATGAACTCCAATTTTCTTTTTAAATGTAACCATTTCATCAACTAACTGGAGAATAGACTGCAGCAATTTAGTTTTAAAGAAAAGTCAAAGCGGAAAATTACGCCAAGCTCTATGGACAAAATATTGCGGGAAAGTTCCCCATAGGTTGTGCTAATTTGTAATAATAATTCAATTTTAATGAAGTATTACCAGTTGAGATTAGAAATTTCAGTTTCAGAATCCGAAAATAGTTTGTATTTATATATAACTATAAATAGGATTCCATTGTAATATATATCTCCTCCTTAACACTTGGCAACATTACAAGCTGCTTTCCCATTTCCATTGAAAGTACCCGTTTTATGTCTTCCAAGTTTTAATCACGCCGTTTAAAAGGTACTCTGCTGCTATTTTTGCTCATGAAGATAAAACTCACTATTTATTGATTAGGGTTAATTTGCATTACGCGTTTCACCTGAATTCTCATTAGACACAATTAATTTTAATGAGGCACTAATTTTGTTTTTTTGATGAATCGATGGCATTTAAGGGAACCCCGTTTTTGTTATTTTAGAAAGTAATACGATAAACTTCAATATTTGTTGAATAAATACAATCTATTATAGAATTAAAATATTATTTAAATATATTTTATGTTGAAACATCAATGAAGCAAAAATGGAGGACTATATTGAAACTGCAATTAACTCTTCTGAATTGTCTCTCAACGTGCTTATTTTATGTTTTTTAAGGGCTTTGTTGATATACTGAAAAAAGCAATTTTAGAAATGTTTCAAAATCATTGCAAAAAAATACACTGTAAATAGATATAGTGTTTTTTTTTTATTATATCTGAAGGAATAAGTTTTAATCAAGATTTTGCTTTGTTAATCTTGACGGGATATAAATCGGTAAAGGCTGTAATCGGTAGCTGTTTTATCGGTAACAGCTGCAACCTCTATACAGGTATATCTGCTCTGTTTCAATAAAACATGTCTAAGCAAAACATGTTTCATTTTCTTCACCATTGAGAAAAAATCTTTGAAGAGTTTTTTAAGTCAAAGGCTGTACAAATGACTCTTAAACTGAAATTTTAATTTATTTTAAATTAGTGATTCCACGTAAACCGACATTGTAGAACTATTATGCATTTCTGACCCTTTAAAACTCCCCTATAAAAGGCCAAGCTTATAAAATTGATCTTGCTAGCTATTCTTACCCCATTTTATTGTTTGTAAATGCAGCAATTTAGATAAATTTTCGGTCTTTAAAATTAATAAAGTCGAGGATCTGTATTTTCACATTAAATAAAGTATTATGCTTGTGGTACTTCATCAATCTGTGTCAAATAACTTTAAATTTTAAATAGCAACAGTGAAAGTTATTGCTAATATCTCACACGAAGGAGTAGATAAATTATATCTTGGAAACTATTTATAAGAAAAATTACAGCATTAGGAATCTGTCCCTATGAGCATAATAAATCTTCTTTAACAAATTACGGTACTAAATAGCAAATACCTACTAAGAAAAGTTAAAGAAATGATGAGAGGAATTTTGAACTTCTGGATATAAACTACGGTGATAAGAATTTTGCTGAAAAGAGAATTGCTTTAAAAGGTAGTGGGTGCATACATACACCCAATACCTCCGTGATAAAAGAATCTTTAATTATGCTATTAAAAATTTATCTAAAAATTGGAAACAGAGAGAGGGGTTAAACAAATTTTGATTTATATAATTATCTCTATAAAGAACGTATATATATAGAGCTGAAATGTATTTCGATAAAATCCCCGTAAGATCCTTTCCTCAGAAACGTTAACTCTGTCATAAGAATTAGGTAACATTTACAAAGGATGAAACACACACACACACACACAAATCGTTTTTCTCTGAATCCTGGTCTTAAATGGTATCAACTTGAGTCGAAGCAAAATAATACGTATTTTCATAGTAAGGGAGAGAATTAGAAAAATTAATTTTCCCAAAATTTCATCAGAAAATTGTGTTTCGGTGAGAAGATAATGTGCTATTTGGTGGAAATTACCCAAATTGTTTCGTTTTGTTGACTTTGTTCCTGTTGCTGAGTTTTCAGTGGGAAGAGAACATTCAATACGAATTTGTTGGAAAATAAGTGGTTTTAGTCAAATATGCTTCCTTTTATCAATTCTGTGTGTTATAAATAGGTTCAGCTTAATTTCAGAATTAATTCAGATTTAATTTGACGGTTCAATGTAAATTTTACAGCCTGATATATTTTATATTGAGAAATGTTTTCCGTGGAACAACTGCGTTTTCTTTTCAATTTTTTCTTCCTCAAAATATTAAATAACTTTAAAAAATAATATACTACAGGGAATTACATTAGAAATACTATCTCTAAAGCGATTTCTGCTGATGGCAAATTGACCGGATAGTTAGTGTCTGTATTTACATTTTCCTGGTTCAAAAAATGATGAAATGTCTCAATAGAGAATGGTTAAATAAGCATTTTGGGCAAAGATATAGGAACCTAATATATAATGTTCTTATACTGACTTTATAAGAAACCAATGTTATTTAAGAATCAAATCATTCTCACTAAAAAGGGTCGTCAGGTTTATCGTTATTCTGCAAACAGAAAACACATTATGTAATAAAATCTTCAACTTATGTTGGAAATGTAAAAAAGAAATTCAGTTTCCTAAAACCTTAATAGAGTAATAACGGTTTCGGTATAAATTTCTAAAGGACTTCGTATTACAGTAAGTCAGTCGGTTTTCTACACATTCATTTTTAGTACAATGTAGGGATTTGTTTGAAAATAGGCGCATCAAAATGTTCTCTTTTTTGAAATGCAATGCACATATGACTGAATTATAGTGATCAAAATTCCTAAAAATATGGTGTATATAAATGTCAAGTTTGAGAAACTTTTCATAGACTCATTGTTTTGCAGTTTTTTAAGGAAAGCATCTGAGTAATCTATAAATATAAAACAGTTCCGTAACTGACTGACTGATAACGCACAGACCAAACCACTGGACATAAAGGGCTGAAATTTTGCATGGCGATTCTTCTTATAGTGTAGGGGTGCACTAAGAAAGATTTTTCAAAAATTCTTAAATTTTTTAAATTAAATTTTTAAGCAGTTTTTGTAACATTCTTTTAATTTTGCATTTAAAATAATAATCTGAGGGTTGTAAAATTTATATCAAGAAAAAGATTATAAAAATTTCTTTAAAATGAAATATTTTTCAAATCTTTTCCTCCCTTTTCTGAATTTTGGTGAATTTTTAAAGATTAATTTTTAGAATTCAATTTACTAAATGCTGATCACGTAGTTTCTTTTCTTTTAGTGATGCTTTAAATTAATTTTGTGTCAAGTGATAACAATGAAATAAATTGACAAAGAAACTTGAAATACGGTAAAAGATAAAATTTAACCACTAGACTAATTGAGATGGAAGTTTTTTAAGAATTTAATTCAAATAAATATGGATATTAAGCATACATTTTTATGGATATTAAGCATACAAATTAATTGCATACATGGACCGTTGTATTTAATTTGAATATTTTCTTTAAATGTCATTCATCGGATATATAAGAACGCTGCAGTAAGATTTTTAAACTATTGCAACAGGAGCTATTTTATTTGGATCGTGATCACTTCTATATTACCTATTAAAACTACAATTTTAAAGGATAATTAACATTAAAGTTACTTGATTCTGATTGTGATATGTACATTCTCAGAAAATGACCATCGAAAACAAAATTTTCTCTTTATCCAAAGAAAAAATAATGTTATAGTTTTTATAGTAGGCTCATGATAAACTCTTTACCAGTAGAAGATTAAGTTCAACAATGTTTCTTCAGAGATTGCTGTAATTTTTATTTAATTTAATTGAACACACACTAGATAGAAGGATTATTTATTAAAAGCATATCTACTGTATGTAGGAAGCAAGAACCTTAGGTTTTGCCATTATGGAATCTTCCGCATGACATAGGCAACACTGATGAAAAAAATCCTAAAAGCAAAATTTATTTTGTCTGACAAAATGCAGTCAATCTAGTTCACATCATAAAGGACCAAGCATCTCCCAGTATTTGTAGTGCAAATTCTTTGAGAGAATTTCTGAAAAAATTCTCTTTGCGTACGCCCATGAGTAGGAGTCCAAAATAAAGGCAAAACCTGAGTCCATGGCTGTTGGATATAATAGAAAATTTTAACTATTACAATTTTCTTTCCAATAATTAATTTAGTATAAACATTTTTGTCCATACGAATCTTTACCCCATTTCTTGTGATTATAAACGTCTTATCATAAATTATTTTTAAATTTGAAAGAAAACGATTAATATTCGAGCAGCATGAAAACGTACTAGAGGAAAAAAATTGGTCTTCAAATGAAAAAGAAAGTTAGAGAAATCTTACATTTCATAAGTGAATATTCGGTATAATCAGATTAATACTAAAAGATATAAAATGGTAAGAAAACTGATATTGTAGACGTACTAGAAATGAAAGATAGAAAACTGATAAGTAATTTAAATGAGAAGATTAGAAGTCACAGAGCGAGGAAATTTGTCTGTAAAATCATTTATTATTTAGAGATTTTATCATAGAAAAAAAAATTATACGTGGAAAAAAACAATAGAGGAAACTAGATTTTATAGAAATTTTTAATAGTTAGTCAACACCAAAAAAAATTAATAAGACATTGTAAACAAATCGTTTATTACGAAAATATCAGATGAAACGATGGGCTATCATAATTAAGCTTTTCTCAAGTCCTACTGATGGCCAAATCATAGGCACCCGCAAGTTGGACTATTCTGCCTCTTCGAGCCATGTTCTTGTTCACTAGATTTCTTGTTTCAGGCGTTTATTCCGAGTATTATAAGGAATTCTTTGAAAGCTATACAAATCCTACATTCATACATTAAGAAAGTAGCGACATACTTAATTCTCAATATATGTTTATAGTGTGTTCAATACTCAAGACCTACTAATGGTCAAATCATAGGCACCCACAAGTTGGACTATTCTACCTCTTCGAGCCATGTGGGTACTATATTTCTTGTTTCAGGTGCTTATTCCGAGTATTATAAGGAATTATTTAAAAGCTATACAAATCCTACATTCATACATTAAGAAAGTAGTGACATACTTAATTCTTATTATATGTTTATAGTGTGTTCAATGTGGTAAAACGACAGTACTATCGCATTTATTTCAAGCATTTTAATACTGGAGTTTAAATAATCAAATCTCAAATGGAGGACATGTATCACATTCTATATTTTCAATGTATGAAATCCTCTTATATTTTTCCGTCAAAACTGTCAAGATGTTATTATATGCAGCTGAAGCTATTCTATAGAAGAAGCAAATTATACGAACGCACAAATGTATTCCAAAGAAATGCTCCAAAGAGGAAAAAAATGTCATTGCAATTGCTGAAGGCGCTTGAAATACTTCAAGTTGCAAATATTTCTTCAAGGCTCTGTGTGATATAACAATAAAAATGTTTCTTTCTTTTCCAAAAAAAGAAGAAAAATAAAGAAAAACTCGAGGTTTTGAAAATCTTAAATTCCTATTGAAACTTATTGCAGTTTTCAAAAGTAATATATATATATTTATTTATTTTTTTATTCAGGTGCAAAACAATGAATTAAGTTTTACCCAGAGAATTCAATTCATCTCTTTCAGAATGTTTTCAGGATTTAAATAATAATGAAGATTTATAAACTTCTTTCAAATGAGGGAAAACAAACTTTTTGTTTATTTGTATGTAAAAGTTACATTTTTATGCTTTTCCATTTTTTTACGATTGACTAGAGCAGAATATTTTAGGTATATTTTATGTGAACATTTCTTTTAAATATACACATTTTGTCAGTTTGTAATGTATATTTCCTTCTACTTATTTCCCTGAAATTAATCTGATGAATATTTGGCAAATCATATGCTATACAACAGAGCAGCGAGAGTTTGAGACAGCTGTTGCGGACTCTGGATTCATGGATTCATATTACATACTGATATACCAAGATTAAATCGAAGTCTATGGTCTCAATATGTGCAAGGCGCAATTAGCGACCTCCATCATTAAAGTATATCATATGCATGTCTGAATAGATTGACTGGTACATTTCTACGTAAACTTACCTTATATATAAAATTACATAACGTTACAATTGTAAAAAAATAACAAAATGACCAATATTGCATAATATAAAAAAATATGTAAATGGACATTAAAAAAACAAAATTTGACATAATACTTAATTATTTAATTTTGCCCATTTATACTTACTTGAAGCTTACATAATACTTTATATGGAATATCTTATAATAGTATCAATTTCAGAAAGTTAGAATAAGAAGAAAAAGAGATTTATGTTTATTTTACAGGACAAAAAAACTTTTAGCATGTTATTCAGCCATTGTACACCTTTCTTCAGGTCAAATATTCATTGATAAATGATTCATGAAGATAATTGATGTACCATTAATGATGCATTCTAGTAATATTCAGGTTGTACTATCGCTAATTATACTTAAGCTCTTTATGTATTAGGAGAAAAGTATTCCTAAATAAGTACTACTTTTTATGATAAAATTTGCTATATTATTTACCCACTTTAAACCAGTCTTAAGATTCATCAAAAATAATTAAATAATGCAAAAATGTTTCAAAAAGGTAACCTCAGTTGCTTTAAAATTGTCTAGTCTCAGAGCATAAAAATATTTGTATATACGAAAATATGATATATGAAGTTAATGCACTAAAAATCTTACAACTTTTTTGTAATCAAATTAATCTTAAAGTTAGAAAAATTTGTCTAATAAACGGATATATAAACACCGCCTAAGCAAATTTAACAGAATCTGTATTTCTTGCATTTTAAGTTTCAGTCAACAAGCAGTACTTTCAATTATATTAATAATAATATTTATGTAGATGTACCAGCAAATTCACTCGCATCACACCTCGGTTCAGATACATGTTAAAATCTTCCCGTATCCAAAATATATTACACCATATATCAGAAACGCCTTTTAAAGTAAAATATCGCCTATTTTTTTTGTTATTCTTCGTTTTCGAACAACTCAGTATAGGAGATAAATATTTCACGAAACCTGAAATATGAGGATCATACACGATCATAAACATTTTATATTTTTTGCTGCCTTTCTGTACCTGTCAGAAACGTTTTTTTAATGGAACTGAATTTCAGGAACAACCCCGCAGGTGCGAGCATGCAGGCTAGTATTTTTTTTTCGGTCAGACGAATAATGTTTTAAGCGAATAAATATATATCATGGAAATGTTCCCATATTTACTGGGAAGTTATCCTGGGAGCTCGTTTAAAGAAGTAAATATTTGTTTAAAAGGTAGTAAATGTTGACACCGCATAAGATACTTCGCCTTATATTTTCGATATACTGTGATAGGGTTTTCGAATCAGAGAAAAGGGACATTTTACATATAGATTTGGTATTCCTATTTAAATCTGCATATTATTGCTTTTTTTTCCTATGAAGATAGCTAGTTGTATTGTAGAGATGTGTCGGGAAAAGTAATTTCTTCACTGCAGGAAAGACAAATCTTTCTTGTAGTTAGTATTTGAGATTATATAGTTCGTTTATTGGAAATTTATACAATAATAGTTGAGCGTTTAAGGGGATTCAGGACACATTTTAAATTTTTTTTATTTATTGAGTTAAAATTTTGAATTTTTTTTGTGATGGTTAACAATATAACTTGTAAACAAAATTACATCATAAAACTTCTCAAAGTTTTTAAACATTTTTAAAATTTAAAATTTTTTAAAAAGTGATGAAATTTAAAATCGTTATAACTCGAAATATTGTTGTCGAATTTCAAAAATTTTTCATTTAATTTAACAGAAATATATGTTCTGATTTTGATTCAGCATTTTTTTAATATTTTTTTTTTTATTTAAAAATATTTAGAGTATTTTTTTTAATGGTGTAACTTATTTTTTAAAAATCTTATTTTCAAGAGGAAGTATTTTTCTCAAATTTGCTGTACCAAAATTAAAGTAAAATAATTGAAAAAGACGTGTTCCAAGTTTTAACCATTATATATTTAACAGTTCTTGTCTTATAACAATTTAAAGACGAGAAATGGGGAAAAAACAATCATGCAGAAACACGCATTTAAAGGTTTGAACAGATTGGCTGTTATTAATTTTTTCTTTGTTTTGCAACATTCTAATATCTCCTGTTCTAATTAGGATAGATACAGGATTTAAACGTCATTTTAAGCGGCAAAGAACAGATAATTATTTAATGCAATAAAAAAATTTCGAAAATTTGAAGAATTTTGTGTTTTGGACCCCCTTAATGAAAGTCGTTGCCGAGAAATAAACGAAAGATAAAAAAAAAAAAAAACCGTATGTTAAATTATTTTACATCTCAAAATAAGGACGGAAATCAACCGACAAGGAAAAACAATTCATGCGTAAAAAAGTTACTATTCAATGTCGTTTGTTTAGTTCATAGACTTACAACGCAATTAAGCTCCAGGATTCCGAAGTTGTATTTTTCTTTTATTATATTATGGCAATTTTCATTCCGAAATTCTCTATAAAATGTCGGTACCGTAGAATGGCATCAAAGTTAGTTCTCAACTAGTCCTACAGTTTGTGCTCTCAAAAGATCGGTTGAATTTTAGCTTAAGGAATTCGGTGTTAGTATCTTTTTGTCATAAAAGCAAAAGACTCTCCTCATATCCCAAAAATGGCTAATGTATAAATATTCACGAATGCTTTCTTTAGTTGCAACAGTGATTTTTCACTGTCCGGGGGAACACATTTATATCACTAAAGGCTTTGCGATTTCCAGGCAAATTATGAGATTTATTGCAACGTTTTAGCAGCATTTTCTTAAATAAAGATATATATCACTAGAATTATACAGGTAAATGCGGCTTGTCCTAGAACAATTACATCAACAGAAAGGGCATACTTACTGATTATTTGCGCAGGTTCAGAACAAAGAAAATTAACTAGAAGGATTAACAAATTCACAAGGCACAGTCTAAAAAAGGAATAAAGGGTAGCTTAAATAATAAACAGCTCATTGAATTTATTAAGTTTTGTTAATAATTATTGTTGTGGCCGGGATTATAGAAGATCAGCACATTCCATTAAAAATAAAGGAATAAAACTAGAATTCCCTTACCACACTTTATTTAATACTTAAGCTAGTAGAGCTCAAAAATTATTTACACGTGGGCATCACAATTTTTTCTCAAAGGACCAACAAACATTAGGATGTCTTGAATCCATTACATTGGTTAATTCTGCATTAGTATAAATCTGTCTAACACATGCGCAGGAAATTGGCTTACATAAGATCGAGTCATTTCCTCGGAAAACCCTTCGTAGATTAATTACATTTCCTTTGTGCTGCACGTGCAACCACGTGTTTCAGAACGTCTTCTCTATAAGTAGATCGATGGACACTCTCGCCGAAGAAAATTCGAAGACTGACTCCACATAAAGTTCTTGAGCTGGAAAATTCAAAATTCGCCACACCTTTTTTGTTGCCATCGTTTTTATCCAAACTTTGTCGGGAGTTCTGGAGAATGTCCGTGCGCACGCATTCATTGACGCGGCCCCGCTATGAATTCGACGAGCAGGACAAAAGTTGGGGCAAACCAGTTCCGACTAGTTTTAAATCGGATGTTCCGGAACTAGCTTTAAGTTGATGTTTTCATAATATCTCTTCCCCCCACCAAATGAAAAAAATAGGAAGATGGTGATGCTCAAAACAAATACAAAAATTACATAGTATTCAAAATCACAGGGCAAATAACAGACTAATATACACAAAAACCCAATATACACTAATTGCTTTCTGGAGTGTGGTAAGTAGTTCTCAAAGGAAAGGAAAAAAATTCATATATAAGTCTATACACACCATTCAAACCCCCTTTGTAGGAACGTTCTGTCATATTTTGTTTTCAATTGTCATCTTGAATCGTTTAATGGCTGAAATTCACAGCACACATATTTGTTGCCAACGATTTTATCTAAGCTTTGTCAGAAGTTCTGAAGAATGCCCGTGCGCGCGCATTCATTGACGCGCCACTGCTTTGAATTGGACGAGCAGGACAAAAGTTGGGGCAAATCAGTTCCGGCTAGTTTTAAATCGGATTTTCTGGAACTAGTTTTAAGTTGATGCTTTCATAACAAGTTTTAAAGGCAACTCCGAAAAATATAAACAATTAGCATTTTTAAGAAGCATGCGAATATAAATAATGATTGCTAAAGCCAAAATGAATTACAACACATCTCAAAGGGGTTGCCTTGTTCCCGTCATGTGGTCACGACAGTCTCATCGTCCTTCTTTTCTTTCTCTCTGGACAATTCTTCACAATAACCCTCTTTATTATCAAATTCCTGTCCTTAAAAATTTTTCAGTGAGCTTCTCGATCACACGGCACCACTCAATGTCATTCACTTGAACAAGTTGACAGATCGGAAGTACCTCTGTGGTGCCCGTTTTTATAAGTCCACTCATTGACTTGAAGTCCATTGATTGATCCCATATCCCTGCTCATCTGTTTCCTCTTGATTCGCTCTCCATCGGAGGCTATTCTCGGCCTCACGTAGGAAATGCTGCTGTACCACGTAGTTCCCAAGAAAAAATTATTAAAAAAAAGATCCAAGATCGTACTTTTAAGAGTCCAGAGGTCATCAGAACAGAATTCCTCAGGGCAACTGTGAATATTGAAGCTTGTCTGTGATTACGTCTGAGTATGGTACGTCTGAGTATACTGAAGTACATTTTCAGTCTGTTTGTTACATTTATCTGCGCGCCCTTTGAGAAATCGCCCCAAGCATTTTTATCGTTATTGGAATAATTATTTTCAATCTGAATGTTAGAGCACACGTGTTCGATGACAATGTATCAATCACATGTGCATCAGCATGACATTTTCAATATTAGGTTCTCTTTAGCATAATAAAGAGTGTGATCGTATACACGCATGATATGTTCTCTTTTGGTTATCTCGTGCACACTCCCCCCCCCCTTCCATCCAGCTGCCTTAGGTTGCTGCCTACCCTTTTAGCTGGGGAACATTACTAAGACATCGAGTATAGTAAAATATATTAGTAGTAAAGATTTCGATGGTGGTAGTTACTCAAATCTTTGATATAATCTACACCGTAATTGCATTAGTGAAAACCCAAACATGCAGGCTCAGTCGAAGTACGTAAATGGTCTATAACACATACTCTAACAACTGATAAATCTAACACTATATAATCTTACGTAACAGCTTGCTCACCTCAGATTTCAGCAGACTTTGCTGAAATCTTGGTTATGTGTTCTTGGAGTTGAATATATCAAAAATAAATTAGTTGGATTTTGTTGATTTTGGAACAGTGCAATCATCTTTTACCTCCCAGGGATTTAACAGACTTAAAGCCTAGTCATTTTAAACAATTACTCAGAGATTTATTAATTTTAAAAAATCACCTGATTTAAGAGAACTAAAACTCTTTCAGCTAATCATTTCATTTCATGAGTCTAAAGGATAAAACATTGAAAGTTTTGCATTTTATGAGCTAAATTTGTTGTATGGTTTATCTTATCGGCATGTTCTGTAGAGGCGCAAGTGGAATATCTAGAAATCGTGAAAAAGTTCTTACAAACTTTACAAGGACACATGAAAACTTTACTAGGACACATGAAATATGACTGATTTCTTGAAGTTTATTGATCATTTACAGCGATAATGGTTTCTTGTTAATTTAAAATTGGAGGAAAGTCATTAGTTTTAAATATATAGGAGGAAAGTCATTAGTTTTATATTCACGAAAGGTTTTTTTTTCAAAACTTTATAAAATGAATATCATGACATAACTATAGAGGCATTTTAATGGTTTTCTCTGCAAGTGATCTGTAACTAGAAAACTTGCGTGATTACTTAATATATATACTATACATCTCTTTATAATTAAAAAAAATTTAACATTAATCATTAAGAATTAAGGCCCTTTATAATTACAACATTTTTACGCTGCAGAAGATTAAATTCTATAACCAAACAGAATTTTGGGGCGAAATGTAAAAGCTACTGTACTTTATATTTCGTCTGTAATTAATGCTACTAGACAGTTATCCAAATGAACTTTCGTAGTTCAAATTTAAAAAAGCAAACCATAATTCATCGTTGATTTGCTAGTAACAAAAGCCTTAAAATGTCTTAACCAAATTACATAAACTAGTCTTTTTGAACACTATTTTTTAATTTAATAATTTCATTATGATTTTTAAGGTATTCTATCCATCAGTGTCAATTAGATGGGACGAAATAAAATTTTTCCGGAATTTTCTATACTGCCTGAAATCACGCTCGACCCTGCTTGCAAGTCACAAAGTTTTAGAAAATAAATGAATCCAGGAGATCACGAGATTATTTAAACCTGCCTGGTTTCTTTCCCAAGGCGTCCCAAACCACTACGCAATATGCCCTTATTAAAATAGCCTGCGTGCTCCTTGAAATTTGAATTCTTGAATGTTCTCCCAATCAGAAGAGAAGCAATTAGATGAAATTACGGAATTTTTAGGCAGATCCGTCCACCGCAGCTGATATTTTTTTACAACCTAGACTCCTGGGTAAAATTATAGCCTTTAAACCAAGCGTCCTATATGGAGAGTGGCAAATGAAAGGATAAAAAGATTGGCCTGGCCTCATGCCAGATTTGGTTAATTGACTTTCTTTTCCTGCGGTAAGCAACACGCCAAAGGATGGGAAATGACTAAAGAAGGAATATTATCCTTTTCACATTTGGCAGAGCGCTGTTGGAAAGATATTGATTTTGCACTATGTTTCTTTTAGGTGATACATTTTTTATATGAAGGAAAAACTTTTCCAAGCTAAACCAAAGCAGTATTTTATAAAATAAGGAATTCGTTATTCTTATATCTAGTTCATTATTAAGTGCCTCTACCGTCTTGCACTTTACCATGAAAGGAATTGGTCTGTAGTTGGAGAGGGGGTTACATTCTACTAAACAACAACCCCGACTATAACTGGGAAATCTCCCTCCTGTTTTATTCTAATTTTTGAACAGCGAAGGAATAACGTAGTGTTTCGAAATTAAATTCTATGAAATCCTTTTATTGATTTTTATATTCATTGTTATATTTTTTGTTGTTTGTGTATTTAATTATATAAAATTTTTTTTGTATTTTTGAAAGGGTAAAAGAAATTGGGAACATAAATCACACTTTGTAAATAACAGGTTCTTAAAATCCTCAATTCAGTTTAAAGAAAATGACATGTCAAAATCCTTTAAAGTGACGCGAAGCATTTTTGTCTGATTATGAATAGATGAATTATTAAGTTAAACATTGCAGGACTTTTAAATAGATTACTACAAAACAAATCGATAAATATGCTTATAAAGGGAATTAAAATGGGAAATTCTTTAAAGAAGTTTTTTATTAAAGTCCAAGCCAATTTAATAAAGTTTATTTCTGCTTTGTATTATACATATTCGAGAAGTAAAAGCTAAAATAAATATCCAGTACATAAAAGTCGTAATTTAAGTGCAGCTTGTCTCTTATTTCAGATAAATACAGCTGAATTCTTATTTCAGAAGAGAGGTGGAAATTGGTGGTTCGATTCCGAAATTATGGAAATGGATAATTTATAAATCTAAATAATAACAGAAATTTAGATAATTCACAGATCTCTTTGATGTATCTTAACTGTCCCTGTTCTAGAGAAATTTAGTCTTTATGCAAAGCTTTTCTTCTGGAGTCAGTGTTGGGAATCATAAGTTATAAAATAGATATTATAGTTAGTTATAACAGACGATTTTATAGTTAGGTGTAAAGTTCTCAATTTTGTATTGCTTAGTTCTTCAAAGACCATCAAATGAACAATTGATCTCTAATAGTCATAGGCAGATCATCTGCATCAAGTAAATTCTGAAATCAGTAACTTGAAATAATCCACTGATGATAATAACATTATACCGGGTGGTCAAAAAGTCCGTAAAAACTTTAAAAATTCATAAAAACCGGAAAAATAACCAAAATAATGGTTTGCAGGGTTAGCATTGCTAGGTCACGGATTTTTTTTTTTTTTTTTTGAGACAGGAAAAATAACTCAAAACAGCCGACAGGTGGTGCTGACTTACACAAGTCAAAGAAAAGATACGCAAATAACGAAAAGAATGTTTCTAAATCGTTAATTACAGCAGTAGGTGTTCGACATGACCCCCACCACAGGGGATAAGGCGTCGCAGGTCAAAAATCCAGCAACGGCAGAGTGCAGCAGGTCCGGATGTATACATACACATCTCGGCGGATCCTGGAACAACGGTGAACTGGTTGTGGATTAGCAGCGCACGTTCTTATAACTGTGTCATTTGCATATTTCCACAGAATTCGCTAGTACCAGCGCCACCTGTCGGCTGTTTTTTGAGTTCTTTTTTAATCCTGTCTAAAAAAAATCCCGTGACCTAGCGATGCTAACCATGCAAACCATTTTTTTTTATTTTGGTTATTTTCTCGGTTTTTATGAATTTTTAAGTTTATACGGACTTTTTGCCCACCCGGTATAAGGGCTTCTTATTTTGCCCTGCTAATGCTCAAGATCGAATAAAAAGTGGACATCACTTGAATCATTTATGTAGAGTGAAAATCGTACATGTTTCGTCATGTACGTCATCTCAATATCCCTCGCGTTGTGACAGATAACCGTCGTGCTTAGAGCACGGCAGTCTAAACCAGCCATACTCGACCTTTTTTTCTCTCGGACCGCAATACAAGTACACTATACCTCATACTATAATAATGTAAAAATTAAAGCTCAAAATCTAAATGTATTCAAGCATTTATTTAAAAATGAGTGGGAATTTTTTTATATATGGAGACAAACTTTTCATTATTTTCGATGTGCTACATACTATTCTCAGTACCATCAAGGTAAGAATCAGTAAGAAATTTTTATGTTCTTTGCATACAGTTATTCGTCGACTTACGACCGAGATAGGGACCAGGACAATGGTCGAAAGTTGATTTGGTCGTAAGTCGAGTTTCAAACTTTTTTTATATATATGTACATACATATATTTTTTACTTTCATACATACATTAAAATATATTGTACTTTATTATGAAGGCATAAATTATTCTCCGCCATCACTACTTATTATGTTAGTACAATCCGTTGGTTCAGAATTTGCGACAGAAGATACGTTGCAAGTTTTTTCAACAAAGTTATCCAAGGTAGTTTGAACAGTTTGCATCTTCTTTTCGTTGTATATTGTCTGGTAGCAAGTCAGATTTTCCTGACACTTGTGAATCGTTCTTCATTTGGATCCATTGCTTCTAATTGTTGTAGTACTTTATAAATATAGTGAAAAGCTGAAGCCATTTCTTTCAAAACAATTTTTTTATTGTACCTAGGCATGTTCGGCTGTTTCATTTCTAAATTTATTACATTTAAATTTTTTGTGGCACTTTTACCATTTCCATCAATACTGGGAATAAAATTATGTATGGACTTAACTTCACAGATAAAAATCGAACCACTACATATTTAACAATACAAAACATACAATACAAAACGACGACTGCGCACTTGTTTTGATAACTCTCAATTGAAGGTTTATTTGATTTATCGTAAGGGCATCGAAACTATTGCATCATACTTTTTATTGCGTCATAAATTTGTGCAGTATTGCAGAATATTGCATCATATTTCTAATAATTATATGATATACATATAGGTATATACTGTACATTCGAGGTACAATATTTTGATGAAAAAAAGATAAGTAAAAATGAAAATAAAAATGTCGGTCGTAAATGCGAGGAGTCGTAAGTCGAAAAATACCTGTACTTCAATTTGGGATTGGATGATTCACAAAGATACTTTGATACGAACAACGTGAGAAGCAGGTGGCACATTTTTGTACAGTTATGTATTTTTCAGGCACTTATTTCCAAAATTTTGTTTACAAAAGCACTTGCCTTATAATGAGTGAGTGTTACGGGCCATATATAAAAGCTTAGTGGGCCGCAGTTTTGAGTACCCCTGGTCTAAACAAACTAACCAGCCAATCTTCGTCATTAAAGCGGCAAATTCATTCTCTTTTCAGTTCTTTAGTTTCTTTGTTATGGGGCTTTTCCACTTTTTATTTATCTAATGGTGCATCAGCAAACGCATATTTCAGAATTATGTTCTTGCGTGTGGAAATAGATGCAAAAATTAGGAGCTAGTATTTTTTTTCAAATTTAAAAATTATAATTGTTAGTATTTTGACATTGCAATACTGATAACTGTCGTTGTAAAATATAAGAAATTTACCAAACATGCATAGGGCGTTGTAAGACTTGCTTTCAACGAGCAGAAATAAAAATATATGCATTCGCTAATGGGCAATTAAATAAGTACTAAGAGGGAAAATTGCCCGTTTTATGGATACTTCTTTATGTAGGAAGTGAATTTATGTCTTCACGTTTGTTTATATAAGAACGACAGAATTCAGAAATATGACATGCCATGACTTGACATGACATATATTAATATAACACGTACCAAAATAATATTTGGGAATTTAAACAACCGACGTGAAAATTCTCATCTTATAGTTTTCATTGTTTCTAGACAGGTCTCCTGGATTATGCTTGGGTTTATTTTCATAGTTATATTTTTCTTCTGGATTTTTTAGGTTTCTTGGTAGATTTTCAGATTGTCGCGGAATTTGACTGGTATGAAAGCATTTACTTAATACAGAAAAGACTTAAGACATAAGAGAGAGAGAGCATTAGAATCTACTATCTTCAGTATATCGACATTTTTTTCATCGTTGCTATCTTTTCATTCCGATTATTTTTAAGTGCGCAAATTTATTTGCGAAAATGTTCTTATAACAGTCAGAGAATTTTAAAAAGGTTTGATGTATAGAAAATAATTTCATCAGAAGTTATTCCAGTACAGATGGTGTTATTTTTCCTTAAAGACTTTTATAAAGCGCAAACAGCTTGATATTAAATGTATTAGCCATTATACTGAGTTATGCATGTGTAAAGTTTGAGAAATTCCCGATAGTTTTTCGCTTTTTAACGTAGGATTACGATCCTCCGGAAAGCAAAATTTCAGACTCTAAAACCGTTCGACGTCACGAGCGCCAGACCTAGTCTGTATCACTTGGGCAAGCAGTAAACAGTTAAACAAAAAAGTACCAAAATGCGTCAAAATTTTGACATATATATATACACATACACACACATATGTGTGTGTGTATATATATATATATATATATATATATATATATATATATATATATATATATATATATATATATATATATATATATATATATATACACGTACGTACATACATAACACATATATACATACAAAAGATGTAAGCAACGATAAGTAATCCTACGTTGATAATACCCTAAATTTTTTTTTTTTTTGTTTGCAAAAAATGTTTTCTTGAAACGAAAGGGAAGGGAAAGCATCATGCACACAAGCATAATATGAAAAGAAGACTCTAAACCTAATTTTTATTTTCTTAATTGACTATAACAGTGATTGGATTACAGATAAAGCTATATCATCACATTATTTATGCGCAGTGTAACACACACGGAATGAAGTGATTATACGAAGAAGCTTGTAACAATTTTAATTTGCCTGCTCTGTGCGCGTCTTTCTTGCCTGCTAACGCTGTGAACGTTCCATCCCCCTAATTAGAAAAAATTGTTTTATTCTTCGCCACTGTGACCTTTAAAGGTCCGTGCTTGCTTAGCTCAGAGTGCTAATTGAGGTCCGTTTACTACCGGACACTCTGCATTTACATAACAGGTGGGGTTTAACGGTTTTGTTGCTGCAATTACTCCCTAGTCTTTAATTACGCTAATGGAAACTTACGCTCAACTGGAGTGCCTGAAGAATGAATCGAAACCTTTTCGAAATGTGGGGGATCACTATTCAGACATTGATGTAGTCTATAAAATGGTTTATGTGGCTGGAGAGCTTCCAGAATGTTTAAACGTCAAAGGGAATAAAAATATTGCGATGGAAATAGCTCGCGAGGATATTGTCATAATTATGACTTTGCAGGAGAGATATATTTGATAACTTTCTAGAATCATGTAATCGCCAGGGCCCGACTTAGCCTAATTGGGGCCCGGGGCAAAAACTTCTTTGGGGCCCCCCTCTGCTTTATTACTTCAGTAATGAAGAACTTAATACTTAATACTTAATACTAAACTTTCTATTCGATTTGGGGGCCCCCCTCTGATGTGGGGGCCCGGGGCAACTGCCCCGTATGCCCCTGCCTTAGTCAGGCTATCGCTATGGTAATGTACTTGACAATTAAATGGTTTGAATGAATTTTATTTTTTTTCCATTTTTCAACTACTTTCCAAGCACGTAGCTATAGATTATGTTTGAAAGCGAGGTCGAATAGTGTGAAAAGAAATATGTAAAGTTGTTCTTGGAAAACGTACATCATAAAATATCTTTCTCTACATGTAATTACTTAAATGGATCGAGCTGCTCATCAAAAGCCATTAAAAACTGTGGCACAATTTACAAAGCCGTTGAATTTATTTCATTTCAGTTTATAATGTTTTAACGTAGTATTACGTTCCTCCATAACGGTCCTTCGGAAAGCAAAATTTCGGAAGCTAAAACCGTCCGTTGTCTTAAGTTATAATTTTGGCAGCGCGCCAAACCCAGTCTGTATCGCTTGGGCAAGCAGTAAACAGTTAAACAGGAAAGTAACAAAATGCGTCAAAATTTATATATATATATACATAAAAGAGGTAAGGAAAGATAAATAATCCTACGTTAATAACCCGCGGTAGTTTCGTTAGAAGAGACTACCTGATTTTTTTAAGTATACCATTTATACAGTGACTTAATAATAAACAAGTCTTACTTATAACATAGTCTTCCAAGTCTAGTTTATTATCAGAGGCTAAATCCATGGCCAATTGGCTAGCGCTCAAGACTCATACTCAAGTAGTTCCGATAACATATGGCTAAAGATCTATATGCTTAGGATTCAATTCTGGCAGCTTCTTTCAAGTGCAACAAACAAATGAAGGCCTTATTTGAATAGTGGTCCAACTCCACTTTTAAGAAAATATGGAGTTAGCCTCACTTTCATGTTCATACAAATCATTTCTATCTTATTTTTAAACTGGTACACCTCCAGCTTATTTCTGCTGCCAACAGAGAGCATTACAAATCAGACTCCAGCACATATTAGACTTTAAGGCTCTGTGTCTCAAAATGAACAAGAATGGAGTTTGACCACTATTCAAAATATAGGTCCATGGTAAAAACCATGGTTCCAAATATAGGTTCATGGTATTCTAATTTTAAACTATAATTTCAATTATAGTTTAAAAAAGAAACTAATATTCTTTTTTAAACTAAAGTTCAAATTTTAAACTATAATTTCAATTATAGTTTAAAAAAGAAACTAATATTCTTTTTTAAACTAAAGTTCAAATTTTAAACTAAATTTTCCGTGATATCTCTCAAAAAGGAAACTGCTTTTTCTTGGATAATCATCCACTGAAGGCATTCTCCCTAGATTTTTTTCTACGCGTGTAATAGTGAAGTTAAAAAGAAACGCATAAGAATGAAATGTCTCAATATTTTTTCTACGCATTATATACTAACTGAATCTTTCTAAAACTCGAGAGAAAAAGCATGCTCATGCAATTAAGGAATTACTCGTCTTTGAAATGATATTTCTTTTCAAAATGTTACTGAAATGCAAATTTTGCAACTAGTTTTGCATGGCATCAGTACTGCTCGAAAGTTTTTCTCTGCACAGTAGTAGCTATTGAGAGATTCTGGAGCTGAAGGTACAGTTCTTTGTAAGAGACATCTGAAAATGTATAAAAATTGAATCGGAGGTATCTTTTTACAATGCTATATACATATGAGTTGAGCTCTTTTTAAATTATTCATTGGAAGTTTTTTTTAAGCAAATTTGCTATGCATATCCTACTCACTTGAGGTAAATAAAATTTTTAAAAAGACAAAATGCTCTTCATGGTGCTCTTACAAAAGATTTTCATCGCAGTTACTTTGAATATTTTCAATTTTTATGGAGACTAACTTTTCCAATACTTAAAATAATGGCGCAGAATAACAATCACACTACTGAAAAAAAAACCTAGATTGATTTTTTTTCGAAAAATTTTGTTTATGAAGGAAGAACTTTATTCGTGGACTGTAAAAATTATTTCGGGTAAACATAATGTAAATGTCGTTTCAAACAGAATGTGAATCTTCGTTCTTACAAAACGCCTATGTAATGTAGGGGGAAAAGGCATCAAATCTCAGAAAGTGTAGTTTGATAGCGATCTCAATCCAATATTAGGGCAAAAAGAATATGGTTTTAGGCATTTTCCAAGAGAAACTTTTCTTTAACCTTATATGTTTCTATACGGTGATTCAGTCGGCAGAGGCCCCAAAAAATTTGTAATAAATCTCTCTACGACGAAGCAATCTGAACGAAAAAAAGTGCACTGTGCTCTTTAGTCGATGCTTAAAATAATGATAGCACATCACATGCTCGTTAAGGCGTGGCTCAATTTGTCGGGTTATGTTAATTCACAAAACACCCGTATCTGGGCCGCTGTAAATCTCTTTGTCATTCACCAAACACCGCCTCGTGATCAAAATGTTGGTGCCTAGTGAGCGATGCTTCGGTTGAGCATCATAGGCCCCATTATCTTTGACACCCATGTATAACTGGATATTTTTGAATAGTTCGCGATTAACTGAATGACCGTGAGTTAACGGGGGGTTGCTTCCAGCAAGATAGAACCACGCGTCACACATCGGTAAGAACCATGGGTGAAATTGAATCTTTTATCGGCAACAGTGTAATCTCAAAGCGGCTTGGGCTACCACGGTTGCCGGATCTGACACCACCAGACTCCTTCCTTTGGGGAAAGTCTATCGAAGCAAGCCCCACACAGTGGAAGATTTGAAAGAAAACATCCAGCGGGAAGTTGCTGCTACTCCCCCCCCCCCTCGATATCCTTGCCGATACGTTCAGGAACATAGAGCGTCGGAATGTGTCTGACAGAAAACGGAGATCACTTCCAGTATCGCATCTGTTGCAATCGATTACACATACGTCAAAGAATTTAACTTATTTTTTTTGGTTCAGATTTATTCATACCTACCGATTGTTATTACAAAATACTAGGGTCCTCTTTTAAGTGAATCGCCCTACATTTTTTTTTTCAATTATGCTTTATACGACAAACTGTTTTGCAATAGGCATTTTTGAAAGGAAGTATGCAAAACAAGTAGTACGTTAACCAAATAGTTTGAAGAAATAGTAGTGGGATGAGTGGTGTGTGAAACATATTCCCCTCTTTAGTAGTTTTTTTTTTCGCAAAATCTTGGGTTTTATGGTCCAGTGGGTGAAACATACCCTTTTATTAAATAATAGGCTGTTTTTAATTCTAATTGATGATATCTCAATGCAATGAAATGAGTTCGGAGGTAATAACTTCTTTCGCCGTGGCAATGAGTGTAAGACTGAAAAATGTAATTCATTTGGAAAAAAGAAAAACTAGATTTCACATGCCGAGCTAAATTGAGTAATAATTATCTTTATAATAATGTTTTCTAACAAATCATCTAGTGAAGTAATTATATAGGATGATATTTGTATCTTTGATTTCACATTTATAATGATACATGTTTTTTTTTTTAAGACGTTGAGTAATGACAACTCAAACCGACGAACTAGGTGATGTGTGATTTCCACTCATTGCCTGGTTTTTTACGGCATTGGAAATAAAAGTCGAATTTCCGTCCATGCCTTTTACCAGATTGCTTCGTTCCTCCCAGGAAAGGGGAGTTTTACGTGTTGGGAATGAGAAAGGACGTTAAGTCGTTAAATAGTCTTATCACTCACAAAACACAACACACCAGTAGCGGCAATAACCTCTAATTAAAGTGTTAATTGGATCCGGGCATATTAGGAAATCGGGCTTTCTCATTAAAATGAACGTTCGATTGAGTGAATTGAGTTGAACGTAACAGTGGAAACATTTTTAAAGTAGGCGTTTTCACAAAATAGCGGGGATTTCACATAATATACGGGGATTTTTACGGATTTTGGATTAGAATCATACAAGTAAACCTTTCCTATAATGATTTCTCGGTGAAATTTTTAATTTTCTTGTTTTTGTTTTTATGTTTAATTTACTTATCTTTCAGTTTATTTATATTTTCAATTCTTAAGGTGTGCAAAAAAATAAACAAAATTTCAGGTAGTCTCTTCTAACGAAAATACCAGAGGTTATTAACATAGGATTACTTATCGTTGCTTACCTCTTTTTCATGTATATATGTGTGTATGTATTATGTATATATATATATATATATATATATGTGTGTGTGTGTGTGAGTCAAAATTTTCGCGCATTTTGGTACTTTTCTGCTTAACTGTTTACTACTTGTCAAGCGATACAGACTGGGTTTGGCGTACTACCAAAATTATAACTCGCGACGCAGGACATCTGAACTTTTGCTTTCCGGAGGACCGTTATGGAGGAATGTAATACTACGTTAAAAATTCTGAAATTCCATGCATTTTGTCTTTGTGCTTAAGAGGTTCCCTTCTCCTGAAGGCACTTATATGCAGCACCTCAAAACAAACAGGCGGTTATTTAAAATATTATTTATTGTTTCAACAACAAGCATAATTTAACATAAATATATATTCAGATAATAATAGTAATTTTTTCATAACTATGTTGTTTCCTTCATCAATTTTGAATGTCACGGTATATGTTACTATAAAAGGCCAAGTGAACAACGACATATTAATTTTTACTTTGCCTTGAAATAATATGTAATGTGTAAAATGACTGAAATATTTATTTTCTTTGTGATTTAATCTATTTTTTAGTAATTAAGGAATATTATTTTAGTAAATATGGACGTTTGCTATTCCTGTGTGAATTAATTGCACTGATTTATAGACATCATTTTAAATGAAATGACACACAGTGTTCAAACATTTTTACTAGAATAGTACGTGCTAATCATTGTCTAGGCGTATAATGATTCTTTATACTGCACCTGTAGCCTTATTTGCGAAGCTATTAAACCTTAATATGTGACCGAATTATTGAGTGTTATGAAAGTTTACAGTGATGATATACCTGCAAATAACCTTGTAGAATGATTAGAAAGATATTTATCTAATGAAATAAAATATAGTTTTAAACTATAGTATATATGAGGTCCATGCAAACTGTGTGAAATTAAATTCATTTAAAGTTATGCTTTAAGAGGACAGGCAATTCTCCCTCTGATTGGCTCCTTATACTGGTCTTGTTTTTCCGAAGATCGTGAGATTTATACATGAGTTGGAATTAAGGAAATAATTATCTGATTACTTTGATTTATCCCTTGCAAAGCGCAACACAGAACTAGTAATAAACTCTCTTAAAGGTATTCTTTCAGCAGTTCAAACTATCTGGCAAAAGTCTTTAAAGATTATGTTGCTAAAATGCGTATTCATTTGATGGAATGCAATAAAATGCAAGACTGTAAATTTGAGCATGGAAGAGAGATAAATCTATACATGTAGTAGGTATTTCAGATGGTACATAAATTACACGAGTCTTCAATTTATGTAATTCTATACACAAAAGAAATCGCCTCCATACATCTGATTTTAACTTACTGGATTCATTTTCTGTTTGTAGAATCAGGAATTTCGGGCCTCGAAAAATCTCTCAAATCCATCCATGACTATAATGATCTGGTTGTATCGATCTAGTACATATTAGAATTTTTTTTTTCGAAAACTACCGAAATTTTCGAACCCTAAGACGTACCTTTGTACATAAAAAATCGACTTCAAATTAGGGTCCGTCTTAAGGTCTGAAGGTAACATTAAAATAAAATGAATATTTTATTATATACAGGGTGTCAAGGTTAAAAGTATCCAAAAGTCATGGCTTATTTTTACGGAACTACCCATTAGAATTTTTGAAAAAATCATTTAAATAGAAAGAACATCCAAGTTTTAATATCAATAGATTTCGATTTGTTCCCCTTTTGTAGCTCGACAAACGTCTAAATGGTAATCCAGCTCTCTCTATTTGTTTCCTAGCAAATCAGAAGTAATTAGTGTATAATCGAAAAAAACTGAAATTGTGGATGAGTTGAAGAAGCATATCATTCAAGTAATTCTTCTTATAACTTGGAGAGTAATTCATCACTTGCAGAGAACTGGATTACCGTTTAGACGTTTGTCGTGCTACTAAAGGGAAACACATCGAAATCTATTGATATTAAAACTTGGTGGGATGTTCTTTCTATTTAAATATTTTTTTTAATTGTAATGGGTAGTTCCGTAAAAATAAGCCATAACTTTTGGATACTTTTAGCCCGGACACCCTATATATTATATATACACTCATGGACAAAAAAATTAGCGCTCCAAGAAGGAGTCGTCAAAATGAAACGAAATTTTACATACGTAATGACTACTTTGATATAAGTAAATTAAGAAAATCAAAGAAAAAGGATAATTTATTTCAGAGAAAAAGGCAAAAGAACGGAGGAGTAAATACTCCGTTGGACCCCATCTAGCGCGAATGCACGATGCGATACGATCGGGCATTGAGTCATACAAGTTCTGTATGATGTCTTGAGACATTTCGTTCCATATTTGCTGTAACCTTGCCTCTAGTTCGTTCAAACTCGTGGGATGCCCAACTCGTCGTCCCAAATGATCCCAGATATGCTCGATTTGAGACAAATCTGGGGATCGGGCAGGACAAGGAAGGGTAGTAACAGTGCGGAGACAGTCTTGTGACACCCTTGCCGTATGAGGCCGAGCATTGTCTTGTTGAAAAATGGCTCCTGGGAGCCGTTGCATGAGTGGCAACACATGTGGTTGCAGGATTTCATGAGCATACCGCTGGGCTGTCATGGTGCCACGGAACAATACTAGGGGTGACCGAGTATTGTAGGCAATGGCACCCCATACCATCACACCAGCTGTGGGAGCGATGTGTCGCTGTACAGAAAAGGCAGGATTGAAGCGTTCACCACGGGCTCTCCACACACGAACACGATTGTCATCACTGCCGAGATTGAATCTGGATTCGTCGCTAAAGACGACCTGGTTCCATTCCGCTGCAGTCCAGTTTCCTCGTGCGCGGCAAAACTCCAAACGGAGGCGTCGATGGGTGGACGTCAAGGGCAGCACACGTAATGGGCGCCGCGATACCAACTGTCCTTCAGCCAGGCGCCTTCGTATGGTTCGAGAAGACACAGAAGCCCCTAGTGAAGGTGCTACCTGTGCCTGGATGGCGGCCGATCAAGCAGTTGGCTGTACGCGGGCATTTCTTACGATGCGGCGGTCTTCTCGATGCGGTGGTCTGTCGAGGGCGTCCTGAGCCTGGTCTTCGTGTACATGACATCTCTCGGGTCCACTGGTCCCAACACCTCCTCACAACACAATCAGAGCGGCCTAATTGATGAGCTACTCGCCTAGCTGACCACCCAGCTTCCACCATCCCGACGATTCTCCCCCTCTCAAACTGCGACAACTGCTTATATTGTCTTTGAACACGGCGTAATGGCATGTCTATCTCAGCTCTTGTAAATGATTCAGCACACTCAAACAAGCTTTGGTTACCTGTTTTATACTCCAGAGAGTACGATGTTCAACGCCCTCTACCGGCTATACGTAATGCGCAATCACGCTGCATTTCTAATCATTTGCATATCTCCCCGACATGTACCTTCATTGCAAGTTTCGTTACGATCCCGCAATTATTTCTTGGTGCGCTAATTTTTTTGTCCATGAGTGTATTTTGTATACATTATTTATTATATTTATTTTATATATTTTTAATTATATATATTTTTATCTTTATTAAATAAGAAATTGAAATTTTTTTATGCACCTAAAAAACTACTAAAATTTTATTTTCTAAAAATCCTCCCACAAATTTGAGGTGCGTCTTATCGTCCGAAAAATACGATACTTTAAGCGAAAGCTTCTGAGTGGATCCGTAAACTTTAAACTACCCAAACTGAACAATAAAAGAAATACAAACCATGAAAATATAACAAAAAATTGGCTATTAATTAATACCAGTCACGTGCATGTTCTTAAACTTAATTTAGCCGAATTCTTTTTCAAACAGTATCAGTAATAACTTCGGGTGTTGAGATTTTATGTTTGGTTACTTTAGAGGATGTAAATTCATCAAATGGCTTTAAGGTAAATTTGAAGTAAAAAATAGTCTAGATAACCCTATTTACTTAAAATGAATGAAAGACAGTCGAAGCTTTATGCCCATCTGAAATGTAGGTATTTGCGTATGTTTGATATTACTATGCAGTGTTTCATTTCTTTTAACAAAACAATGAAATAAGCAGTAGAATCTCCATATATCCACTGAAACTGTTTAATGAAAATTATTCCACAAAATTTTCTATAGAATCTTGACTTCAAACAATATATGCGGGCAAATTAATGCAGATATAACAAAAGCATTTTCTAAATAACAAAATTATTTTACAAATGATAAAAATTACGATTTCTTTTTGTAACTATTTTCCTATATAAAAAGTTTTGCGTTTAAGGTTTTTGTCGCGATGTTCTTAAATAGTAATAATATTTTGCATATATGGACATAAGTTTCAAAGTATTTTTCTCCTGTGATTAACGTTTCATTATTTTACAAATAACAAAGTTTTATAACCGTTTTTAATTTGGGTTTTACAAACATTTACCCTTTTTAATTTAAGTTTTACAAACTTAAGTTAGTTCTATGTAAAGAAATTTTCTCATAACGAAGGTTTTTCTTAGGGACTTGTTGTTTTACATCAAAAGGTCATACGATTCACAAACGCATGAACTATATCAAATTTCTTTCCACATTTTTGAATTTTTTATATCTTTTTGATTACTTCTCACAATTTCTTTTTATTTAAATAATGTTTTAACTTTTGACTTCAGCAAAATTTTAAATATTCCTTTTGAAATTAATAACTAGAATAAATACTTCATACTTAGTGTCGCAAAGATTTAATGATTTGTGCTCACATCTTTTTGCTCTAAAATGTGTAAATTTTACTGTACGAGTAAATCCCGAGAAGTAGAATTAAACTGAAGAAATTCAGTGTTTTATGCTTTTTTTCATTTATATGACATGATTTCAAGTACGCTTAAATTTTCTGTGTGTAAGTGTTTTATAGCTCTAAAAATTTATCAAAATATGACATATTTGATTCACTTTTTGTAAGGTATACTTAAATAGTTTAACGGTCTGAATGTAACGGTCTGAATGTCTTATTTTGTAAAGCTGTATGTAAAAGATTTTAAGATAATTTTATGGAAGATAAAAAAAAAATCACTCAAAAGTCGCCCCTAAATGTTGGTTATATAAGTAACCCTGAAGCATTTTAATTTTATTTTGGACAATAGTAAGAACATCTTGAAGAACTTATTTTAAACTGCTCAGAGGAGTTTATAATCTAATACATATCCTTTAAAGAAAATTAGTTTTTAAGATGTTTAAGGAACGAGGGGTCCTTTAAATAAAGGTTTAAATGTATTTTTCTCTTGATGTTTATTAAATGTTTCATGCAACCCCAGCCAAATACATCCCCTCTTTGTTTATATTTACAGTGTAAAGGTACTATTAAAAACCCTTATTTAATGTCAACACAATAGCACAGCTATGCATATAATGTTAATGGATTGCAGTTGTTTCCAATAATTATGTTTTTTTCTCATTCGATGTATGACGAGAAAAGAACAATGTAAACCTTTCGTCCTTCTATAAAGGGCATGGAACTAGTGTGAATGAAACTTCTCAATTTGTTTTGTAACCTTTCCAAAACTTCCAAATTTTAATTGCAAGTTAATACTCTCTCCGTCGTCGACCAACCAGACAATTAAAATAGTCCAGTAGAAGTATTTCTAAGCTTTGTACAGACTATCGCTTTAGTAACAGATCAATGAATGTAAAGTGTTTTTAATTAAATATTTGGGCTAATGTGTTTGTGAAAGGGGATCTAAGTATAACTTTTCTAAAATACTCGCTGCATTATAAAACTCAGTAGGAAGCAAGTTTTTGAATGTCAGATAAAAGCTAAATATATTTCTCTTTAAACTATACAAAACCTAGTAAGTGTATTAATTTAAGCAAACTCAGTTTCGTTTTAAAGGTATAGTTAAAATTTCATGCATAATAATACGAAGAAAAATCAATAAATCAAGTACAGGAAATGCTGCACACATTGTGAACTGAAGAGAAAATAGCACAATTTTCAAATATTTTATGCATGATTGAGTAAAATGTTATGTTATATCCATGTTTTTTAAACACATGGCATTAGGATTATGTTTTTATTATTTTTTTTATAAAATGGGAAAGAGTAATTATATCTGAATTAAATTTTGTAGCATATCTATGTTTTCAAAGTGAATTTTACTTTGGACAGGAAGAAAAACAATTATGAATTTCAATTTTTTTTAAACAATGCGGAGGCACTTGTACTCAAACATTCGTCTTTACTACGCCACAGTTTTACTGTCCATTTTATTATGGGGGCGCCATATAGGCGGGCAGCATTACCCCCTATGAAGGGACAACACGAACGGAGGCATTTTTCGTGGCGCAACGCTGGGATTCGATCTGAGCACCCTCAGCACAGAGAACCAGCGCGCTGTACCACTGGGCCGCCACAAGCCCTGAATTTTAATGTAAGACCTCGAAATTAAAATTTATTTCTTTGAGATGCTTTGGAATTGTTACGTATATTTTCAGCCTTCAATTATTATATAGCATTCTGTAGACCAGCAATAAAGCATTTTTCAGTATATTTAATGTTTTGTTTAATGACAAGGTTCATAATTCGGCCCTAACACGCAAATTTCTAGTTAAAGGGGTTAATTTTTGGCATAGAAAATAGCTTTACAAAAAAATCTCAATTCAGAAAGAAGAAAAAAAGTTATGAAGATTTTTTAAAAACTCCAACTTTAGTCTTTAACATATTTTTTTACTCTTTTTATTTGGAAGTACTAAACGTTTGGTATTGAGTTTTTCCGAGTGATTATTGTTAATGGTATTTTGATCGTTTTTCCTATTAAAAATGTTTTGCACAGAGCGGGAGTTTTTTCCTATTACTTTTTTAAAATAATTTTGAACCGTGTTTTTTATGCTAATTATTCAGTCTTGACACGAAGAATTATAATTTTTTTGTTCCTGATTGGCACTTGTTACGAGTGTCGTATATCTGAAAATTAGCTCTTTTTCTTATGATCCATATTCCTTTTTTTCAGGATATGTTAGAATATGATGCGATTAGTTGACAAAATTTGGGAAACAGTTTTGGCCTATGTCACTAAAAGCTTAATACATTCTATACCAGCGATTCCCAACGGGGTCCAGGTGGACCCCTTGGGGTCGATGGAAGTTTAAAAAGCGTCTGTAGTGCAGGGGTCTATTGGGGGTCGATGATAAATTTTTCTTTTAAAATTTAATTGAATTTTTTAAAAATGTAATTATCAGATAATATCCGTTTTAATATGTATAAATATAGATTTGCATAGCGCGGAGTGATCCACCCATCTAAAATCGAATGTCATGACGCATTTGTATATGTGTCGAATGAAATTATATTATAATTGCATATAAGTCAGTAAAATTGTTTAGTAAAATATATATTTATATTCGTTATGTTAGTTATTGTGATTATACGATGATAAGCAATTTCAGGCTAAACATTAAAATAATTGTATCAATGCATCAAGTACAACCACCACATTAATTGAAATCGAACTTTTGTGCAATTATAATGTTTCCAAAATCTTGTTTATATTTGTAAAATTAAAAATTAAAATAGTACAAAAATAATAAAACATAAACCTAATGAACCACTTTTTCTAATATTTTGTTCATATTCTTAGTCAAATTGTTATCTTTAAGTGTTTTATGTGCAATTATTGGCATAATTATGTTGTATGCTGCATACGATAGAGAAAAATGTAAGGGGGGGGGGCGATGAAGAAAATCATTCTTTTAAAAGGGGTCGATATAGGTAAAAGATTGGGAACCCTTGTTCCAGAGACTTTATAAGATCCGTTAGAGCTTCACTTTATTTATTTATTTATTTATTAAAATCTAAGATTAGAGGATTGTTGCAATCCATTGTCAATCGGTTTCATTTTGCGCTGGTACATCTGTTAGATTGTTTGGGATTGATTTGCAATAGGCATAATGTTTCATGAGAAAACTTCTATTCATTAATCCGTTTTTGCAGTACAAAATAATTTCTTTCTATACAGCTATGAGATTGAAATGTTAAAATGGAATCTCTGTAACAGTGCAACAAATGTACTTTTTTTTTAGAAATGCGATTAGGTTTCGGACGATTCAATTAATCTGACCAAACAGTAGCGGCATGTTATTTAGCTTCAATATACGCAGAATATTTACCTGAGATCAGTTTAAAATATGCAATTTTGTTGGGGACAGTTGTAAATGTAATGCTCTTAAACCTGAATCTTCTTAATCAGTAAGATGACTCTCGTTATAAAACACTTTTCTTTTATTTCAATCTCTTTGCCCGCGTGTGTGAAAACATTCCATACGTTTCGTAACTCCTTCGCCCTCTTAAGTTCTCCTTGAAAACTCAGAGTGGTCCTCTTGTATCCACTCTCTTCAAATCTTTTTCTAAAATCTTCCCTCTTAATCAAAAATTCATTTTCAAGCAGAGTTTTCGGTAACAATTTAGGATTCTTATAATAAATGCAGTATATCAGTTTAACTAGCTGAATCTGAAATAATTGTCTGTTGTAAATTCTAGACAGGGGGAAAAGTCTAGGGGAATACTTAGTCCAGTGGTTCCCAACTGGCGGTACGCGAGAGCATTTGAAGTGGTACGCACAAGGGTTTTCAGAGCCAGTGTATGTGAAAAACAAGTTTAGGAATAGATTTAACGTGGAAAACGACTTAAGATCAAAGATAAGCACTATTGAACTTGACATAGACGCTCTAATATAAAATAAGCATAAGCAACAGCAAGTTTCTCATTAAGCCTCCCGATAAAGACATTTTAGTGTTTGGAAATTGCATTTGCCATTTGTTAATAACAATTACGGATTCTTCTAGGTTTATGGATTTATTTACTCTATTTTTTTATTTATACTTAAATACATTTTCAAAAGGCATTCATATGTGTATAAAACTTATTTGACCACCCCCCCTCTAAAAGTTATAACCATTGTTACGCCACGACTGTACAAAGTTCTCAGGTTGTACTCAAGTATAAAAAGATTGGGAATCACTACTTTAATCTATCTATATAGAAAAACCAGGAGCGCATTTATTATTTACGAAAATTGATATCCAAAATCTCTTTCAAATAGGAACTGTATTTAGTTTCATATTAATCCTTGAAAAATAACGCTTTCCATTTTTTCCGCTATCAGAATTTGATTTTTTAATGTTATTTTGCAGATACGTTTGGGATCCTTCAAGCAACCATTTCTCTAGCTTATTTAGAATGCGAGAATTAATATCTAACTTTAACCCTTATTAGCTGAAACCTGTGGCCTGAAGTGTTTGTCGAGAAGAAATCCTTTACGTGTCTTTCTGAACACGTTTTGCTGATCGTTGTCTCCGTCTAATCCTGTGCCCCTAGTGGATTAGACGAATTTTATCTTGTCTTGGATGTCAAAGAGAAGCCTTGGGGCCTTAAAAGTATTTTCACTTCTGATTGTTCACATTAATTTTTCGTGGCTAAAGGTTTGTTGAAACATACGAGTATATTACTCTCTTGAAAAATGTCCACGTTTGCGTCACGCGACGAGTAAGAGGAAATATTTTGGGTTGGTAATTTCCCTTAGGCTGAAGTGTTTGAATCCAGAACTTGTGGTACTTTATTAGGAGTTAAAAAAAATACTTTTTTTTTCTTCCATAATTTTTACATCTTATTTTCTCTTGAAACTACTATCACTCTAATTATTGGAAGAAGTGACTTTCACAAGGATGAATATTTAGATTGTTATTATTTTCATAAATTTATAAATCGTCGGTATAACAGAGTATTGAATCCAGTAAATACATATGCTGTAGTCTTAAAAATTAAATTATGTAGCCGTAGGTCAAATTATCACAAAAACTATTATTTAGTCTATCAAAAACAGTCGTATCAGAGACAGTAACTGATGTGTTATTTCAAAACTTATTTAGAGATCCAATATTGCTTATCCTCTATTTTTCCAAGGTATCATTCATTGTCTTGAAAAGAAGAAACTTCCAGAATTAATTTCGTAATTAGTTTACTTTAGTATTTAAATATACTTTGAAAGATATAGTTGGAAAATGTCACTGAAGAGGTGTTTACAGTAAAGTGGGAGCTGCTCTTGGCACATTAATATGAGAGAATAACATTGTTCAAACATAAAATTGCTTTTCTTTTGCAGTGCGAGAACTATCTCTTTTCTGAACAACCAGAGGATAAAAATGATTTGATTTTTCACTCTCGCGTCAATGTACTTATTTAGATGGCACGTTTTTTCTGAATCGGTAATCCTTACATGCTTTCCTACGTGATCAGAAAGCTTCAAGACTTAGCATTCCAGAATGATTTCTGACTCTCCCACTCTGACACAGCTTCTGATTGAAAAACTTGAGGGGAGTCATTCTCTGAAAATTGCCATTCTATTATGGGAGAAGTATTTTAGCCAATTCAGTATTTAAAAAATGAAATAATTTTATACATTTTTAAAATAGTATACTGTGTTTTATAGATACGTTTCAGAGAGAAAAAGAACCAGGCGTTGGTTTTAATAATCTTGAATTTTAAGCATATTTTTCCACAGAAGTGTTAACGCTATATTTGCTACAGATTTTTGGAGTTTAAATCTTTCAGACGTATGAAAAATCAATACACTAAGGAAAAATTTCGAATAATCATCAGAAGAGAATTTTTCTTTTAGATACAACTAATCCGAGTTCGAAACGCGTAAGGTTTTTAAAAAGATGTTTCTCGTCAGTTGAATAAAAGTATTGTATGAAGGATGAAGGGGAGAGATCATGGAACAAGGATAGCATTATGAAACACATTCTTTTTTTCACAAGCAGGTTTCTTTCATGCCTGATACTTCTTTTGTTAGTTTTATTCGTTTGAATTTCTAAGAATTGTTCTTAGAAACGCGTAAGGTTTTTAAAAAGATGTTTCTCGTCAGTTGAATAAAAGTATTGTATGAAGGATGAAGGGGGGGGGGATCATGGAGCAAGGATAGCATTATAAAACACATTCTTTTTTTCACAAGCAGGTTTCTTTATACCTGATACTTCTTTTGTTAGTTTTATTCGTTTGAATTTCTAAGAATTGTTCTTCCGCATGTTACCTTTCCTCATTGTAATACCTTATACTTATATCTGTAAATGCTCATTGTAGTTA